>WAAD01026691.1:147535-168180 GCA_013389945.1 Fregata magnificens | reverse complement strand
CTGAAAGCATCATGATATTAAATGGCAGATCATTAGCAATAGCCACTCTGGCCCAATTTAAGGAGTGTGGGTGGCTCAGATTACCCGGCATCACAAAGCATTGAAGCTAGGCTAAAATGGTGTCCTGCAAAAACTGAGCTGCTGCTTAACACTACAGATTTTACTTTAAGGTAACAGGAGTTCATGAGCCCGCTTATTAAATGACAGACTTTTGCCATGCAATGACACTTGCTAGCTATTTTTTTTTCCCTGAGGAAGGCGAGATTAATAAAGCAACAAGTTACAGACGACAGTTGTAAGCATGCCCAGCCTGACTGATGATGGAAGAGTGCTCATCAGCAAGCAGAGCTCTGGGCCAACAATTAACACTGTGCTAATGCTGTCCTATTCCGAGGAAAGCTTTGAACCTAGAAAAGGACAACCAAATTCACCAAAACAAGAAAGAACACACCCCTCAGAAAATTTTATTCAAGTTCTTGTTTATTTCTTATACTCTTCAAAAAGTCTTCGAGAATTTTAGATTCCTACACTCTTGACAAGCTGCAACCCAGGAGGATTTCTGTTCCCTTCAGCCTTCAATAAAAATGAAAGATAATGCACACGAAAGTTAAAAGACCAACCATTTAACACAAACCAAAACAGCAAAGTTACCTCTTCTCCCCTCTTTGATGGGCACACAAAAGTGATCGTCACTGCTGGGTTATGACCTAGGCAGAAGTCTGGCTTTTCTTCATCACTGTATATTCTCTCATAACTCAATACCAGCCTAGAAACAGAAAATGGCAAACCAAAAGTACAATTAAGACACTATGCACTGTACAGAAGGAGGATATTTTTGAAAGAGCATCCACCCTTTGCTAGATACCCAGGCAGGATATACCAAAGTAGCCCTGCTCCTGAAAGATACTTTTATGGAGGTCTTTATTCCTTTAATCTTACAGTTAACCAAAATAAAGATTAAGA
This sequence comes from Fregata magnificens, assembly GCA_013389945.1. NCBI lineage: Eukaryota > Metazoa > Chordata > Aves > Suliformes > Fregatidae > Fregata > Fregata magnificens. The sequence goes on along the minus strand of WAAD01026691.1, from coordinate 167,217 downwards.
CAGTCCCGGCAAAATTACTTAATACAGCATCCTCTTGCACCCCAGTTCAGACTATGCTCAATGCCTTGTAACCTGTATTGTAGCGGGAACTTGGCTGATAGTCACAAGAACACTCTAGCTTTGCTCTCAAACTGCTGGAGAGCCGATGTGATAAACAATCTTGCAACTTTTGGAAGTAATAACCACTCATGTTTTACCACATTCCTATACTTTACCACCTCCGTATGTATAATCTCTTTCCATTCTGCCCCCAGAATTAAAAGCAAGATGAACTCACTAGCAACTTGACAGGAGCAAGGCAACTGGGACAGATCAGACAAGGCAGGAGTAGGAAAATGAAACATGGTAACTATCCAACAGGGAGAGACAAATGGCAAGATGACTTGGCTGAGAAAACCAGGAGACCAACACAACTTCCCAGCTAAGTATTGCTGTTCTATACAATCTAACAGGCAGAAGACAACAGCTCGCAGAGGGTTGACAGCCCGGCTTCAGGTTAGTCACACCTCTAACCGGCCTCTCTATACCTTAAGACACAGATATACAGTCGTCTTACTCTCTTCCCAGGCCCCTTAGTCTGATAGAGCACATATGATGACTTTTCCTCAAGCAATGAAGAGCTCTTCAATCCTAGCAGGGATAAGATAAAGCTTTCTCGCCAAGCACTTTTGTAGAGTACTGGTTGCACTTTAATATGAAAACAAGCTTGTGCTTCCTCAGATGTAAGCTTCTGCCTTGGTACAGAACACCTCAGCCACTTGTTTCATGCTGGGGGAGAAAGCCCTGCAACGAAGGACTAACAACTTCGTTTGTAAACCAAAAGAAAACCCACAACCCTGTCACTGAAAAAACCCTGTTATTAACCTGGTTTATTCTGCTTGTTCTCTTCAGCTTCCATCAGAGATAAAAAGAATACTGCAGAAGTCAACAGGGTACTATTGACCCTACAGACAAGGTAAGCAGGCTCCGATGGCCTGAAGCTCAGAAAGATCAGCATGTTAAGGAAGTCCCCTGAGCCACACTGGGTTGTTTGGGTGGGTTTTTGTTCTTGTTTTGGGGGTTTTGGGTTTGGTGGGGTTTGGTTTGGTTTTGGGCTTTTTATTTTTCTTTCAAGCTACACTTTGAGCACAAAAGGCAGCAAACAGAACAGAGGCAGCATCAAGGAAACAGTTTCTCCTAGTCCCAGCTCTGCTACCACCAGGAACAATAAGCCTTGCATTGCTTATCTATTTCTTCTATTAAGAACTCATTAATGCAAAAATACAGAAGGGCAACACCCATCAACTTTTAAAGTAGTCCTGGGCAGTAGAGCGAGCCAAATACAGTGCGTAAACCCACAGAGAGCCAAGTGCATTTACCCTGTGGGCCCTCAGACAGTAGGCAGATGGGGTCAAATCTCACTGTTCTGCTTGTGGGCAGAGAGCGGCAATCATCCCTCGCTTCTGGGAGTTTTGCAATTCTGTAAAAAGGAGTCTCTCACAATGAAGAAAATTTGATGTTATGGCAGTACAACAGGATGCCTGAAAAAGACTCTGCCCTGCCAGTATTTGAAGAAATTTTTTCTGCCAATGCTTCAAAATTGAAGTGGTATTGATGTTAAGTTTTAGAAGACTTATCTGTTACCAAGACTACTTTTTCCAGCCCAGATGACTGAGAAGTGTTTACAGAAGTATCACCACAAAAATTACATACCTGTCTTTGTCATGAAGTTTCAGCTGTTCCTGTGGATGGCCAACATCATACACCTGACCGTCGTGTAACAAGCAAGCAGCACTGCCAGCAGGGCAGTTTCTGGTCTCTCCACTTGAACTTCCTGTTATAGAATACAGAAAATAGAATATAGGACTCAGTTTCTAAACCCTGCTCTACCTGAAGTATCTTGCCATTTTATCTGTGGGCTCACTTACCATTCATTGCTTTACCCTCTTCTAAAAATACCTTTAAAACCAGTTACATTAAAATGTGAAACTGACAAGACAAAACCTCAAGTGCTTGTGATATGCAGGGGTAAGTTCATGCTGCCCTGTTTTTGGACAGCAAATTCATCCTTCCTGCCGAAATAGCTGCAGCTAGTTTCCAGTTGCTTGTACAGCTGCTGGATGTGTAGGGCTTTGAGAACTTCTACAAGTGTGCCAAGTATTTTTTTTTTCTTCCCCCACAACACCAAAATGATACCAAGTAATGGGTAACTCCTCCTCACAGAGAAGGTTTTTTCCCTTCCTTTGTTTCTTATAAACCAACTTATTCAACGCTGTCAGCAACAATTTTCAGACTAATGAGATTTTTAAAAGAATAGACCTGCCACTAAAACTAGAAGTACTAAACCCTTAACAGGGGCACAAAGTACATATTCAACTGCAAAGTAAAAAACACAGTGGGAGTATACAGCTAAACTAGCCTTTTCAGCGAGTTTCAAATGAGTGATTTTGCTAGTTTAATTCCTTACATATATAGCTCCCAACTGACATGAAAGTGCTAGCTACGCACCATTGCTTACCCAAGCACCTAAACACTATTTTAGATGCATCTCAGGACATTCACTTGGAACTAAGCAACAGCCTGAACTGGAGCCCAAAGTAATAAATTTAGAACACATGAGGTGCTATGAACCGTCTCGATCCTATCTGGCAGCAAACAGAAGCAGCTACAAGACAAGCTGAGATCTTCCACTCAGTCCAGCTTAAGTCAACTTTTCTAACAGTACTTGCCCATCCAGACGGGGCTTATCTCTGAACACCTTAATTGCTGGAGAGTAAGACTTAGCTTCACAGAAAGCAGCCTTTAAGTCATCAAAACCAGCTTGAAACAATAGTGCAAATCCTAAAATACTGATCTTTGGTCACAGGACAACCTCAACTAAGGCACTGGAAAAGGACCGCACTACTAGAAATTTATACACCAACAGGTGACACAAGCAAGTGTTCACACCTAAGTCCCTGCAGACATTTATGAACAAGGAATCATCATCAGAATCATCCACCAAGTAGTGTCCTGAAACTTTGATGAGAGGATTCAAGTCATGTTTCTTCAAGTCTTCATCAAACACATAGCAAGGGACCTAGAACAACAAAAAAAAAAGTTACATGCAATCCATGCTACACAAGTAGGGAGAAGTTATGAACAGGCATATATAAAGACAAGGCAATATGTGGAAAAGGTTTTTACTTCTGGAAGCTCAAATACTTAAAGCTAGACTTAAAGCTATATACACTGTCTAAAATGAGGCATCCAAAGTTTGTTCTGCTCTAGCTTTTAGAAGAGTTTTACTATAAACAACCATCCAGATGACAAAGAAGGTTGAAGAGTTAGTTAAAACTCTCAGCTCCACCCACTTCCAACAGATGCTTTACATGCCTATGAAAAAGTTAGGTCTATGGAGGTTGTTGGGATTTGTTTAGGGTGGGAGCAGGTGGTTAGAGTAGAATTGCCAGATGTGTGAAGAGTAACTTCTGCATGGATAGTACATAGATTACCTCTTTCACAGGTTTAAACAAGTCTTTCTTGCAAGCCACAAAGGTCCTCCATTCAAAATAGTGCACACACTCTGTTGCTGTTACAAATTCAGGGGTACCCTATTTAAAAGGGAAAAAATAGTTCTTGGAAAAAAACAGACTTCAGTTTTATTTTATATCTGTAGACAGCAAGAAGTTCATTCAAGAGATTAAGAAAAACAGAATACAGCATGTCACACAGCAAGGGCATGCAGTTTCTTAATAGCACTTGTTAACAGCAAGTTTGTTATTTAACAGCTTTGTTGGTAAACTCAGGAAGATGCAGGGTGCCAAATCCTTCTCAGTCTACATATGCACCAATTCTCAAATTAACATGTGCCAGTCCTAATATGCAGTAATCGTACTACATCTTTTAGAAGCGCTCACTATGCCAATTGATATTGGCAGAAGCACCAGTCACACCTAGTTACTAGAAAGGAAAACACCAATACAAATGTGTATTAATAGATGAACAGCAAGGCAATGCGTGGTTTACCCGTTCCCTTTTATCCCACAAAGAAGACTGATTAGCGATTTCTTCTGCTACACAGAAAGAATACTTCTGATCTCAGCTACTTATTTTTATAGGCTCATGTTATACACATTTTATCTATTTCAAGATTGAGGTTCTACCATCGTTCAGGGCTCGATGCTCAACTGAATGTCTCTACTTTGAGAAAGACAACAATCAGATTTTTCCATTCTCCGTCCATCACCTCAGCTAGAAGCACGTTAGCATATTTAAACTGATTCCCTCTCCGTTTAACCCTGCCATAAAAGTGTTGGAAACAAGTTGTTCCAGACACTATTACAAAATCCTTTTAGTAGGTCACATGAAGAATAGGTTAGAACTACGCTAACTAGAAGAAGTTTGATGATTGTTATGATCTGGTGTTACAGCTGGAGTTGAGCAATAATTTTTAATTTAGTTTAAAGAGTCACCTGCTGAAACAACAGGAAGCATTTAAATCTCTGCTGCACTGGGACTTTGCCTCAATTGGCTGGATTTCCAAGAGGGCGTGTACAACAGCATCAACAGTGCCAACAGCAGCACTTACAACTACTTATCTCTGATACACAAATATGTAAACTGATCACAGTCTGTACGGAATACCAAGCTGTGGTATCAGTTAAAAAGCACGTGGAGGTGAACTGCATATGCGCACGCCCCTAGGAACTTTTCGGGGATCTCCATTCACTTTAAGCAGATTCTCACTAACAACTACTCCCCCAGAAGCCCAGCTGGACATGTAAGCACTGTTAGTTCAACTATGTGCAGACAAATCGTAACGCTTACTGTTGTCAGCTATGCTGACCCATAACAGAGGTCAGTCATTTTCTTCAATGCTGTTCTATTAAACAGCCATGCTAGGTCCACAGCATGGGCACAGCCAGCATTTAAACAATAGCTCTCATTGTTACAGCACCCTGTACACTGTTGACTCATTCTTCCATATGACGCTATTAAAATGCTACGGTGCAATCCCTGTAAAAAACATTAAAAGATCCAAAAGAGCCCATGATCAGAGCTAAGCTGCAGACCTGAATTATTTTCTATTGGGACTGAATTTTGAAATCCACAGTAGATAATGGCCTTAATTTGGTACTAAAACATAACTGGCTCTTCCTTAAGCTATGAAGCTCAGTAATTAGTACATCCACAAGTATAGCAAGTCTCCTTAAAAAGCAAGTTAGAAATACTTGCCATTTCCATTGAAGATAAGAACACATGATTTAGACTTACCAGCGTTTTCCCACACAGGAAGTTAACGTTGCTTTGAATTCGGTGCTTACTACCTTGCTGCAAGCAGTTATGTGTAGTGTTGAGTTCCAGAAGAGTGTTAGAAACTTTTAGCAAGCCTAAGTCACCTAGGGTTTGGGTTTTTTTTAAAAAAAAAAAAAAAAAAAAGAAAAAAGAAAACGGGGGTTATCATAACACAGCGCCTTCACAGAAGCTCAACAGACAGGCTCTAATTTCAAGCATTGAGACAAGACATACCAGTACACTTGAAGACAGTCTTTGAACAGAGTACAACTGAAGACCTTCCTTGCAGTTCTAGTGATATGGAAGACTAGATCCAAGTTAAGATAGTGTTTGGTATCTCTAATCACAATTCTACTTTCTCAAAGGCTTTTCGCAAACACTTTGAACGTTAAGAAGCCCAACAGCAGGTGCCACTACAAACTAGTCACTGCCTCAGGAACAAGGGACTCCATCAGAAAACTGTTACCAACTAGTTTCAGATACCACAATTCACTCCTTCCTCCCACCAGGTCCTATTTATCAGCTTTTTAGCCTTTAAGCCATTTATACAAATAGCATCAGCACATTATGAGAGAGAGTCTATCAGAATCATAGAATCGTTTGGGTTGGAAGGGACCTTTAAAAGTCATCTGGCCCAAACCCCTGCAGTGAGCAGGGACACCTTTAACTAGATCAGGTTGCTCAGAGCCCCATCCAACCTGACCTTGAATGTTTCCAGGGATGGGGCATCTACCACCTCTCTCGGCAACCTGTTCCAGTGTCTCACCACCCTCATTGTAAAAAATTTCTTCCTTATATCTAGTCTAAATCTACCCTCCTTTAGTTTAAAACTATTACCCCTTGTCCTATCACAACACGCCTTACTAAAAAGTTTGTCTCCGTCTTCCTTATAAGCCCCCTTTAAGTACTGAAAGGCCACAATAAGGTCTCCCCGAAGCCTTCTTTTCTCCGAGCTGAACAACCCCAACTCTCGCAGCCTTTCCTCATGTTCCATCCCTCTGATCACCTTCGTGGCCCTCCTCTGGACCCGCTCCAACAGGTCTATGTCCTTCTTGTACTGGGGACCCCAGAGCTGGACGCAGTCCCCCAGGTGGGGTCTCACCAGAGTGGAGTAGAGGGGCAGAATCACCTCCCTTGACCTGCTGGTCATGCTTCTTCTTATGCAGTCCAGGATACGGTTGGCTTTCTGAGCTGCACGTGCGCATTGCCGGCTCTACTTACATCTGAAGTCTACTTAATGAAGAACCCATTGGTGCCTGGGCACAGCCACTGTACTGGCATTGCCTGCAGACAAACCCAACACTGCCTCAGTGCATGTCACCCTGCAGCTCCCATCCCCTTAAGCACAGCTTGCATGCTGCATGAAGGCTGGGGTCAGTGCTGCATCACGGGTGCATCCCTCTCCTTCCAAGCACCCGACATGAAGAGGAAAGTTGGAGCACATTTCAAGTCAGGATGAGCACCAGCTCAGGCCACTGAAATGTTCCTGCTCAAACCTATTTTGGTTAGCACTAAACACCAAGCCCTTTTAGATCTAGCATGCCAACTCGACCCTGTCCATTTTTGATCGATAGATTTTAATTCTGCAAAGAGTTTGGGTTGAACTATAGACAATGCTATAAAATGCAAGTATTGACCGGCTTCCCCCTTTCCGTTTTTGTTGATGTCTACACTAGAGAGAAAGCAAGTTAAACGTGTAAGACACACCGCAGACAGCAGCTTTGCACCTACGCCAGACGTTGTTTCATCTTAAACACACACTCGCTGGAACTTTGCCCAGTCTATTATCTCCTCACTCAAGGCAAGCAAAACTACACTACACCCAAGTAACACAGTCTTGAGAGCAAGAGGATCAGAAGTAAGTAAACTGGGCGGGAAGTGGGTACAAGAACCTCAAAAATACCGCCAAGGCAATATTCTGCAGAAAAACCATCCCAGGCACCCATACTCAAGGCTGTTACCAGCTGCCAGTGCTTGTCCCAGTGATGAGCACTGTTTTGCATCTTTCCAAAAAGTTCCCCAGCACTATTTTTCAATCCAGTCCTACAAAAGAACTGGGAAGAGATCCATTTGTGACTGTTTCTGATGATCATCGGTTGCATTGAACTGTAGCAGAGAGAAAGCGACTATAGCCACCAAACTTGCAGGTAAAGCTGAAATGGTGGCAGTCAGAACAGAAACTCGATGCTAACCCACACGGCATCGCCTCAGTTGCTCAGGGCTCTTCTATTCATGCTGCCCATGCTTACACTAACTGCGTTACAGGAAGGCACATTAAGATGCTCATACCTAAGCAGCCATTCACAGCACCCCCTGTGTAACCAGGGTGACAAGTATCACAGACCATTCAATAACCCTATGCCTTCTCAAAGGCAGGTAAGAGTAGAGACGTGCCAGCCCAGAAGAACAGCAGCGCACACTAAACCTGTACATGCATGCACATGCACAGGCTGAGAACCTGCAACAGTGGAACACGTTACCACCACTGCAGTTCAGTGCCACCTTCTAAGCACCTGGAGGCTGTCAGTGGTTCATGCCTTTTATATTTCCTGGCACTCTTGTTATCAAAAGGCTATCTTCAGGTTTTAAGACTTCCAGCACTTGTGCTGACAAAGCTGCCATACAGCCCTTTTAAACCTAAGAGCTACATGCTACTTTGAGAGCAAGATTTCTACTTATCACATCATTGCTTAGAAGATGCTGGCAAAGTGTCCTCTTTTCTTCCCTAGATTGGCAGAAGGAAGCCAACACAACTTTCTAGTCAAAAGAGCTATGTATAGTAACAATATGCACACATGATTAAAAACTCTCTGGTTATAAATGTACACAGTTTTAAGCCCCAACTTAGCAGAGAACTTATGGCAGCACCATCTGAGGACCTCCCTCAGTGCTCTGTAAGCATTAGTTTTCTCTCAACTCTGAGAACACACTACATTGCTCTAAAGGCCATGAGCCAACTCCAATTTCCTCAGTTAAAGTGATATTCAAGAAAAATCAAGTTCAGTCAGTACATCTTGTTTACTACAGGCCAATATGCATGCTCCCCTCCCCCCTGCACACTTAAAACTAGTTTGGGAACTTGCTGAAAGTTTTAGCAAGAACCTCTTCAGTGGCACATGACTCCTCCCATCCCTGCTCACAGGGCAAGTAGTCTCATGAACCATGCCCTCACACCATCAGCTTCCTGTGAGCTTCCTGTCAGAGCACCAGTTCTGCAACCACCTCTTCCATAACATCAAGCTCTCTCTCCAATGATCACTCATGTTTCTTCATGACTTTAGAGGTGCATTCCTTCCACAAAGTAACACACTAAAAACAGCTAGTACAGCTCACAAAAATTAGCACCAGATGCTTCATATTACACAGCTATGCTAAATCAGTATCAAAGGTACTGTCCACAACACCTTTTACTCATTGACTCCTTCATCTGTTCAGCTGTTTGGAAGGAAAAAGACAATCATGGAAGACATCCAACCAGTTGTCCAGAAGAAGGGGGCACTTAGGTGGCAGCTATGATTTCATGTCCAGTCCTTCTACTGCAGCTGGACAAAGCACACGTTTCACTACTCAGGTTAACAGTTATGGTAATATTTCTGCTTTTAATTTTAGTAGTAGTTCAGCTAAGTGGCACATGAGTCACTAGGTGTCACACTAAGTTAAATAAGTACCACATCATTTCCATCCTCACTGACATTCAAGAACTAAGCATTTGCCTACACCTTGAAAACTTCTAAGGTCAATCAGTGAAGCTGAAGAGGTTTTTCTAGGAGAGGCCTTTGGGGTCTCAACACCAACACTGGTATATCACACTGGCACACAGTTAATGTTAGCCACAAGGCTTCCCTTGAATACAGACTGATCACAGTCACAGAGTATACAGCCTTGTCCCCTATCAAAGCAGGGATCAACAAACAGAACCAGCTCTATAGCTGTTACCTCTTGCATAGCGGATATTTAAAAGCAAAACTGTTGTTTGCAGTGAAAGCTTCTTTCTGAAAGAATGAAGAGATCTGATTAAGCCCATATTTGAAGAAATGTTACAACTTAGCAAAGTTTATCAGCTGCCAAATTGCCCTTCTTCCCCCAAATCAAAGCCCTTCAGCTGCACTCAGCTTTGGCGTACAAGTAATCTCATATTAGCTGGATTGCTTGAAGACAGGTATGTGGCTTAGCTTCCAGGTAAATGGAATCTACACTGGGAGTCTATACCTGGCTAGACGTGCATTAAGCAGATTTCTCTTTTCTCATTAAGAGTGATTATTCTTTTTTTTTTTTTTTTTTTTTTTTTTTTTTTTTACAAACAAGACGCTTGATAATTCATTAGCATGATCTCAATTCAGTGTGATGGTGCTGAAGCTCCAATGCAACTAGAGGCAGTACAATGAAGCATGGCAGGTGTCACTAATGAGCCTCAGACTTAGCATGAACAAGAACAAAACTTAGACAATTTGATCAATAAAACAAAGAAAAATTCAATGTTGATGTTAACTGCACTGCCTTGATTTCTTAATTTATTGCAGCGTGGTTCAAAACATACCTTACTTGAATAGCATTTGTGGCTTAACCCTCGAGAATCAGTTCAAACAGCCTCTGCAAGAACAAGGTATGATTGCTGCCAAATGCTCTTCCACCCAGTAGCAGTCAGGCAATAATACACTCAAGGTTTCCATACAGCAGAATATTTGATACCGCTCATGGTCATCACCCAGCTCTGTTCTGCCTTCCTCTTTCCACAAGAAGCATGGAACAAAACCTACACAAGCCTCTAAGTCTCACACTTCCCTGAGGAGAACAGGCTTCCTCAACCTGCCACATTCCAGTCTCACTCAAAAAAGCATGTTAAAACAGATGCCCAGATGCTGCTTCCTTTTGTAATCCACAGGCAACTGAAGCCTCAACCACATACGAGTTGTGACCCACATCAGCAGGAAACAAAATTCTTGCTGTACGTTTTAGGAATGAAACACATTAACAGCGTCAAGTGATCTACTGAAATGTCACGCTCCTCAGAGTAGAAGATGCTGCTATATATGCAACTGCAGTTTGAACTCAGATGCATCTAACCAGTCATCTCAGAAAACTCTGGAGCTTGGATATATTGCACTACATAAAAAAACCCCATGCAGCCATGAACAGAGATATACTTTTATTCATGCAGCCAATGATTTTATAAGCCTGGGTCGCAACACTAGTAGTTTGTTTGAAAAGCACTGATTGACCACAGCCTGAAACCAAAGCATCTCTATAGTTAATGGAGGTGAGGGGAGGAGAACGGAGGCTAACTAGCTGCTGTGCATCTGCATACAGGCGAGAATCATCTTCCTCTCACCATCTTCCAGCAGTTCAAGCTCAAACACTTTTACTGAAGACTGATAGCTTCTCATAAGAGCTGTCTGCCAATGGAAAGCAAGATTGGCAAGCATGTTAGATTCAGACTTCAGATCTGCAGGACTAAGAGGCAGTCTGAAGAGATATTACTCTTCAGAAAGCTATTGCTTTATCCTATTAGAAGTAACAGTCAACTATCAGAAAACCTCTTCATCAGTATTCATATATTACTGTTCCGTTAGCTGAGGCAGAGAAGCAACCTTGAAAGCGACAACCATCCATGAAAATAAGCACACAAATACAGTTTAGAGCACAAGCTGCTTCTGATTGATGAAGCCATGTGCAAGCACGCGTATAGGAATATGCCAGTTTCATATTTAGATCAGCATGCAGAAGTCCACCACTCCTCAGAATACCAAGGACATCTGTGAACTACTGACACAGCCACCAGATTTGACAAGTGTAACTGAAAACAGAGGACTGCATGTAATTGACTTCCTTTCTGCATGTAACAACTTAAAGACGACAGCCCAGTAGCTTAGCAATACTCCAAGATTGCATTACAGAGAGTAATGCAACACAATGACTCTGAACAAAGAGTTGATGTAACATCAGGCTGGGTTGTGGTATAGTTTAGAGCTATAACTCAAGCTTGATCCTGTGTTCAGTATCAAGCTTCAAACAAGGCTGTGCACAGTGCATATCCTGCCACAGGTAGATACACTTATTTCTACTTCAGATAGCCTTCCACAGTTTCACACTAGAGTACAGTTAACTAGACCATAAGATAAAGTTTCACCGTCCTGTGAAGTGATTATCTGCAATCAGATTGTTTTCCCAAATGTGCCCCGTAAATCTACAACAGAATAAAGTTTTACACTGTTCTGAGAAGAAAAAAACCTTTGCTAACGTGTCAAAGTTTGCAATAGTTGTAAGACCATCCAATAACATGACTCTAAACTACTTATGAGGAAGGACACTTGTTTACTTACCTACGGACAGATAGGTCTTCTTATTGATGTCATATGCACAGACTGCACTTGATCTTTCACACTCTTCAACACCAAAACAGAAGTTTATTTTATAAAGCACATGTTTGTCTGCATCAATTGCTTCCCATGTGGAACTGAAAAGAAAAAAAAGCCTGTCAGTTGGTATTCACATTCTCTGCACTGCCATCCTCTAGACACCAGTTCCTGAAATAACCAAGTTATAAAGCTAGGAGCGCCACTAACTCTAGTTTCGTATTTGTGTTCTATATCCGTAAATACCAGAAATAATTGTTACTGTGTCGGGGACAAGAACAGAACAGATTTAACCACTTGAGGAACGTATATCAGGTCCATCTTCCCCTTTCTTGAATGCCCAACCGCCCATTCTTCCCCCTCAAATCTCTGTGAAGACCACTCCGACTAGATATATCACAGGTGATGAACCTTTTTCCTTGAGAGCCTGATAAACTCCTCAAACATCTTTGGCAGGCTGCACACTACTGCACTTTATCCATACCCAATAACAGTGGCAGAACTGCTAAATCTAAGTGGAATAGAACAGCCAGCCACAACATTCTGCCTGCCAGCAGCAGAGCCACCTACCTTCAGGGTCAAAATTGGGGTTGAAATTCTCACAGCATTCAGACTGAAAGATGCCAATAATGCTTATTAGGGCCTAGCTGCACCTTTATGCATTTTTTATATATATATATATATATATGTATCTATCTCAATATTGAAAGGACAGTTTCTGAAGGGTGATGTCAGAAGCTGGAAAGCAAGCAGAGCTATCCATGAGAGACTCAGTGAAAGATCACCCTAGCTAGCTCCAGCCATATCAGAAAGTCAGCTGTCTAAAAACTGATAAAGGCACATAAAGCTCTGGTTAAATACAACGGGGAATAAATCAGAGTAACAGAAGAAAAAAATTAAATGCAGTGTAGTTCAGAGGTAGAGCAAGGATTCGTTTCCCTCATAGCAAGCGCTAAGACTGCAGTGAGATGTGGTCAGCCGCAGGACACAGCACCACCCAGTTTCGAGGCAGGCCCAGGTCAGCTAGTTTGGAGCCCGCAGCTCTTTAGACAGCCTGGCTTACTAGCACGGTGCTGTGGCCAAGCTCTGTTTAAAAGGCACAGCTCAGTAAACATTTGCCATCACCTTGGCTCAGCTATACCTCTTCTGGCGCTGGCAGCAGCCCGCATCCTCTGGACAGTATTGATTTTTGCAACATAAAAGATTCCCCAGCTTCCCTTCTATCCCCAGTGGAAACTTGAGTAGCATTTAGTACAGAGTCATCACATCAGAAAACTGAGGACAGCACAGTGACTTATTAGGTATTCCCATTATTTACAGCTCACACAGGGTTTAATGCATCTATCTGGCCCATAGAAGCATTTGTCTTAATCTACAGATTAGTACCAAATCCAGCAAGGGAGCTCAACGCCCTCCTCTCAGCTATCAAGAAATTAGAAGTTGACCAGAAGCTTCACACATAAGGTTTGTTGCCTTAATCTCTAGTTCATAGGTGTTGCACCACTAGGCATTATCATACCCCAGATCCCCCTAGGAGGAGAACCCATTCTTGTTCCACTCTGAAGCCCAGTCCTTGGGTGAGGAAGAGGCAACAGCAGTTCAGCTACTTTACTCTAGATTTTGAGTCCTCCGAGAACTTGTCTCAAATCCAGTGCATCCCATCTCTAATCAAAAAGCCAGCAGCAAGATACCATTTAATTACTGACTACAGGGTTCTTTGCTTCCCTGTACTACAGCAGCTGTATTAATTCCAGTCTGCTAATGACTGGAACAAGTTAGGGACAACTATAAGAGAGTTCTCTCTGCAAACTGGAGAAAAAAAAAAAAAAAATTTATATCCTAATTATATTGGGATATAAAGACTCAAATATAATAATATAAGGCTCAAAAAAATAACTTACCAGGTACTGATTCATACCCAAAGCACAAATAAAATTACTATTAAATCAGATTCAAGGACTGTGTCTCAATCCTAGACAAATACTTGCCATCATTCTTTCCTCATAAGCAGGCAGAGCAACATTTTACAATCACACTGATTAGTTCTCTGAGCTAGTTTCTTGCATTTCTGAAGCGGACAAAGACAATCCCAATGCAGGATGATGATGAGAATTAAGCTACAGTACCGAATAACCAAAGTTCAGCAAAGGAACCTGACAACACACACAAAGTTAGAAGAACCTGATTCTACCTTCAGGGGCTCTGAAAACAGCAAGAGATTAAGACTAAAGCTGGTTTGACCTCCAGGAGAAAATGCATTTCAATGAAAATACAATTTCTTCACAATGAAGCCCCAGAAAGTTAGCATTTCACTGAAAAATTCCCAAGGGCTCCAGGACTCTTTTTTGACTGGTGTCGGAAGACAACAAAAAGGTAACATATAATACTAAGGCACGAAGTCTTTGATCAAGCTAGAGTGTTCTTCAGTGTGGGGTGGTTTTTTTTTTTTTTTTTTAGAGAACTTGCAAGTTAAAATCTGTCTGTGAACTGAATGAGAATCTAAGTCCTTCACACAACAGAATTATCACTCTATGAGAGATCAAGGGTTTTGCTTTCCCAGTTCCATGTTATAAAACAGAGGAATTCAACATCTTCAAGTCAGTTCACCTACATGCCAGAAGCAAGACAGAAACAATATGAGCAGCTTACAGAACAGAAGCAAAGCAGTCACTGGAGCCAGCCCTCCCCTCTGCCCTTTCACAGGCCCCTGGACAGGGAAGGCTGAGTCGTCCTTCAGAACAGTCCACAGAAAGGAAATAAGAAATCCCACATTTAATCATGTTCCAAACCACACCTTCAGTGGCACAGGAAAATCTAATGCAGTTTCAGAGTAGTATTACTTTCAAGGAAGTTCATGAGACTTTTTTTTTTTTTTTTTTTAAAAATCGGTAGGAGGAGCAGGGCACGATTTATTCATTGGGAGTAACAGCAGGCTGGATGTAGCCTAAGCAGCTGTTCTCATCAAACAGATGCAAAATACACTTTCACAGTAAAAGCAAGAATTATCTCTCTCGCAAATAAGACTCCTGGCATTAAATGAGTGCCTGGGAATAGTTTCAAGTTGCATGTGCTCTACTTTCCAATAAGATACAAGCTGACCTCTCCACTGCATCCCATAATGGAAACAATCTGTTGGCAATCACATCGCCCATCCTGATCATGGCTGAGCCACACGGACCGGCTTCCTCCAGCTGCTCGGCACTCATCTCCACCAGTGGTGATGCCTCATGTAACTACCCCCTCGCCAGGGCCAGCTGAAGTTATCTCATTGGAAGGGCTTAAGCTATCCCAGATCAAATGCAGTTGAGCTAGTTTAGGAAGCTGTTATACAAACAGCTTTAAAAAGCAACAGCCTTGGTCACGGTGTGGGGTGTGATGCACCCTCTATCCAGGGGGCTCAATACTGCTGCTGCCTCGCAGATGACACCGTTCAAGCAGCCATTTCTGGTGCAGTTCAAGATCCGGACTCAAACATGGCATCTGCCTTGATTAAAACTGTCAAACAGTTATTTTTGCTGAAATCACAACACGATGCCTGTTTCCAGATACCCAACCATGGACCATCCCACAGTTAAGAGGCCTGAAACATACACCCACATCAACACCCCAGGGCAGGCTCTCCCCCTCTCCCCTCCCCTGCTCCTTCCCTGTGCGTTGCTGGCCCCAGTGCCCGACACAAGCTGGACCCAGGGACTGCCCTCTCTCAAAATTAACTCAGCAAAAACAACAGGTGCATGCGCATGTGTGTGGAGTGGGAACTGGCCAGGCTCCGTCCCCTGTCCGGCTCGCAGTGGTTTCTGGCCGTGCACCAGCAGCAGCAGGCAGGCAGGCAGGGAGGATCCCCGGCTGGGGGCAGTGCCAATCCAGGCCGCTGTGGAAAGCAGTTGTGCAAGCAAGGCCTGAACGAGTTACCAGGAATAACCTTGCCTGCAGGTCAGCCTTTCCAGCTACCTAGCTTTGTTTTTAAGACACTGAAGCAACAGCATGAAAATTAAACTACTTTTCAGCAAGTCGTGAGATCAAAAGAGCTCTGTGGTTTTTTTGAGAAAACAAAGAAGCAACTCATGGAAAAAATAACATGAGAAAGGGAAAAGGGATATGAGCATTAGCGAGTCTAGTTTACCTTGCGAATCAGTAGCTCAGGCACTGAAGTCAGACAAGGTGCAGATGGCTAACGGCGGTCACAGCACGTGCATCCCCACGCCGGAGCCACTTTCAGGTTTGGGCATTAGTGTACCACTTCAAATGCAACAGAGCACCAGAAAGACTATTGTCACCATTCTCATAACCATGCTCAAGTTTTTGGTTCTCAAACTCTTACCCAAGGGATGACTGCTAGGAAGAAGAGTACACCCTGCTCCACACAGCTGTGAAGTGTAGTTACAAAGAAACATGCATTTGCCCTCTGGGGCATGCACTGAAGTGGCTCATTTTGCTGAAGGCGTGTTACACAGATGACCCGGCACAGAAACAAGGCAACCCAGAACCACAGAGTTGGAAAGTGGATCCGTGTGTGATTATGCATCCACACGATTTTGTGCCCAGCAGCTCTTCAGCTATCAGAACACTTGCAGAGATGAAACTAATACCTGAAGGGTCTTTATGAGCAGGTTCAACCAGCATGATCACAGGCGGACAAGCTCGGGAACAATTTCCAGGATGACCACTTCAAATTTGAAGCTGGCAGCTCAGATCCACTAGTTGCCACAAAAATCACTATCAGATGCGGCTAACGTTTTAGCCCAAATATGTATGGTAAAGAAACCTCTATGTCAAAGCAAGTTCTCCTTACAGAAAATGAGAGCTTGAATGACACAAGGTACAGAGCTATCACTATGCTTCAAGAGCTTTTTAACGCCTACTCATGCTTAGCTCTGCTGTAGCTTACATGTCACTTTTTCCAACCATCACACACAGTGCATGTCTTCAGGCAGGTTTTCTTGCATATGCATCATGCGTATCAGTCTTACAGTTACACCACAAGCTGTTCAGCTTTCTCCAACCGAAAGACCCTTGGTCTTTCATGCTACACTGTAAACCACGTCTACTACATCATCTTACAGAACACGTAAAAAAAGGAATAGCAATTTGAAGTTCAAGTACACAAGAGCTATAGGAAGCTCATGTGCTGAGAAATCATGTTTAAGCCATTATAATGGTAGCTTCCCAGGCATGTGAAGCAACCACACACATATGCAAATAAGTCCACTAATGACTTATTTATGACATCTCCCACTTAAATATGTCAAAGTGCTTAATAGAGCTGAGCAAGTTCACCTAAAGGTCACCTCTCTGTACTCAGAACATGCTTCTTCACTGAGGCTAAGCTGAAAGCTAAAGCCAGGGTTTCCAGCAGCTCACAAGAGCACAGTTGTGGTTTCACGACGAAGGCTGAAAAGACAGTGTTTGAATGAACAAAATTGTACGTACCGTCAACTGTAGGAGTTGTGTTATTAAAGACTACAACATTAAATGTAAAGTAGACTTGACTTACAACCCCAAAACTGGAAATTCTGCATAACAGCAATCCTGTGATGTACAGCATTTTAAGGAGTTTTCCTTCCACTCAGGAGTCTAAAAAGTTATAGATGTTATGCACCAACTCCTATCCTTGCACAGTAGAGAAAACCATCATCTGTCATCAAATCATCTCTCATCCAGGGCAGATTATCAGGCAAAACAGCAGGCAGAGGAGGCAGTTTGTATTTGCTGCTCTGCCATCACACTCAAAACATTTCCTGCAATTTTTTTTAGAGGGGAAAGAAAGTTTTACAGTAACTTCCCCAACGTTACATGAAAGGTGAACCCAAACTGTGAAGTTTTCTTTTGTTTTTAAAGTAGATGGATTTAAAGAACAGTTCACAAAATTAACTCTAACTCCAGAATTTGTTTCTCCTGTGTAGTTACATGAAAGATGTAAGGGGAAGAAGGAAAAACAGGGAAAGAGACCAAACTGGCTAGTAACTTCCTATATCCAACCAGTTCCCTGCATTCTTTCCCAGGTGCTCATACTGCAGCAATCCTGGAGACACCTCTACACTGAAGATAAAAAGATAATTCCAATTGAAAGTCACACGACAGCACAGTCAGCTGTCGGAGCACACAAGAACAAAGGAGAAAGCACGACGAAACCAGTCACTACAAGCCATGACATTTGACAAAGTTTCAGAGAATGAAAGCTTTTCTTCTTTCCCCAGACTGTCCAAGTATACCAGCAGTATAGCTGTAAGGCTACACGAAACAAGCAAAGAAAACTACTAACTCAAGTTTAAGTAGCCCCATGCCGCAGTTCTTGCACAGACCAGTTTTGACACCTCTCCTCCTCCCTGCAAGACAGCTTTCCTAACGTGGGTATCGCTCTACTCTTATTTAAAGGAGAGTCAGTGCCTCTTCTAATCCCCAGCATTTTCCTTCCTTGCCCACCTTTTGACATTCACACACCAGACACAGAGGCTGCTGCAGCTTCCCCAGCCCTATTACGCCACACAAAAGTCAGGACACTATTTTCTTAACAGCTGTAAACCAAATCAAAACCTTGTCTTAAGGCAGTGCAAAAATAGGTTGGTCAGGGACTTGTCCTGCACACCCATGTTGTATCTTTTGACTGAGACATCAGGCAGTAGCATAAGTGTTTGCGTCGCCTAACTGCATCATCCCTCACTCAGTAGCTTTTCTGCAACTGTGCCTGAGTTGACACTTCACCACCGTTCTCCATGGGGTCTTCCCACCTGTCAGACTGCAAGTTCTTGTTTTTTCCTTTACCCATTCTAGATTACTAGGCATAAATCCTTCAAAGCAGTTTCTCCCACCATGGCACAACAGCAAGTGCATATTTTTGAAGTAGTTCATCTGATAAGGAAAACTGCCGATTATGCTACCTATTCATAATTTATTTTTCACTTGCCAGTAACAAAAGGAAACTGGCTTAAGTAATTTGCATCCAAAAAGAGACTGCATGTCTCTCAGTGGCACTCCCAAGTATTCCTCTAGTCACACACATGCAACAGAACCAAGACGGACATTGATAGGACTTAGCGCTATTCTCAGAATAGGAACTGCTTGAGAATCAAGTCATTTAGGGTAGGGTTTGGTTTTTTTATTTAAATTATTAGAGTCAGAGGAGTTAAGTTCCCTCGAGAAGCCACACAATAGTTTCTCATTTCTGTCTCAATTCTACAATTCAGGTGGTCATCTGCCAAAACCATTTTTCGCCACCCTCATGGGTTAATCTTGCCAGTAAGCCTACTTTTTCCCTTTTTCATCATTTAACAGTATCATACCCCAAACTCCGCCAGGAGGGGAGCCCATTCCCTCCAGTGACCCAACCTCTGCCCTCAGTGCTACATTCGCTGTGTTACATTGGTGCCTGCCCAGTGCCGCTGATTGAGGTAATGCATTCCTGTAAGTACCACTGCATATCATAGAATCATAGAATATCCTGAGTTGGAAGGGACCCGCAAGGATCATCGACTCCAACTCCTGACCCTGTATAGGACAACCTCAAAATTCACACCATGTGTTTGAGAGCGTTGTGCAAACGCTTCTTGAATATTGTCAGGCTGGGCGCCATGACTATTCTGGCTAGATAATGAAGACGACTAGCAAGACATCGTTGCCAGAGCAAATTCATGGCTGAATTCAGAGTAGGAACATGCCAAAACATGAAAAATAGCGCCGTTTCCACATAGCAGTTCTCATTTCTCAAAGCTTACTTAACTCACCTGTAAATAACTTAATGGAATCTGGCGACATCCTTAGTAAAAAGCAGCCTATCAAGGGATGCTCCTTCCAAATCACTTCGGGTTTTTTCACACTAGAACGGACGCGGTGACGTAAACCCACAGTCCTGACCAGAGCGACTTGAAGAGAGCAAGCCTCCCCGTCTTCTCACCTGCAGACTTCCCCTATCTGCAGGGCGTCACACGACTTGGTCCCAGAGGGGACCGCTCCGCACCGCCAGCCGCCCGACACCCCGCAGCCCACCCGCCCTCCGAAGAGACTCACGCAGCCTGACGAACCTCCCGGCGCTGCGGCGCATCGGCTACAGACCGAGCTCGGCCTCGTGCCTGGCGA
>WAAD01026691.1:96742-146823 GCA_013389945.1 Fregata magnificens | reverse complement strand
GGGGCAGGCCGGCTGCCTGCCTCAGCTGCCGCACGGGCAGGCGCGGGGACGGGTCGTCCCTCTTCTGGAGCGCCGGCCCCGGGAGGGGCGGACTGCCTGCCCTGCTGTGTGCTGTCGGGAGGGAGACTCGAGGCCTCGTGCTGTGGCGGCTGCTGGCTGGCTTTTGGGTAGCGTTAGGTGTGCGGAGAGAGGCTCACCCTGTGAAATGCACTGTGGGCGGCACGGCGGCTGAGTCGGAGAGATGCTGTTTGGAAAAAGTTAAATGGGGTTTTAAAGGAGTTACTCAAAATGTGATGTGAACTCTTGGGAGAGATCAGAAAACTAAACCCGTTAGGGATGGAGGCTGAGGAGGCAATGACAGCAACCTGGTTGGTTGTATCGCAAGAATTACTACTACAGCAGGGAAGCTGGTGTGGTGTTGAAATTATCCCTCGTTTCAAACGGCGAGCAGGAGGGGAGGCTTGCACAAGGCAGCAGCCTCACCAGAGGGGAGTGGAAGAGATATGATCCTACCACCTCTGCCTCCTAGACTACTGAGAAGAGCCAGCCGGCCCAGAGCTTGTACAATAGATTATTTCCAGGATTTGGAAATTTTAACTGGGGTGCTTAAGATCCAAAAGAGGGACTTAGCATTTAATTTTTATGAAACTGCAGCTAAGAAGCAAAGCACCTTTGAGAGTGGGAAGAGGCGTAAAGGTGGGGAGAGTGAAAGAAAAATTATGCTCATTAAACAGCTGTCTTATTTGTGTGAAGAAATTCTGTTCACTAATTATGAATGCTTTCCAAAAGTCATTTGCACAAAGAAATGCAAAAGGCCTACAACTGAAATAGTTTGTTTTTCTTGCCCCATTCCCTGACATCCAAAGGAATAAGAGAGCACTGAAGATCCACTTCTGTGGCAGTTTAACCTGATTCCAGGCTGCTGTGATCTACTCCTTTCTTCCTCCTCTCTCTCGGTTACATATTCCACATCCCTCCTTTTAAGTAGCGTTTGTTCTTCTGCAGCAGGGCAGTCAGCCAGTTATAGATGCTGATCTGGCTGAAAACTAACATACTATTTTGATTGTTCTTGGTAGGTTTTCAGCGGTATCAGTTGCCTGACTAACTTGGCTCACTGCGTATCTGCACAAACAGTGACACCAGCTCAAGAAGGGGGATGGGAAGGCATAGCTGGTGCTGCGGGGGGAAGAGGCCCCCAATAAGATCCGCTTTAGCTGCTGTGGAGTTTCACCCGAC
Source organism: Fregata magnificens (assembly GCA_013389945.1). Taxonomy (NCBI): domain Eukaryota; kingdom Metazoa; phylum Chordata; class Aves; order Suliformes; family Fregatidae; genus Fregata; species Fregata magnificens. Next base: position 145,587 of record WAAD01026691.1, on the reverse strand, counting down.
CAGAGAAGCCAGAAGTTACAGCTCAAGTAAAGCCAATGGCTCCCCACTGCCATGCGTGGCCTCAGGCCCCGGTCCCCTCTGCCTCTCTGCTTACACACGATGTGCTGGTACTTGTGCAAAGCTGCTTAACTCAGTTCAACTCAGTAGTCCAACAGAAGAAAATCACCTGCTGAAAAAAAAGGAATAGTTTTCTGCTGGCTCAGCAGCTGTAGCAGCTTAGTAAAAAGTGTTGAATCCTGGTACAAGGACAGAGGAACAAGAGAAAGGTAAAGCAGAAAGAGGGCCATATTGGTTGGCCTGTTCAGCTGTGGTGGCAACTTAGCTTTTAGAGTTATCACAGCCTAACCTCATAGCAACGTCCTCAGCTGATGAAGGGAGGAAGACCTTAAATCTTTATGCTGGAAAGAGAGTTGTGACATGAAACAATAATCAATGTATCTTTGCTCAGAACCTAAGAAAAAAAATTAATGAAAAGGACTGGGTAAATGCTGTTATCCTTGGCAGTTTTCTATTACTATATGATGGATTATTGCCAACTCTTGCTCTATTGTTTTAGCTTTCAGTGGATTCCTTAAAGCTCCAAATCTGATTAACCAAGAATCCCAATTGTCTGCTTTTAAGGCTCTAGCCTGTATAGTTTAAAGACAAGCTTGATGGCGTGAACTCAAAGGCTCAAAAGAAGACAAAAGCAGTAGACTAAAGGAGTACCAAGTTTATTATTTCTGTGGTTGTGTTTCTTAAACTTTGCTGCTCTGCTGGTGGTACCAGCATCACTCACTCTAGACAGAGCAGTGCAAATACATGAGACTTACTGGTAAATTCTGTCTCTGCTTACCAAGTTGAGCTAAAAATGTATTGACTAGGAAATTCACTGCAGACAGCAGTGCAGGCAGACGTACTGTAGCTTCTGATCTTATTAGCTGCCTGAGTTTCTGCAAATAGAGCTTTATTCCTGAAATGATCTTTGTGTACATTTAAGCATGTGAATGACTCCACTGAAGACAATGTGACTGCTCACCTTGCTAACATTAAGAATGCATATAAAGATCTGCAGTGTCAGGGCCTGGCAGTGTATAAACAGTTAATTTCAGTTATCTGATAAGAGCTAATTCAAAGTTGTTTACTGACAAAAAAATGAAGAAGTTCATACCAGTTACATTCCTCATTCTGCATACTGCTTTGTATGCATAGGCCCCTATATTTGCACAAGGCTCAGAGACTTCAGAGCAGTTTCTTTGCATACAAAGAAAAGTATGTGAACAGCTACCTAACAAGAAGGAGAGAAATTGAAACATCAGAAAAAAAATCCCAGTTAGAAAGGAAAAAAACACAAATTCTACTTTCATCTGCAGTACTAATACGTAGGCATCGACCTACACTGAATCAAAGTTGCAACACAGCAAGGATAGCTATGGAGCTGCGTAAATACTGAAATATACCACGTAAATACAAATACCTTTAAAATAAAATTATAAAGTAAAAGTTTGCAGATTCCAGTCCTGTGACTGTTTCAATTTCCTATATATTTTCCTTAACTTTTGTAATCTGGGGAATCCAGTGGTTCTCTCAAGATCCATGGAATTTCTCCCATGTTCAAAGCTAAGTACATGCATAAAAATTGGTGGGTGCTGTGAGTCAGTCGTTTTTGTATCCTAACCTATGTTTTGCAAATAGGCAGGAATGTTTCATTCTGAATATCGTTTATAAATAATAATTTAAATATTTACCACCCATGTTTAATGATATCGGCATCTCAGCTAACCGGATACTGTGGGACAGTGTTAAAATATTCTGAAATGTAATCTCATAATCTTACCTTTTCCTTTGCTCAGGAGAGGCTCAGCACTATTACCGCTAGCTACGTTGTAGTAAATCCCAGTATACCTGAAACCCATGCTGAAACTTCCAAGTTATGGATGGTTTTCAGTGGCAGGGCATCGTGAATAGGTGATGAATACATAGGTCCTCTAGGACTCTTCCTTGCAGCTTGCCAGGTGTCAAATGTCACATCATTTCATGTTCTTCTGATTCTCAGTCTTGCTTCATGTGGCCGGTATCAGCTGTGCAGTACAGGCTGGCTGAGAGGCAGCTCGTTTCTACTGTTAATTGTCTCAGTTCCCTTTAACACTCATATCTGATCTCTGTCTTTTCAATAAATGGGAACAAAAACTCTTTCAGAATCCAGAGCTGTTTTTTACATTTGATTGTGGGAAATTCTTTCTTCAGTGAGGTTTGGACAGTTTATTTCTAGCTGTCTGTAAGCTACACTATGATAAAATAATTATTTTTATACTTTGTGAAAACTTCATAAGGCTCTTCCATGGAGCCGTGCTGTTCTTCAGAAAGCACAGAGGCACCGCTCACTGGGTTGTTGTATCTTCTCTCCCTTTTTCTTGCTTGCTACACCTAAACTTTAGTCTTCCTAATCTTAGACCCATTGCCATTATTTCTGAACGCTCCTTGTTCTTTTTGCTGCTCGTTCAGTCTTTCACCATTTCTCTAATTCTTTCTACTCCTTTTCCTTCCTTTTTTGTTCCACTTCTACTCTTCCCTGTTTCTTTCTCTCTAGCATTTTTCAAAGGCAAGCTCTTGATAAGAGTTACCTCCTGATTTGTTACGATGAGTTATCCTGCTTTATAACAATTTAAAATAAGACTGTTGAGGAAAACAGTGCCTGATGACCTTGGTTCGCAGACTTAGGTTTAGGCTTCCCAGTGCAGTTAGATAATTAATGGCATTTCCTAATCTAGCTGATATTGTTCAATGAAACTGTAAAAGAATATCAACTTTGTCTAAACACGTTGACTTTATTTGAAATCTTTGTCTTGTTGGGAAAGTCCTTACGTGCTGTACTCAGTGTGTGGGCTGAAAAGGGCACTGTTTTGTACTGTGGCTTAGAAGACTAGAAGACAGTCCTAGTCAAGGCCATTCTTGAGTCATTGCCTGAGCAAGTCTACAGCAGCTTTTCTGTATTCCTCCATCTCTTTTCACATCTTTGGTCTAGCTTAGAATATGACTCTTGGCTATTTATGCTTGGGTCAGAACTTAATATTTTATGATGAAGGATGTGATTCACCGGCTAGGGCCTAGGTTACTTGGTGGACTTGCACCAAGTAGAGCAAGAACTGTAAAATGCAAACCACTTCACCAGAGTAAACCAATGGTACTTTCATTGGTAGTCAATGAAATTTCACTAGCACAAGTTTTTATGTCAGAGGAGTATGGTTTGATTTCTCTGCTAATCCTGTTTCATTTGAAGCATCTACCAGAAATTTATCACAATCGATTTGACCTCAGAGCACCTCACCAAGGCAGTAAATGTAGAGTGAAAGACTCTTCAGTGCTTTAAACCTTGTTACCCAGTCCTGGGTGCTTTTACTTCAGTGTCACTCTTCACACTTTTGTCTATTCTTCTCCCAGGAGCTTTTGTCTATTCTTCTCCCAGGAGCTTTTGTCTCTGCGGTCTCTTGTTGACAGCCATCTTTGAACCAGCCACCATCCTTTGGTTCTGTGACCTATGCCGATACCGGATGGGCATGCAACGCGAACCTGTTCTTGCTGACCTCACTGTGTTCCCAGAGAGCGTTCTGTCAGACGAGCAGATGTAAGTGTGGTGGTAGCAAATACAGCCCGCACTTGCAAGGCAGGCTTTGGAAATGAAAATGTGCCCAAATGTATTTGTTATTTCAGAATTATTTTCTGACAGTTCCCTCTATCCCCCTCCTGACTTACATTTGTCAGCAATCTCCCAGGCTGTTATCTGTTGTCATTAATCATGTACTCCAAAAATAGCACCATCTCTTTCCAAATACGATAATCTGTCATGTTTTACTCTCCAGTAACTTGATTTTTCCAATCACTTTTTAACTTCTGAAGTGTTTCTCTTTCCTGCATCTGGGACCTCACCTGTAACATAATTATCTCAATGTAAGTTGCAGCTCAGCACAGAAGGATGTGATAATGGGAAAAGATAACCTCCTGCTCCCTCACCTACAGTAGCTGGAAACAGTTGTGGTTCCTCTGCTGTGAGAAGTGCAAACTAGTACAAGATACGTAAAGACCACTTGCCATGGAAAAAACCTGCAGGTATCTTGTGGAGCTGAAGTGAATAAATGAAACTTCTTACATCTGGAAGACTCGCTGCCCCATCATGTTATATTCTTATTCTGAGACAATAAGCAACTTTACTTTTTCTAATTCAGGAGTTATTTCACCTAATTCATTAGCACTACGTAGGGCAATAAGTTGTCATATGTTCCATCTTGATTGTCACAAGGTAGCTGATAAATCTCTGTTTTGCTTCACTTTTCCTGGTTCTGTGTAGTGTGACTTCTTTCCCTTGTAACTGAAGGACACTAAAATGAAAATGGCCTCTTCAGCATCACACTTAAAAATTAACAAACTTCAAGCACAGCAGAGAAATGACCAAATCAGTTTTGTTTAAAGCATCAAGGCTCAACCTACATTTTCTTTCTTCATATTCCTCCCAGGGGAAAGAGGCTGTGCAAGACATTTCTTGCATAATGTGCTATTTGTGGAGAACTGAAATATGTGGTATAAATTATTCAGTTGATTCTTCTATCACCCTGTCTTGCTAGAATATATTTATATATTCTGTCCATGTACACACATTTGTTTTCATAGCCACATTCATAAATATGTTTAGGCCAATATTAAATGTCTTCTAGATATGCATTTTATTTCCATTACATTTACCTGTAAAACATTTAAAGATATCTGAAGTAGAAGAATAAGAAATAAGGTTACATATAAACTCATTTAGAAGAAAAGTAACAAACTGTTTCTTTAATAATAGATACCACATTTCCCTGTATGTTTATATTCACAAGTTGCTGAAGGAGATAGGGTAGAGAAAACTAAATAGCAATAGCAATGCATATATGAAGGCCCAGTTAAGCCATTACAGGATTAATGCCAAATAACAATATTGTATAAATGGTTCACTTAAAGATTCACATTACATTATAATAATAGATTGCACATGTAGATCACAAGACAAGAAAGAGATCTCCAAACTGCACTGTTTTGAATCTGTAATATCGCCACCTGAGTCAGTGGAAGTAATCCAGATTTTCCTTACCTTTTTTTAGTCAGAACCTGAGTTAAATGAATAGAACACATGTAAATATGGTAGTGGATGTGCTAAGAAGTATGCATCAGATCGACATGGAATGACAACTGTCTTGAAGAGTTTTCTGGCATTTTCTCATGTACTGACATGAAGTTTAAAGATATGATAAATGTTATCATGGGGAAGGAAATCTTACAGTTCACCCTTCCTTACTGAAGTAAATAAAAACTGTGGTGGAAAATTTGCTAGTGATAAATATTGATATTTCCAGACAGTTATTTCCTTAGCAGCTGGAATAAAGTAATATTAGGAAATACCGTGTATGTTTTCTCCCACAGGAGAGAAAATAGTTTTCTCTGTGTATTATTTGCCTTAACGTTTGTCTTCACAGTGTTCTAATGGGCACTCGAGCCTCAGAGCATGTGCCCTGAAAAAGGTATTGGAGGACCTGCTGCTTTCTGACATGCTAGCACTAATTCATATTTGAAGCCTTCAGTAAAACTACTTGGAGGGATTTTCTGCATCTTGTCTTCTTGCCGCTCCACACAAAGCAATGATGAGGAGACTGACACTGTGTTTGATGATTGGGCAGCAGTACAGAAAGCTTGGTCAGTCTGTCTGGAAGTGTTTTGTTATCCTAATGCTACAGGAGGTACCTGATCTCATGAGCATGGCTAAGAGTGGAAGGTAACGGCTGCAGTCACTGAGGAGACAGCGTGGGAGGCATCCGACCTCTGCAGAATTTTACAAGTCTTATGCTAAAGATCAAACTGGAGGGAAGTATGAGCAGAGTACACAGTAGGAAACTCACAACGGGTAGAAAGATGATGCATGGCATATATTTTACTATGACTGCCCAAGGACTTAAAATAGTTGTGCTGTAGGCTTAAAGTTGTCTGCTATAGGGATTAAATAAGGGAGAACCCACAGGATGGCACATGCAGTGGCTGAATGATGCTTTGGGAGGTGACATCAGATCCAGATGGGGAAAAGTACAGATAAAAGTCTCTCAATGCTGAAGGCTGAAGGTTGCGCTCAAAAAGATACATGCTAACAGGTAAATGAACCAAAAGAGAGCTGATAATAAAGAATATAGTTAGCAAATAGAGCTATATTTACAGAGGACTTCAGCCATGCCAAGGTTAGCAATGGAGACATTGTTCATTGCTCCAACACTGGTATGACTGGCCCAGCCTGTCCCCTGGCTAGGGGCAGGTCCCTTCCAGGCCAAGCCCAGGGAAAAAATTATCAGAATTAGCCAAAACAAAATTGTCGGTTGTATATATTTATTTTCACCAAAATAATTACACTTTGCTGTATTATGTAATTGAGTATCTTTAGTGAGCTTAGAGTAATAAAGAGAACTTTTTTTCCTGTCAGTAATATAAAAAAGTTATATCTGAAACACATATTTCACTCTCTGAGTCAAAAAATAAATCCAGATTGACCAAAGACAACATAGAACATAAAACACTCTCCTCCAATGCATTTAAGCAAATGTTTTATTCTTCCGAGATAGAACAGTGACACCAGGGTGTTCATTCCGTCTTCTGCACATAGCTCTTTGTAGACTCTTTATACATAAAATACTTGCTACTATAAATATTTTAATTTAATCTTTGCATCAACAATCTGTAACCTTTTATCATCGAAATTAATATTTATTTGTGATAATGTCCAATTGTCAAGGCCCATATTCGTCACAAAGTAAACACTTAATGGGATAAATAAATACTTAATTTAAAGTTACAAACCAAAATTAGTTGCTTAGTGTCACTTCTTGCTTAGTGGTGTTAGAATGATAGAATCTAAGTAAGAATTTAGTTCTCCTACCCTTGAGGACAATCCTTCAGGGTGACCATGAAATACTAAGGTACAGGCTATAGAGGAAAGCTAGGTAGATGGTGTTAGTGGTGGAATAATTATAGTAAATTGAAGAAAGTTCAGGATAAAATCACTATAACAAATTAACGTGTTAGTCTAGATTTCAAACCTATGGACTGAAATTCCAGTTGGAATAAGAAAAATACTTTTTTTCTATTTTCTGTGTCACTGTCTGCCCAGCCAAGGTGCTGGCGGCGATCAAAGATGCTGTGAAAGCAGAGCACAGGGCAGTAATGCGAGGCAGGGGCTACCCCACGGTACAGTGACTGTCATGTCAGAGCGTGGGGCCAAGGCGGCTGTTTCAGGTAGTGAACAACTCCCCGTGGAGCAGCTGGTGCAGCGGCCCATGAGGAGAAAAGCATCCCCTGACTTGACTTAGTAGCAGACAGGACCTGGTTCAAAATGCTGCTGTCAAAACATTGCTGGGCAGCAGCTACTATAATACATTCAGACCCTTGCAGGAGCAACCAAATTTTGTACAATGATGGCACTCAATGTGAAGAAGGGAGCTCCTTAAAAGTGAGGACATCTTTTTTAAAAAGGAAGCTGAGGGGGAAATAGCTGTTGGGATGTACAACAGAGATCTGTTAAATCACTAGTGGCACAGAAAGGCTGGTCGGAGCAGATTGTTCATGCTTTTTCCAATAAAAGAATTAGGGGCATTAAAAGATTTAGGACCTGGCAGCTGAAAACAACCTAAAGGAGGATATTTTTCAGGAAACATTTAATTAAGCTGTGAAACAGAGTGTTGAAGACACAAAAAAATTGTATGGCCTCCAGCGGAGGTCAGATGTATTTGTTGAAGAGAAGTCTGTTCAAAGTTACCAAATACAAAGATTTCTACACCAGGAAATCTCCAAGCTGAGAACTGTTGAAGGCTTCAAGAGGACAAGAAGGAGGTGTGATATATTTGCCCTGTTTCTTCTCCTCTGTAGGCATTCGCTCGTGACCACTGCTGGAGGTAGGATTTGGGGCCAGATGGACACTGCCATGTCCACTTCCTCTCCTTTCCTACCCTCCATATTTCTGAAACAACTAAACAACTAAAGCAAGGATTCTAGAAATATTTACTATACCAGCAGCAGGTCCAGTCTGTGCATTTAATGAGGCAACAGTCCAGTTTGGAGAAAAAATAGGTTGTAATCATATAATTAAAACTTGAATTATTATATGCAAGGCAGAAGTATTAGAATCACGCAGGCTACCTCATCTCAGTACCTCTTTTCTGAATTCAGAGTTTTGCACCTACAATACTTCTCTTTGAATGTGGATCCTGGTGCTTCATCTTTTAGGCTTGTAGGAGTCAACTGGAAAAGCAAAATAATTCTATGTGGACATGACATAAGCGCCCAGGCAACCAAATGGAAACCAAACTGGCCTTCCTGTTGTGTAGGTAGCTAGAAGCTCTGAGTAGTAGATTTTAATAAATGATTTCTACGTGGAGTTAGGAGGAGAAGCAGCAAAGCACACACATGGCAGGCAGCATATTATGGCAGCTACACACAAGCTCACACCGATTTTCTGCTTTCCCTTGACATAGGTACCATCTGAGAATACCCTCTGCTGAGGGTATCATCATGGCAATATCAGCAGGCCATGAATGCCACTGCCTGAACTAAAGGAGTAACTGAAAGCCGCAGGCAGCAGCTGCCCTTTCTGCTGGAAACCAGGCAGTGCTGGGGGAGGAGGGGTGGGCACTCAGCCAGGTCTCACCCTGACACCCACTGGGGGTACCGAAGGGGTGCACACCCCACCACAAGGACTGGAGTACACAGCCCAGGTCTAGCATAACAGGCTAAGGGCTGTGGGTATTTGCAGGTCAAGAAAGCAGTGCAGGGAAAGAATTGCAGAATGTAGAGGATGAAAGTCAGCTAAGGATTCAAACGGTCTCTCTGGGCACTATCTCATCAGGCATCCATGATACCTGGAACTCAAGGAGTCATATGCGATCCCTTGTACTGAACCTCTCTGCTCACAAAACCCACTGTGTGGATCACCCTCCCCCGATACTGGCAGAGTGGGAGGGCTGGGGAAGGAGTCTCTCCCAGGTGCATACAGAGCCAAGCATCATAGGCTTCTAGAGGATGACATTACCTAGGACCTTGCTGGAGATCTATCTGGGATTTTTTGGAGGACCCTGCAATTGAACTGTTCCTCCTGTCCTCCCCCCAGAAAGTGACCTGAGGCATTATACCAGGAAATGCTGTGCACTTGTAGGTTGTTCTCATGCTAGGAAAAGGGAGCAAGGGGAAGTTTTGTTCTACATCAGCAACCAGTACAACTGGGAGGTATTTCAGCTTCCCTTAGAGGATTTCCCAGGCTAAGCTCCAGGCTAGAAGTAAACTGGGCAGTATGTTCTTCCTTACCCCTCTGCCCTTGCTGTCACAAGGATCATTCACAGAGTTTGTGAGTTATAGAGGAAAGCTGCTGCATAAACTCACCACATCATTTTGCACCTGAACCTGTACAGCAGCCTGCCCCACAATAATCCTCTCCACCCAGGGGGTAGCTACGACAGCAAAAAGCTCTGTGTGGTGCTGAGGGAGGTGACTTCCCTCTCTGCATTTCTGACCACAGTTTTATATCCCACAACATTGATTAGCATCAAGTAGAGCAGAAGTGTGGTGAATAGAGTTTTAATAAAGTAAGCACTCTACTAGGCATTTCTTCCATGAACAATTCCTTGTCTTGACTGCACAGCAAAATTGAGTCCTTATTGCCCTGGACATTACAAGAGATAACCAAGAGATAGCTGCTGTTCTGAAGTATCTATGGTGTAAATGTGAAGGCACAACACTGGAAACAAAATAATATAATCCTCATTTTATAGGCAGGAAAGGGAGGGGCAGAAAAATTAGATGCCAAGGCTGCATCTCTCAACTCCATGGCTAGTACTTTACCCACAAGACAATCTTTCCTGTTGTGCACCACTGCAAAGTGCTTATTAACACCACCTGATCTGCACAGGCTTATTTCACCCTCTCCCACAGATGCAAATAATTTTTAAAAAAGCAAGCTGGTGGAGAATCACATTCTTGTTGTGCAACAAATGAAGTGTCACATTTTCCTTGGTTTTTTTTAAATCATGGAATAATGTGCTTATCGGTTCCCCTTGTACTGCAGCCTGTCTGCACAGAGAAGAGTCATCAGACGCTGTGATAAAGAAGAAAGAACATCCCTAAGGTATTTTTATCTGTGGACTGGGAAACGTTAATCATTTTTCAACTACTAGCTGTTCACTCTTATTCATCCTGCTGGATGTTCATCTCATGATGAATGTTAATTTTGTCTGCTCTGTGAACTGATCTATGGACAGTTGTCCAAATTTTGAAACATTTGAGGGCATGGCCAGACACAGGTGAAAAGGAGTAAGAAGCTAAAGTCCTAGAGCACCTATTCAGCTCATGAGCACTCAGATTGCCCTGCTGTATATTATTGCCTCTTCAGATCTACTGCCCTGGCTGCATGCATAGTGGTCCTTAACCCAGAACTGTCATAATGATCTGCATATGTTTAAGCACTGTAAATAGTATGCCTTGTCTCACCCGAATCACTCTGAGAGAGCTGTATTACATGTGGGGTTACAGTGGAAGCATGTTTTGAACATGCTTCCTGCAGATTTGCTCCTCTCCCTGGTTCTCCATGTGATTATTGTAAAGGGTCTTGAGGTATGGGTAGGCAATGGCTTTAGAGAAGGGTCTGGGTTCTTTTTCTGGGCTAGATCTCCCCTAGTACTCAAGTTTATGGCATTTATCAGTGTTGACAAAATCCTCGACAGTCCCCCAGCCTCCAGCAGGTGCATGCACACACACGCCACATGTATGTGGACTTCCCACACGCTCGTTCCCCCTGACCCTCCCAGGGTGTCCACAGCCCTGCTTGCTGTATCCTGCACTCACCATCAGCAATGGGAAGCTGCTGTGCTGATTTTTCATTCCAGCAGTACAGCAGATCACTGCCCAAAGAGAGAAGCAGACTGCACTCATCTACCACCTGAATCAATAGAGGTGACTGGCCTGGGACTGGAGTTTCAAAGAGAAAAACTGGGACAAAGAGAGGGGCTGCCATAGATAAAGGTTTTGATGGAGTGAGGGAATTAGGAAGGTATAAGGGTAACCTCTTCCTTTTCCTGAGTCTTTCCTGCAGTGACACACTGCAACACTTTAATGTAAGGAGAAAACGGCACTTGCGTAGAAGGAATATTTGTCCTTCTGAGATCTCTCCTCTGTGTGAATTCCCATCCAATCTTCAGTCTTAACCTACCATCTTCTTTATTCCAGGACTGGCAATCTTTCAACAAAGGAGGGGTAGGTTGTATTTTTCTTTCCCCAGTTAGCTATTAAGTGTGCCAATGGAAACTTGGCGGGAAGCTGAAGATGCTGCTTCTGCCTGTGGCAGGAGGTCTCAGTTCCTGCTGAATTTGGAGCTCCGTGGGGGCCAGAAGCAAATGCATCTCCCAGACGCCTCTTTGAAAGTGCCGCAGCTCTCTGACTGCCCAGACCCCCCATATTCTGTGTCTGTGTGATAAACCTGACCTAGCCCCGTCCCCTCCTTGCTGTTGTCTTCCTCTCTGCTCCGCAGCTTGGCTATAGTTGGGCAAGTGGCCCTGGGAATTAAACTCCACAAAACAGCAGCCCCGGTACCCTGGCATACAACAGAAGGAGGCAGTCAGCTGGAATGGCGTGGCTGGGGTGTAGCCCCAGTCGTGCGTTGTGCGAGGCATCTTTCTTTTTTTCTTATTGTTATAAAACAGAGAGACCACACGGGGAATATATATTCTCCAGAGAACAGCTAAGTACTGTCCTAAGGCTGGGGCAGCAAGTGTTGGGACTGACTTTCTCATAGACTCCTTGAATAACTAAACTTACAGGAACACTGACATCTTGGGGATAAGCCAGCCCCACCCTTCATAATTAGGGCAAAAGCCCTCTGTGAGTTGACAACATCCCTGTGTTGCCAGCTACTCCTGTGTGCCAGGTACCGAATTATCCCAGGACCCAGAGAAATGTTGATGTCACTGGAAATTACGCAACATATACTTTGGAAAGAGGTGGCCCCTTAACCACAGAGGAACATGACCATTTATCGTTTACTTAAATGTCTTGCTAGACCAAAGCTACACTGTATGTTTGTGGGTATGTATGGGGACTTACTCTCATACATGGATTTCTTTCTCTGTTCCCCCCGGGGAGCAGCTCTTTTGCGCACTTAAACAAGCTGGAAGCAGTTGAAACTAAATCCCAGTATGTAACGTGAATCCTGCGTTTAGTGGGTTTGACTTTTAAAAATGTGAATACACGCAGGCCCTGATGACTTCAATAGCATTTATGGGTGCTCAGTGCTTGTATAAATGTCACACTATTTATAACATATTTCTGTGTCCTTTTTTTATATTCTCTGTTGGCCTGTCTCTTTTCCACTGTGGTATCTTTGACTGACATAGTCACATCAGGATGTAGCATGTGTTTGAATAATTAAGAAAATACAAATAAAAGTTATCTTTATTCTAGTCCATATTTTTCCATTGCTCAACCACCAAAGATAACAGTACCATTTCACCACTGCTTTTTACATTCTATGGAAGAAAAATAGTTTTAGTTTTTCAGTGGTTTATTAAACCTTCCAAGTCCAATTATTTGCCCCTAGAGTTTCCCCCCTAAGCTTTAGAAAATTGTTTCAGCTATATCCAAACTCATGCCAACTTCCTGGCTTCTCGGCCGCAACCCATCAGCGAGTGCTCTACTAAGAACCACTTTGAGGCTCTCCTTGAACCTCTTCTTCTTGCTGCTTCCTACGAAGAAGTAAACAAGGGGGTTGATGCTACTGTTAACGGTGGAGAGAACAACGGTGACGTGGTTCTGCTGGCTGAGCAAAGACGACCAGTGGTGGTAATTCAGAAGATACAACAGCCTCATAGGCATGGCAAAGATGAGGAAGACAATGACTGTGGCCACAATGATGATGTAGAGCTTTGACGAATGAGGTCTCAGGGAGTTACGATGAATCCTGATAACCAAGATCAGGCTGGACAGAATCATTAGAGGAATGAAGATCATGAAAGTCAGGATCCATGTGAAGATGAGCAGTGCTTGGCAATGGTTACCATCATCAAATTGTTCCTTCGTTGAATCATCTTTGCATGTTAAGTATTCGGCTACTGTCATCAGAAAAGACAGAGTCCACAGAATTGCACACACAATTGCCGATTGGTGCTGTGACCGGTGGCATCGGTACCAGATGGGGTAAACAATAGACAGACACCTTTCAATACTGATGGCTGTCAGGAGATAGAGACCAGTATTATATCCAAGAAGGAAGACAATAGATAGTGTGGTGGTTATATAATAGTAAAAACCATATGCGAATCCAAAACCAGCAATGTACTCAATTGACAGAATAAATGTACAAAGCAGTAAGGAGATGTCAGCAATGGACAGGTGTGTGATGTACGCAGTGAATGGGTTTCTTTTGATCTGGAAGCAGAGGCACCAGAGGACAATTCCATTTTCACAAAAACCCAGGAAGGAGATGATCATAATTACCCAAAGTGGGGTCAATATCTCCCAGACCCTTTCCTGTGTAGAAATGTTTCTGTGCATTGAGATGTTCTCTGTGCCTTCGCTGGGATGAAACGTTATGTTTGACTCATCCATGGGTAAAGCTCAAGTTTGGATAGCACAGCTCTTCCTTCTGTAAATATGTATAAAAATATACTGTGAGCATTGTGTGCTCCTCCCCTCCCCTTTTTCTTCCTGTTTTGTGGACCCTCATTTTCTGGTCATATCTGAAAGCCTTAGCAAAATGAAAACCAGCTTTGATATACTGATGCTAGCTGAAACCCAGTTGGAACTACTCTTGGCAATGTTAAAGATTGCTAAGCCCATCATGCTAGCAGAAATCCTGAGCTTTCTTCTCTATGGGGTTCAGCATATGAGTGCTAAACCACAGCTAAAGAGCTACCCTAAAAGAGCTCTTGGACAAGCAATGTCTCCATCACATTGCCAGGTTTCATGATATAGTGGTCACAGAGAGCATTGGAGGTTCTTGTTAGAACCCTAGATTGTTCCCAGACAGGTCTGTTCAGCTCCCGTTGAAGCTAATGACATTAATTTTAAGTTAAACATATGTATTTCAAGTGAATTTGGCTCATAAGTTTTTTGTTCTAAAAAAAAATTGATACCAACATCTCTTTTCCAGGAAGGGCTTTAATTAAGTAAGTGAAAATAATATGTAGTTAGTTACTCAGCATTGTATTCCCTCCAAGTACAGAGGTAGAGGGAGAGCAAAATGCCACTGTTTTGAGACAGTCATTTTTTACCAGCTTTAAGTGTCATTTATCATAGCATAACATAATTTAACCACGTTTATACAGTCTGAACATAGCACAACTGCAATATCCTGCAAACATTACAAATCCAACCCATCACAAGGAGAAGTAGTTATTCAGGTTCCCTGTCATTGTTGTAATGGTTATAACTGTTGTTTTGCCGAGTTATGGAACAAGTTCTCATTTTGTATGTCTTCTTTTATCTCATAACAGAGAATTAGCAGCATTGGGTTCAGCTGATTTTCATATTAATGTTTCATACCCCCTTCCCTGTTAACTTCCTGGCTGCCCCTGTGATGATACAGAGTCACATTCAGGACCCTTGCTGATTTACTGATATTAACAGGGACTAACTGTTGGCAGCAAGCTTGCCCAGCTGACTTGGTTCATCCGTATAAGCAGCCTTGTTCATTAACATGCCGTAATGGGAATTTACCCATATCCTCAAGCAGTTAAGAACATCAAATGCAAAGTAAAGAAGTTTTACTGGGGCTAACTTTTGCAATGATTATTTAAACAGAGCCATTCACCCCAGTCATAAATTTTCTCTCATGAGCCCTGGGTTTCCTGGGTTCAAAACAGCTTCTTAAGACGCAATATCACAGTTTAAAAAAGAGCATTCAGTAAACAACCTGGGAAGCCTCAGGGCTTTCTGGCATTTAAACCTGCACAAAAATGTTAATGATAATCCCACCTGGATGTTGACCGTGCCACCATCTGAGACTCAGTCAGAGGGAACAAACAACATAGCTGGAAATGTGGTAGAGAGGTGAGTGAATGCAACAAATGAATGCAGTGACCAGAACGAGTGGCAAGCCTCCCAAAAGCAGTGTTCTGCAAAACCTGCAGAGAGAAGGTGCTCAAACACTGTGCTGCTGGAAGTGTAGTAAAGCTTCACAGGAGAAATGGAGAGGAGAAGCTATCTACTTCAAGTGTCAAAACAAATAGGAAAGGAAAAAAAGAACAGTACGAAAAGACTGAAGAAAGTTCTTCATTCATATCTCTGTATCAATGGGGTATTTTTGTCTGGAAAGTAAAACAAGGAGGAAAAAGTTCTGGACTTACTAAGGTCATTCCCACGTGAGAGCATTCAGAGATGAGAATGGAAGGAGTCCTCTCCTTCCAGATACATCCATGGTCTGTTCAGATTTCCCTGAAGCTGTTGAAGAATTTCCTTGAAGAAGCTGAAGGTTACCTTCTCCAACCATTTGCCTTTGGTAAGGAGGGGGAGCAAATAGTGACTCCGACCATGACTCCTTCAAAAAGAAGTGTGCAGTTCTCCCATTGCTCCAAACGTCTGAGGCATGCCAAGCGAAGGGCCCCAGGCTCATCATCTGAGGCTGTGCTTCAAATGGCATCAGTCAGTAACTGGCAAGTCATCTAGTTGAAAGCCTGGGAGTTAACTCTTGTGGGAACTGAATGGCAGTATATGGAAAGTTGTCCTGAGCTGCTACAATACCAAGAGACATAGTTTAAACAAACAAACACAAAGAGAGTAGGAAATCTATTTGGGGATGATAAGATCTGAAGAAGGAAAAATCTCAAATTTAGAACTGTGCCACCAAATGCCATCTAAAATAATACAAGTTGATTTGTAAATTTGTCTTATTTTTTTTAATATGAGAAAGCAAGACAGACAGAGGGAGAATGAAAGAAAAGAAAAGAAAGAAAAAGAAAAGAAAGAATATGATAGAAGGTGAAAAAAAAGAGAAGGAAAGAGAAGGAAAGAGAAAGAAAAGAAGGAAGGAAGGAGGGAAGGAAGGAAGGAGGGAAGGAAGGAAGGAGGGAAGGAAGGAAGGAGGGAAGGAAGGAAGGAGGGAAGGAAGGAAGGAGGGAAGGAAGGGAAGAAAGAAAATTAATTCACAGAACAAAGAAAATAGAAAGAAAGAAACCACAAAGCAAAGAAAATAGTCGCATCATTGTGTTAGTCTCATATATCCATGCCTTTTGGTAAAAACTGTATCTTGAGATTATTCTACCAAAAAAACCCCAGCCATGCAAAGTGAAAATCTGTTCTTGAGATTTAAACAGTCTCCCCTGAAAAGTTCAAACAGGCCTAGGAGCAGATAAACTTTTTGAAAAGTCCCCTGAGGATGTACCCTGCTTTTGCCCCAAGTATTAGGTTGTTTTTATATTCAGATATTAGCAGAACAAACATTCTTAGCCAAAAAAGGAGAGAGTTTGCTTGGTCTTCTCCTTTAGATGTTTCACTAAAACTACCAAATCCCCAAACGGGAGAAACTACTAACTAATGTGAGAAATAAATGACCCCAAAGGGAGGGTCAGAATAAAGTTAGGAAAGAAACAGAGTGAAATAAAAACAACTTCTAATTGCTTTTGTTGGCTTAAGCTGTAATCCACCTTATGTTCAACAGCTATGGGACCAAAAATTTCAAGCTACCTCTGAAAAAGAAAAAAACCTGTTCCTTTCCCATAAAATGAGATATGTATTTGAGTAATGAGAAGGGTCATTGTAGGAACACATTAACATTTCAAGATTGACCAGGTACCTGGGTTCGTAGCCCACTCAGTCTGCTGTGCAAATGCAATCCAAAACCGGGGATGCCCTGGCCCCTGTGTCTCCACAGGGCGGGTGGTTTTTGACACCTCTCTCACACACACAGAGCACCTCCTTCATGACTGGTCCCTGGGAGCACCATCAGTCATCATCTGCATGGCCAGGGCAGCAGGGTGAAGCCTGGTCTTGAGGGGAATAGATCACGAATGCAACATGTCTTTGGTGACTTCAGGAGTCACAGGAAGGTTGAATAGCACAGGGGGACCCCGCGCCTGCTGACCCTTGGAGTGTTTATATCAGATGCTGCCAAGAGATGGAGTGGCTATTTCTGAATCAGTTTAACTGTTCAGATATTGAACAAGGGAACTACAATAACAAAGCATGGAACGCCAACAGACCTTGGGACTAGAAATTAGCATCAACAATAAAGACATGATGGACAATATAGATAACTCTGTTAATTTCAGTCTAAGCTGAATATACAGCAAGATGTGACAGGAATGATAATTTATCCTAAAAAATTTCTCTCATACACTAACCTGGTGGGACAGAGCAGCCTTGCAGGGGATGTAAATTGAATGTACTAACACTTTCAAATATCCTGTATGTACGAAGCTAGCAGTGTTACCTTTTTATCATTTTGCTTTGAGCCTTGGAATAATTTCATGTTCATGTATCTCCAGTTCCTGGAAGCAGAAGGTAACATGCAAAGAACTCGCAATTCATTCATTAAACAAAACTCAACAACCTAGGATTTATAAACCAAATTAGGGGGGTTTATGTGATTGATACAGATGCCAGTATATAAAAGAACCTCTGCGTACCTGGGAGTCAGATCTCCTAATTATATACTTACATGAGCCATGACAAAAACCCCTGAGGGATGAGCTTTGGCAGCACTTTCAGGCAGTGAAATTTTTCCTGATGGTCATTCAGTCGTTACCACTTTCCAGCTGAAATACGTTCCATAATTATTCAGCTCAAACAAAGGTTAGGAGCTGGGCTTAGATTTCAGAAGAGTGTGGACTGAAGAGCTGGGCTCAGACAACTAACAGAGGGCTGAGGGGCACACTGGAAAACTGTAGGGGTTGTAATATGGCCAAAGCCCAAACAGAGAGCTTCAGGGTGCCATGGAGAGCAAACAGAGGACTGTGGGGCACACTGGGGACAAATGCATGGGTCCTAAGCGTCTTAAGATCCATTCAGACTCCCAGATACTAGAAGACTATAGAATGACTTATGATTACTCAATAGGTGATATGAGAATATCATTAAAGTAGGAGTTAGGCTTAGGGTTAAGGTTAGCCTAACCCAAAACCTACCACAGAACTTGCTAGACATCTTTTATCCTACTCATATCAGCCATCATCCTAGCGTATACCCAGTTCCCTAAAGGGTGGCAATTGGTGGATTGTGTTTTATAGGCAACAGGTGTGAGAGCTGGATTTATTGTTGGCTTCTGCAAAGCAAGGTGAAAGTATGTGTCACCAGCTAGTTTTGAGGGCAGCAGGGATCATCTGTAGTTAGTTAAAAGTAAGGTTATGGTAGGAGTTAAGATTCAAGAAAAGAGAAGATAAAGACTAAGAAGACGAAGTCCAGAATCAGGGTTAAGATGAAGACTCCTTGGTGGCTGTTCAGTTGTTATAAGGCCAGTTCTAAAATACTGTTAATGGCAATCATAGGATTGTGTTTTTATGAGAACAGTATGGAATAGCAGGCTCACTGTCATGTGAGCTTGGGAGGATCTGGAGATGTTCCTCCTGACTTGAGCCATACCTTCTTTTTCCCCAGCTGCGGGCGGCGTGCCAGGCCTCGGTGCTCAGGGGCAATGCCACGCGGCAGGAGGAGCAGAGCTGCAGCTCCGCAGCGCCAGGCTGAGGTGCGTGCTGCCCCGGCGCGTTTCTGCCGGGGGCGGATGACAGCTCCGGGCTGACTCCACTTGTGCAACCCCACAACAAGAGGGGAAATCGGCCAGTTTGGGTATGTGTTCCCGCTCTCTGCCTGCCTCCCACCAAGTCAGGGGGAGGCAGAACCTGGGCCTTAATGAAGTACAGAGCAGCTGTCGTCTTTCTTCACAAACCAGCCTCACATCTTTCTGTATTCTGATCCGCTCTTGGTTACACTTTGCCTGAGTCTTTGGTCATTAGCAAAGCCTCACCAATGTTTTGTTCCCTATCTCCCTCTTCATGAGAAACCGCCGTGAGTCCTTCACCAAACCTTGCTTATTTCAGGCAGCTCCTATCTTCAGCCACACTGAATGTGAGGAGGTCTCCTCTATCCTTGGGTTTCAGAGGCTCTTCAATGGTCTGTAGACCTACCCTTTAGTGCTAACATGCGTAGCAGGTGGCAGCTCTTACCTTGGGGACAGTGGGTTCTGTCCCCAGCGGAAATCTACCCTTGCTAAAATCATTCTGAGTCTTATTTCCCTCTTGGGCCAGTCAGTGATGGCACAGATTCTAGCACCAAACCCAGCATTGTCACACATCAGAAGAGAAAATACTCTGCACCTGCCTGCTGGCAGCCCCACCAGCTACCAAGCATTAGGGCCACTGCTGCTATGTAGCGTAAGGCGATACAAGAAACAGTATTTTCATTCTACGTTTTCATTTTATATGTGTAAGACAATACAGGAAACCATTGAGGAGAGAATAAGATAAGAATGGAAGTAATAACTTGGCATATATGATTAACTAGTATAGGCAGTTTAGACCATTTTAGCTTTAGTTGTGCAAATCAGAAGTTACAGGATTAGAAAATATGAGACACATGACAGAGATGAGTCACAGCTTTCCGTGATAAAAGGTTGGAAGAAAAAGTGTGAGTGCCAAGTAGCCAGTAAACTTAGCTTTTACTTTGTTTAGGTTGAGATAAGATGGTGTGGTTATATCCAGTTACCTCATATAGACGAAGAAACTTTGTATTACTGGTAAAGATAATGGCAGAAGGATCTGGTACCATGGTGCTCTATCCTTCAACTTGTGTTGTTTCTGGAGCTTCCAATCAACAGATGTCTAAATCCTTCTTGAAAGAGAGTTGCTGGTCAGACTAAGTTATGTGAGGTGCCTGCCCTAGTAAGAAAGACTGCCCTGAAATAATCTTTACTCCTGATTGTACTAATCTGCCTGTCTTCTTTCTTTTACCCCTGTTTTTATTTTTATTCTGTATCACATATTCTTCATTTACATGCATTTCCAACCTATCACAGCAGTTAGCCATTATTCTTTATTTGCTCTCTGCACTGCAGGAATAGGTGGTTAAGCAGAATCCTTGATGCTTGTTACTGTGCAACCGTAGTCTCTTTGGTTGGGTTCACTGAACATTCATGATTTTTCAGCTGAAGTCTGGTGGTCCACCTATCTACCTGCACTCTGCTCCTACACATAAGAGAAATAGCTACGGTGCTGAGGATCGCTTGTATTGGAAAATTATTTAAAAGGATGATAACTGCCATATGGAGGCACCAGTACTTCAAACAATCAAGGTAGATGACATAGGAATTGTTGTCAGCCTTTTCTGAACACTCTTTGGACTCAGCCAGCATATGCCTGTGACTCCTTAGCACAACGCCTTTACAAGTCATCTAATGGCATGCTTGCAAATGTAACTACTGTGTATAGATGTAATTAGATAATAAGCAGTAAACAACAAGAGCTTTGTAGTGACATGAGTGAAAGAGCTGTGTATCGCTACATGATGCTGGGATTTAATAAAGGAACTTCCATCTGAACTGTGAAAGTGGTCTAAAAGTCCATGGATTAATTCGGTATTTTCAAATCAAAATTTCATTGTGGGTATCACATTGTGCTCCTGCAGGGAAACTGTAGCCCAGTTTTCTCATGTCTCATTTCTCCTTTATTGGACCGAACCTCCCACAGTGCACCTTGGAATAGGACTTTGTAATACAATCCTCTTCTCTCTTGCTGTCTGATTGGGAGCCTGACTGACAGAGGTGAACCAGAGCACAGTGCATCAAAACATCATTTCAGAAGGGAAATACTTCTTTTTACTTTAGGATTTTTCCCAAATGTTGAATTTTTTAATGAAGAATCTCAAGTAGCCAAACAATTTCCTTTGAGTAAAGTTTTTCTATTATTTTTAAACCACTTGTAATACTAGTCTCTTTTCAAAGACAAAATATAGACTAAGAGATAATTTGTATTTTTCAAGGTGATCCAGCTTGAACACAAGTGCAAAACAAGCTCATGCAATAGATTTACTGCATAAAGCCAGAAGGTCACTGAATGAAAACACTTTTGTCAAGCCTATATACCTGGACTGGATCTGGAATCCTAAAATATCAAAAAAAGCCATTATAATTTCTGCAGAAGGATATTTTTAAAGTGTAGCAAGAGTACAAAGCAATGATTTTGAGGGTAGAAATCATGAGGCCTGTGTTTACTCTGTCTCAGACTTCCTCATCCTCATCAAAATTCCTCCTCTGCAAAATGGGAGTAACAAGGGAGCACTGGGAGGATAACTTCAAATCTGTGAGATGCTTAGCTAGCAGAGTAATACAAATATTAAAAATATGAGGAATTCACCTACTACTTCAACCTCACTAACACAATAAGAACAGAGTTTGATCCTATCACTGTAAAAACAAATGGTCCTGGCTTTTTTTATTTTTCCACCTTTTCCAACTTTCTCCCTTATACCTGCGACAGAAATGGGACAAGTTGCTCAGCTGTGGTAAGTCATTGCAAAGCCATGGAAATCGGTGTCAGTAAACCAGGTAAGAATTCAGCCCCTGCACATGAACAAAGGCTGTTCTTGAGAACTCCAGGCTCAGGATTTCTAGCTCCCACAGTGATGTGGTGGTACATCTTGCCAAAGCTTCAGCATGAACATCTATATTGGCTGTGTCATCAGTTTGCTTCCACAGACAGTATTGACTTGTCCTCTTCTATTCATAGGTTGGTTTCGTAACAGCATTTGCTCTGCAGAGTTGAGATAACACAAAATAAGTTGGGTAGTGAACAACAACCAACTGAATTGCAGAGGGAGATAAAGAAACTGAAGTCCTGCATTTTTTAGGAATTCCACTGCTGCTTCCTGCATCAAAACATCAGGTTCCTTCTTCCTCTGAGGTGGAGAAGTTAAAGACACCACCGCACTCTCCCTACCCTTAAGAGGGACTTCCAGCAACTAAAATGTGTTCAGACTTACTTGAAGTCTCAATCTTTTGTTAATAAAAAGTATTTTCCTCAGAATTTAGATGCTCCAGAAACTATTGCTGCCTCTATTTCCTGCTGAACACATTTCCTAGGACTATGTTTTTTCTTCCTTGTCACACTTTCCCTTTATCTTTTGATGTCAAGGACACATGCTTTTTCTTGCCTTACGAGCAACACGCCAGTATTTCTGTGTGGCTCTTGGCCATGCAATATGTGCTGCTGGCCACAGTAGAGCCAGCCGCAGGAAGGGCTTCAGGGGTTGTCCCAGGTGGGCAGTCATGTCTGCTTGTGCACCCACGGTGGGATGAAGTGGGGCTGAGCTGGCTGTGCAGAGGACAGCCAGGGTAGCACAGAAATGTTCGGGTTACCACCAGTCCCCTAGCCAACACAGTCCCAGTAAGAACCACAGGATATAGCCCTGGCAAGGACAGTGCTTAACTGCACTTTAACTGCTCACGAGGCACGCACTTCGGTTAAAAAGGTAGAAGGTTGGCAGCTCTGTATCATCTGTCCTGTTTCTCTGCCTCACTGTCCTATTTTTTTTTCCTCCCAGTTCCTGGCCTGATCTTTTAATACCTTGTTGTGGTTTACATGCACCCACGTTCCCACTGATAGGAATATACATTCTCATTTAGGAGCAGAGTTTACACGCATGACTCAAGGCACACTTAATACCTATAACAGATTGAGTTTTCTCCACCTACGTTGTCATGTGGACTGTTCTGCTGTGGTACAAAGAAATCAGACTCTGATCTGAGATACATTCTCAGCAAAGCTATTTCCTTAGCACCCCTCCAAATATGGATTGATGGTATGAGATAAGGAGGTGTCAGTCACAGAGCTAGACAGCGCCTCCTCATCAGACTGAATGTACCAATACTCCAGATGACTGCATAGTATATAATATGCATAATATTTGTAAACATACACATATCTTGCCAAAATCAAACTCATGACTCTCCCGGGTGAAGAAAGGCTTAGTTTCTGGTGGTGTTTTTTCGGGGACAGGGATGAGGGGAGGAAGAATCAGTAAGAGACTAGAATGTAGTTGATGGTGTAGAAACCATACTAGTCAGAAGAAAAAAAGCAGGTAAAGAGATTAATAAAATAACTGGATGGACTGTGTCTCTTTCTTTCACTGGAAAGTTTTGGAGACATTGTGATCGCTGAAGACCAAAACCAGAGCTGTCTTCTGACACTGCGTAGAGATCAAGCGCCATCCTTCAGAGCTGCCCGGTGAATCCAGGGACAGAGCCCTGGGACAGAGTCCTGAAACAGGCGCCAGAGGAGTGATAGGCTGCCCCCTCCTTTTCAGATGAATTATATACTGGAATGAATAGGGGAGGAGCAGAACTGCAAAAGCACAGAACAAGGAAATGGTCTCAAAGCAGTCAGCAGCTGGCAGGCCACCATCATTCTGGGCCAGCAGCGTCCCGTTGGCCCTGCAGACAAGGCGCAGACATCCAGCGCCAGCGCAGAGCCGCCATGGCATCCTTGGTGTGAGCTACCTGCCCTGCCTGCTACCGCTGCGGCTTGCCTTGGTGCCGGGGACCGTGCAGATGAATGAATTTCTGAAGCTGGTGCTAAAGGGTCTACCAGCAGTCATACCCCTGCACAGTGATGATGAGGGAGGTCATGGCACTCACCCTGTCCTGCCTCCATACGCTGGTGATGATCTGTACGTGATGGGGAGCTCCAGGAGAGCTGTGGAGACAGTGGCCGGTTACCCCGACAGCCACGCACAGCACCATGCCAGAACGAAGAGGCAGTGGGGTTCATCCCTCACGTGGCAGACAAGTGACTGGGGTCCATGTCTCTTGGATCATGACCGTTGGTTTGATGACTGCACTGTGACAGAGGAGGCAATGTGGGAGGATGCGGGCCAGGACCTGTAAACATGCATTTTTTTGTTCCTGTGACCTGTGATAGTCTCCATGTGCATCTACTAATCCTGTTTTGGTAGACTTAAACTACAGTACAGAATTTGTGAGCCCGACAACAGGGAATGAGCCCCAGGCTCTAGGGTGCTTCCTGATGCCAGCTAACTAGTTTTACAGGGGTGTCTTGCATCTTCTCGGCTACTTAAGCAAGCTGGTATTTGTACCTGAGGATGGGATCAGGGTGGAGCCTCTGAATACAAAGGCTTTGTATGGTATACAAACCACTAACTCTGAAAGGCAAGCTCAAAGTGAGCACATGGCTTAAATCACATCATCTAAATTCAAGCCTGTGTTCAGGTGCTTTATTCAATCAAGGCTTAAATGCTTCAGTCTTCACATTTTCATCAGCTGGGAAGAAACAGCTGAGGAGGTGGCACTGTCTGTCCCGTAATTGCAAATGCAAATCTTTCTCGTGATGATCATTAAACTGTAGGTGCGGGTTTCCTGAAGGCATGTCATGCCAGGCAAAACAAGGCCAGGCTTTTCAAGCATTCATCCCCTTGTGTCAGTGGTGGAACAGACTTCCCCGGTGGCAACATGTGATTGAGTAAGCCTAATTATACCTTCTGGCTTCCAAGAACAGGCCTGTATGTTAATGCAACAGGAGATACAGTCTCTGCCCTAATTCACAGCTGAGAGCACTCCAGGGCTGCAGTAACCGGCACGATCTTCCAGAGTGGCAATACTCATATTTTCACTTGTTCCTCACGTATCTCAAATACACCCTTGTATCACAAGCAGATCAGCCCCTTGTATCGCTCTCGGACATGGCTGTTGTAGCACCACGAGGCGAATGACGTGTTTGTGCTTTGAAAAGCCTTTCCTTCCATACAAAACATTGCATAAGAGTCAAAATCCTTCTGGAACAGGCACAGGTGGCCCCTCCCTTCTAGGGTCATTTCTTTCTCATATGCCAAAGCCAAGCTATTTCTCTCGGATGAGGATTTGGAAACACTTCTGGGGAAAGGAGGGGAAGCATTTCCTTTTTGGGCCTCTGCCCTGGTCCCTTCTACTCTTGGATAACTTCACGATCTGAGGGATGTAGAAGCCAGAGATGCCCTCCTGGGGGTAGGCAAAGGCCTGGGCTGCCAAATCATCTGTTTCACAGCTGATCTGAAAACAAACAGACCTTAAAATAGTATTTCTGCCATTGCATTGGCTTCAAACTTTCAGCCCTGCGTTGAATTGGACCAAGCAAAAGGAGCAAAATAAGCAGCACTAAAATGACTGTTGTGCCTCCTTTGTCCTCCATATTACTCCGATGTCCACAGCTTTTTTTTTTTCCTTTATGCCTGTTTCTTGACTTTTTTTTTTTGCTCTGCCCTTTCTCTCATCACCTACGTGCTCTGCAGCTTTCCCTGGAGATGTTAACTTCCTTCTTGTGACCACCTGAAGTGCCAGACAAGGCTTGAGAGGTGGGGAAAATGAAAAGAGAAGAATGATGGAAAGGAAAAAAACTCTAAGGAAAAAAGCCATGTGACTTTTTCCTTTACTTCAGTGCAGACAGAGCCCTCAAAGCATGAGGAAAACGTGTATGGAGAGCACGCATCTTCAGTATCTGCCTGCGACATCCCATCATTGCATTTCTACCCAGCAGGTCTCCACACTCAGTCTAATCATAACCTGCTTCATGCCCTTCTCCTGTCACACCGCCAGCAATGAAAGCTCTTCTCTCTCTACACGCTTGTTCCAAAATCACCCGCTGGCTCCAGGGGGCTGCCTTCACCCCCTTTTACAATGTGCTCCTTCTACCTCAGACAGACGATTTATTTTTGTCTGATTGTTTACATGAAGTCTTTATTTGGTACAGGTCTTCCAGGACACAGACATACACACGAAACAGGGAATCTCAGACGTTTCTTCACTTTCCTAATTTAGGCAGAAAAGAAAACCCTCTCTTTCATCTTAACCCTTTAGATTCACTGAGCATTGAGGAAATGTTACCTTTTTGGAGGCTTTGTGCTGTCCCTCCAGTTACGACGTCAACCCTGGAGCTTGTCCGAGTGCATGCGGTGACCTGCCTCAGCTTTACCTTTAGCTCTTCCTCCCCCACGGCTCATCTACAGACTGTGGAATCCTCTTGGCAAAGAAGTCATGAGCTGGATTAGCCAGGGTTCCCCTTGCCACGAGCATGGTGGCTGCCACTGAACATGTGCAGTTCTTCACATGCACAACTACCCATTTTCTGCAAAAATTAGCATGCTGGCATTATTCAAGATAAAAGTAAATATTTTTAAGCATGCATCTTAAACATTTTAATTACCACAGCAGCTCCCATTGAAACCTCCAGCAAAGCTCACCCCTTGGCTTGACTGGCAACAGGACCCAGCCTAAAACTTGCTTGAAACTTGACTTATATTTTTGTTCTGAAAAACTGAGGAAAACTGCCTGTGAAGCACATTTTTTTCCTCCAGTTAGGAAATGACATGGTTACTTACGTCAGACATTATCTAAAAGTGTCAGAGCGCCTTGGCCTGGCTGACAAGATTGTATCACCTCTAGCATGATAGTGCATCTGGGCTGGAAACTGATCTGGTCGTCAGAGGACGGCAGTTTCTGGACAAGCTGAGAGAAGAATGGGCATAAAATCCTGAATACTTTTAGCAAGGAGTACGATCAGCTTAAATATGGGAAATTTGTTTTTATGTAATAACAAGAAATTGGGCTTTGGAAAGTAAAAGCTCCCTTCTAGTCCTGCGTTCCCACTTACTTCAGCACATTAATGATCTCACTTCAGTTTAGCGCAAAAAAAAAAATCAGGATATTCTCTTTTGCATCTGTGCTGCTTTTGGGAATTTTGGATTCAAGCGCTGTGTCTGCAGCAGTAGTACTAATAAAGTCTGCTTATTTAGCTTTAATCTAGTTCATGGGTATGTCTGGGACTTCCCATTCCTGTAAGACCAGTGGAGCCTTCAGGATCCCATTTGCTTCATTGCAAGCAAGCGAGTTGTCTGAGAAAGAAGGCGGCCATCTCCTGCGATTCCCTGGAGACCAGAGCAGCCTTAAACAATTGCAATAGCAAGCGTACGCCTTTGCGCCCGCAGTTCCTCCTTCAAGGGAGCTGGAAAAGCATGTGAGGCTGCCACAAGGCTCACGTTCTGCCCCAGCAAGGATGACATGGGGATGGTAGGTGTGGGCACTGTAAGCATAAAACAAGTCTTAGCAAATGCCTCCTGGCCTACTTTGCTTGTGAAAGAAGAAAAGTAATTTGAATTGTAATACTGGTTGGCTTATTGTTTTAAATCAATGCCATCTAGTACTCAAATTTTTCTGAGTCTTTTTGATTAATGGAGTATAAAAGAAGTATTTAAACAGCCTAAAGGGTTTTTGCCATTTCATTCAAAATTCAGAGATCGAATGCACCAGAATAAAGATTTCATCCCAAACTTATAATCTTTTTTTTTCCCCCCCGTTTTCATAGTCTCATTTTTAAAGAGTGATGGTAGGGTTTAATTCTTATTTATATACTTTTAAAATGCCCTTGGGCATTCCCTGTTAGGTCTCTAAAAGCAGACTGATGAGGTGGTGCTTCGCCTTTGTTGACAGGAGATAACCCGGGACACACTGGGGAAGGTCACGGTGACAGAGCTGAGTACCCAGCCCTTCCTCACAACAGACGTATTTATTGAGGCTGTGTCTCAAGGCAAGGAGACACAGCCTCAGGGAACACAAGCCTATAAAACAAACAAGCTCTCCCCTTTTCTGTTGTATATAGAGAACAATTGAAATCAGCACACCAGAGCTGGAGGGATCAGTGTTGCACCCCCCCCGAATAGATCCTTGGAGACAAACTGCAACGAAGTTCATGACTCGTGGAAAATGTAAGCCCTAGTCCCACAAAGCATTGAACATTATCAGCTGTTATTACCATAAATGGGGTAAAAGATGCTTGGTACTTTGTGCTTGGTACTTTTACTTGGTAGTTTTTTTCCAAGCCTATATAAATATGAGCAAACTACATTAGATAGCAAAAGGTGCAAGATCAAATGATACCGTGAGTTATCTATATATACTTGTGTATATTTATGTATTAACACAATGCATTAATTGCCATTTTAACACAGAGGGACACAAAGAATTTTGATCAATGACTTTGTGTGCTCTAAAAAATTACAAACTTTTCAGTTACATAAACAAGACTTTATCTAGCTGTGGTGATTTTTTTTCTTTGAAGATAGTTATGATTTTATCAGATTGGTTTCCATGAAAAGTACTTAGTAGCTGACGAAGCGCATTGTAATACACATAATTTGCTAACATAGCCAAATTTGCTGGGTCTTTATCACAAGAGAAGAAGCATCCTTCATTGCTTTGGAGCCCTGGATCCCTAATACTCATCCACAAAAGTATGATCAGTAGGCCCACATCATATTTTTTTTTTTCTAGCTATTTCTCTGCATGCAGTGCTATTTAAAAGAGAATCTCTGCTGTGCCATCAGCTCAATACTGTCAGCTTGGACGTTTGCGTAACTTGCAGAATTTTATTTCTAACCTTTGCAGAAGTCCTCTCCAACAAGCAGCTTTCTCTCTGCAGGAAACTATTTTTACCTTCCCCTTTTCCTGCCTGAGCTGAGATCTTTGTAACCCTGCTGCAAAGGGGAACTGGGAATCACTCAGTAAAACAGCTGTGGTTGATAGAATATGCAGTACAAAATGCGTATCAGCTTTAACTCTGAGGTGTTTGGTAAACCCGTTTCTCCTTTGATGAAGTAATTTGTTTTATTAAAGTAACATTCAGAGACTATTCTGTTCCTAATACATTGGAATCATGAGAAATTAAGTTGTTTGCAATCTCTCTGAATTATAATACCTATCAACTTTTAAATTATTTCATAATAAGATGACAATATTTTTCCATCAGCTTCGGTAATTCAAATTGATGGCAGAACATCCCCCACTGGCTGACGGAGAAAACAGCTCTCGGTTCAAATGACACCATGACAGAGTCGAACACCCTGTTGTCCCTCATTACAGACCTAGCAAAGCCCAATGAGACCGAATCCAAGCGCTGAGAAGACAGCATGTTATTTCTGAAGGCAGGCTTTGTCAGGTGAGTGCTTCCCACCACCACTTTGGGATTCAGTCGGAATGGTATCATCCTCTGCTTTCTGTGCTCCAGGATGGAGAGGAGCAAATTTACTGCGTATGTCCTAAATCTGGTCATT
Organism: Fregata magnificens; assembly: GCA_013389945.1. Taxonomy (NCBI): domain Eukaryota; kingdom Metazoa; phylum Chordata; class Aves; order Suliformes; family Fregatidae; genus Fregata; species Fregata magnificens. Next base: position 116,487 of record WAAD01026691.1, on the reverse strand, counting down.
GCCGATGTGACCTCCGTGCCAACACTAATGGACCTGCAGTCACCTGCAGTTTCAGGGGAGTTTCTCAGCTATCTCCACTTGATGCTGGGCATCGTTTTCTCCACTGGGTACAATGCTGGTCCCTTCCTTTTGACAGCTGCCAGTGCAGTGTGGTGCCTGAGGCTCCTGTCCCCACACGGCACCAGCGCAGTCGGCCTGAGCCCCTCTCATCCCACGTGTGTGCTATTCTTCAGAGCCTGTCCTGCCTGCTCAGTGGGATGGGGGATTTCACCAAATGAAGGACTCACAAGCTGTGCTGGCTGAAGGCTCTGGGAGCAGCAACGCAATAATTATCTTCACTTCTGTCATTAATTACCTCATTTTTACCCCTCTTGTGGTTCTCTCCAGTTTGATCTTGTTCATCACTGTCCAAAAGAGGCCTCCGCAGCAGGGCCCCCAAATGAGGCTTGACCTCGCCATCGTTGTCACCGTCGTGGCATTCCTCATCTTTGCCGTGGCTGTCAGACTAGCAAGCACTGTGAAACGCAGACGTCCTACATCGCTGCTGTTCAGGCCCGTTTACGTTCCTGCTTCGTTCAACATCACCAACAGCAGCGCAAACCCCCTGGGCTCTTTCTGTGTTGGGGGACAGAGGAAGATGAGTCTCGGAGAAGCCATTCAGAGAGCATTTCAGAGAGCCTTAAAGGATGGGACAGGGAGGGCAAGGTGAGAGCAGAAACAGAGCCAGGACAGGGTGGAAACCCAGGAGTTTAGTTACAAGAGCCTCTCAAGGGGATGCACTGTGCAGGTGGATGAGTTTTTCAGACTTATGAAGACTATAAAGACAGCGAGTCACTACGTGAGATTAACGAGGAAGACTTTGCAGTCTTCAGCACAAGAGGATTTGAAGGGGAGGTGAAACAAGCGGCGGGCAGTGTTGTCAGACCCACAGTGTGACAAAACCAAAACATTTTTCCATTGGCAAAAAAAAGCAGTTTTTGAAAAGTTAAAGTGAACTCTCCGTATTTTTTTTTTTCCAAAAATTGTCCCATTTTTGTGGTGAAAACTCCATTTGTACGTGAATTTGGGATTTCTTGGAAAAAAAAACCCTCACTAAATCCTCAAAACTTTAATGAGACAGAGCATTTCACATCTCAAGAAATGGAATGCAAGCAGCTACAGGACGGGAAGCTGCCACTTGGGTATTGCAGGGGTAAGGAGTGAAGGAAGCAAAAAATGTTCAAACCACCCTACTGGGTAGGCACCCTTCCCCTGGTCAGAAAATTAAAACACAGGGTCCCTGCCAGAGTGATTTGATGGAAATTTCCTCCCAGCCCACCAGGGCACCAGCACGGGTCCAGGCTGGCTCTGGTGCCTGTGGAGAGCTGGGTGCAGAGTGGGTCAACTGTGGCTGTGTTCAGCTGGCCCGGGACACCTTCCTGGGGATAAGAGACCTGTGAACACAGAGCAGAGCACCATCCCCGAGCACCATCCCCATGCTAGAAAAAGTGTTGGGGACAGGGGAAATCCATACTTATAAAGAAAGCTGCATTCATTTTTATACTCCAGAGCTGGAGGAGGAGAGTAGCAGGAAAGAAATACTGATCCTTGCTGCAGGTTGCCAGCTCCTCACACTGTCTGCTCCAGCCCTTTTGCCCATCTCTGGTGGGCTGGGTGAGCTTTGTGCTGATGTGGCAGATTAGAGAGTGCATGTGAAAGTGGTAACTTTCAGCAAGGAGGAAGTGATGTGCAGGTGAAGGTGCCACAATCTCCAGCCTTGGGCTGGAGCCCAGTTTCACCCTGCAGATCAGCAGTAGCAAACCCTTTCACATCACCTCCAGCTCCCAGTCACCTATTCCTGCCCGTCCTCTCCAAATCCAACTTCTTCTCCCAGCCCCTCTCCCCCACTGAGGAGAGGCAAAGCCTGTCTCTCTCCTACACTTGCTGACCCTGGGACCTGGTGGGGGCCAACAACTGGGAAGAATGGGTGGGACCAGGGTCCTCTTGTACTCTTGCCTTGCCAGCAGTGAGGCTGCTAGTCCTGGCACATGTGCCAGGAGTTCATGACCACTGCTGTAGCACAAATACTAATAAAAATAGCTGACAGGTAAGCACATCCTCCTTGGGAACTGCTTGCAGCAAGGGGACGGAGCAGTGCTTTGTGCAGCTGCAGCCCTGCTTCCTGCTCAGTGTGACCCCACCATGGGACAGCAGCCACCAACAGGCACAATTTGTTCCTCCAGGTGCCTCCTCCAGCAGTAATAAATACCACTGGAAGCACACAGGTAAAGGAGGCTAAGCTCAGTAGGGAGCGGGTGCGGAATCAGAACCGCCAGCCAGACTGTACAAGTATTTGGGAGTCTAAAGATGGTGACAGGTGCCTATGGGATTAGGAAGACGTCCGGTTGCATTTCTGTCCCCCATCACCATGCTCTTCTCTTGTGCTAAGTTATGGTACATGTAGGATATTCATCAACGCAAGCTGTGGAGCAAGAGCATCCCCCATCCACAGGGATGCCTCTGACTGCAGACAGCCCCCCGACACCCCTCACTGAGCAGCCAGCCCCAGCCCATCCCCTGAAGGCTGCCCAGCTGCTGGAGGCTGCAGGACCACAGGGGAGGTCCAGGAGCCCGGCATGTCTCCTGTGGCATCGGTTCCCATGACCCAGCAGCCCTATGGAACAATTACATCAAGCTGCTTCACTCCTGCATCCCAGGGGAGGGGGCAAGTTTTGAGCACCGCAGGCAGCTGTGGGAGCCTGTGGGTTTGCAAATCCTCGTATTTATGTAGGAATGGCAAAGTCCGTTGTACGTGTTTCATGCACAGGACAGATGAGGTCCAGTGGGTGAGTGAACGACTGCCTGTTTTGGCTACACTGGCTGCACTTGTAAGCAAGCAGCTTGTTAAACAATGAGAAATTATAGACAGCGCGACCTTTGGTAACCAAAAGCTGGAGGCAAAGCAGAAATTTCTAGCAGCATCTTTTAGAACAAGCTCACAACATGCCACAGCTCTGTCCGATCACTAGTGCCAAGTTTTATGGGACAAATGAAATAGTTTGTATTACTTCAAAATACAGAATGAGGATTGCCAATTACTCTTCCACTGCTTAGAAAGCCAGGTGAACTCCAGGGGTGTCAGTGGGTTGGACCAGGTCCAGACTTAGAACTACTTCAGGATTTCCTCAATTTGTGTGTGCCTGGGTGGTGTTGAATAACCCATTTTTATGTTTTAAATAGCATTGGTTTTTTTTTTTTTCTTTTTAACTGGATGTTTCTGCCAGGACACCATGTGTTTCTCCTGCATGGTAACCATTACCTCTTGCAGATTTCCATCTCATAGGTATTTTCAAAGCAAGCCTAACTTACGGCACTGGCATTAGGTTCTTTGCCAACAGACTTGCTGTTGCCATTTTCTTTTGAAGCGTGGCTGCAGAAGGTCTTGTATAGGTCTATGGGTTAGCACACTGGCTCCAGAAACAGGAGAACCAGTGTCAATCACTCCTGTGTCTGGAGGGGGCCCTTGGCTGTCCTACGCAGGGAGGATGGGGTGCAGGAGCCCCATCTGCATCTTGCCTTTGGTGAAACATCTGTCTGTTCATCTCTATGTGCTCACCTGGCTGGGAAAAAGTTGCAAGAGGATTCAACTACTCGCTTGCTTGTTAGGATGCTGATGGGAAAGGCACATTTGAATCCCCCCATGCCAAGGATCTGGGTCTCATTCCCCTGCCCAAGCTGCAGGGCAGGGGCCTGAATGTCAGGCAGGAGTGCTTCTGTGTGCAGTGCCTGTGCTTAAAAGCGAGCAACCCCAGCCCAGGTACCCTTCAGAGCTGAGACAGCTCCGTGCTCTTTCCCTGAAGGTGAGCCCAAAGGTGCTCACACAATACTTGAAGTACTGGTTTTATTAAAACCGGTTAAAACCACAAACTTTGAACAAGGTAGTTTCTGCAGCAAGAGAAAGCATAGATGAGCTGGGTGAGACACTGGGCATAAACTCTCCCTCGTCCCCCAGGCATCCTGGCAGTACAACTCTTTTCCATTTTTCATGGCCTCCTGCCTTGCAACAAACTCACAGCTCCTCAGGGACCTCCAGAAGAAAATCTTCCTTTCCATCACCTCTGCCTGCATATGTTCTCCTTCCAGTCTCCATCCTTGCTGAGCCTCCCCTTTCTGCCTGCCCCAGCCTGTACCCTGCAGCTACCCTTGGCCATCTTCTGCCCCATGAGCTCCATGTGTCTCTGGGGACACAGGTAGGGCTTAGAGGCAGCTTGCCTCCCTCCCTGTTGCACAGCTACAGCCTTTGTAACAAAATACGCATTGCTTACATAAACTCACATGGGTAGCTCCCCATCAGCGCTCCTGGGGATGCGTGGGCTAGCCCTGGCGGCAGCTTTACAAGCCAGCCATCTCATTTGTCAGCCGTCCCCATCATGAGACACGCCACACCTCCAGCACAGCTCTAATCTGTTGCTTTTGGGCTCCTCCGGCAAACCAAGAGATACAGAGATTTGTGCTCTCCCCAGCATTGCTGGTCTGTATCTCCTTAACATACCTGCCTTACAGAGGGGACTGGGCCAACACAACGCCCCCCTTCTGAGGATCCCTTGTGTCAGACTGGGTATAATCACCCCCTTCCCTTAAGCATAAGGATTGTTGGAAGAAATATGGCCACAGCATTTCATGCACTGCCCCCTCAATTAGTCTTCCAGGGAGTGGGGGGTGGTTCTCCAGCAGTGGAGACTACAGCAACCAGTGGAGCAGGGCTGTTGAGAAAAGCCATGGGAAAATACATAACACAAAAATGTGTTAATGGAGCAGCTGTACAGCAGGGTTTTCCCATGCCTAAGGCATACCGAAATTTCCTCAGTCGCTTCATCAGCACACAAAGTTCTGACCCAGCTGCGGTGCTGCGATACAGCCAAAGCCATTCCAGCTTGTTAGGCTACCTCGCATCAAGGGGGCGAGTGATGCCGGCACTTAGCACAGGGCTGTTTCACTTGATTTGTCCAGCAACACATTTGCTACCTCACCATTCCAAGATGCACCAAAGTTTTCAGCTATGATGTATATTGAATGAATGCATAATATTAAGAGGAATTGTTGATTCACACCATTAGAAAACATAGGAGTATATAAAATTTTCTTCTATATAAAAAGAATACCTTGACTTTTAAGAGAGGTAAATCCTGCTCTCCTCCAATGCCAGTGTGTATCTGGTGTATCACCACTGAAGCCACGAGCAGTAAGAACAGTGTTTTAAGGAATATTTAGAAAGAGTTTTGCCTTTTCCATGTATGGATCAATAGACATTTTTGCATAATTGAACAGTGGTGTTTGCCAGGTTTTTCTTTTCCAAAATCAGTGATAAAAATAAAATTTCTCAACAACAGTCTGGTGTGACAGTCTTTCTTTTAATCTGAGACAATGCTGAGCTCCTCCATTGCAAGACTTCCACTCTGGGTGTTCAGCAACAGGAGATGCCCTGAAAGGCTTCCCACTGGACTAGAGATGTTATCTCAAAACCCACATATTTAATCTTGAACATGTAAAAAAAAAAAAGTCATGTATCAAAAATCAAATTGTTCTTGGAAATAGATATATTCTGATCTGCAATGCTCCATTTGCAGGGCTATACTTTTAAAGCGCACCTTCACAACTTGAATTCTTAACATCTTGTTTCACTGAGGGTTGGAATTACCCTTTCAAGCCTTACAGCTAAAGTACAAGTTTCTCATAGTGCTGAGAAGCAGGTGTGCTATAACTGCTTCTAGGGACTTTGCTGTGGTTTTATCACTGCCTTAGGGAAACAGGTTTGATTTTCTGAGCTGCCAGCCCTCAGAGCCACTCAGCAACTTTGACATGCACCTCTTCAGAGCCAGAGTTACAAGGCAGGCTGCACCACCTTGAACTGGCTTCACAAGAATCAAAAGTACCCCCCACTCCTTGCAGAAGACACACAGGAACAGGCATAACCTGAACTACTTTTGATACTTCCAACTTCAATTAATAACAATGCCCTAGTCTGGAGCCAGATTGGCATGTTCAGGGAGATTTTGTCTTGATGTACAGCCGCTCAGAAAAACTTGTAAATCTGTTCCCACAGCTAAAAGTTGCTGCTCTGATTTGTTAGACTAGCCCCCAGCTAACCCATTTCATGGGAATTGACTGCTAGTACATCTGACTGATATCTTTAAAAGGCTCTGAGCAGCAAGTGACCCTAGGTTATTACAGACAGGCAACTTGTTTCTGTAAATTCTCCCCTAGGAGGGAGATCAGAATATACTCAATCCGCTCTCATTTCTTCTTCATATATTTACTCTGCACGTAAACTTCACTGATTTATAGTAGGGATATCTAGTAGATCTACAGCAATTGTTATTTATAAGTTCTTCCAGCTCTAATGCAGGAAAGCCAAGTCTCTTGATTCACTACACTATGTTGCTACATGAGGGATGTCTGTCCCTTGGAAAGGAAGAAGGCATGGTCAGACCCACGGGCTATTTCTCAAAAAAGGGGTGAAAGGATCTCTGCTTTCTTCCACAGGGAAGTGTGTTTCTCTAGAGGGTGAACCAAGAGAGAGAATAGTACTGCAGGGAACTAATTCACTATTTGTTTGTGTGCCACTTGGAAAAGAAAATGGGAGGAAGGGTACAAAATTTAAAGACAGAACAATTTCTTTGTTCCTTCAAAGTGCACGTTCCCTTAAAAACTGCAGTGCTTCTCAAAGGTAACAGCATCTGTATCTTCATGATCCCCAGACTGTAAAGATTAGATGCAAGTGAGGCTGCATCTCCCCACGTCTAAGTAGCTAGCTGAATCCAGACCCCAGAGAACAATGGTACTATGTTTCCCAGATCATGAGCCAGGAAGAGTGTTTTTATGGGAAAACACACGCCACTGCATGTAACACACAGTGAAAATTTTCCCAAATCTACACAACACACAGAGCCTGTGCTCTCCTTGACACAAGGTGGGTGTCTAATGATGCTGAAAGACAAAAACATTACAGAATAAACAGGGAGATACTTACACTGGTATTTGAAGAACATTGCGACAGAGAACCCCATCACTGAAGGGGTTAACAAAAAAAGGTCATCAAGAAGTCAGTTACTTGTCTGGCTAGGAGCTGGCTTATGAAGTAAGAGCTGTAAACCACAAGCCACACAGGACTCGAGAACCACATCTGAACATACACTGCCCTTTCATCCTAAAAAGCACCAAACCATTAGCAGCAGAGCACACATGATCTTCAGGCACACATGATCTTCAGGCACACCGCAACACCGTGCTACTGCTTTAAGGTCCCCTGCAGCAACTCCCATTTTAGAGTCAATTAAAGGCAGATTCTACATGGGCCCCATCCAATTAGATCTGACTGATGAAATCTAGGGACCATTATTTGGAAAGCATGGGTCAAGCAGGTTGTTTTTAAGAAGAGAAGGAAATTAATAAGAAAAATTTCTGAAGACCACAGTCCCTGGACTGACAAATACTCCAGCTGTATCAGAGAAACTGATCAACAAAGCATGTCTCATGATATTTTTGGATAAAGGACTGCTCACATGCTGTGCACCAGAAGCAAACAGGAATGTGTGCCAACTCACCTGACCTGTGTATATGCTACAAATTGGAAGCTGATAAATTCCACTCATCTGTGTCTATCCTCAGCTCCACTGCCACTGAAAATACCACTGCACAACACTGACAGCACTGCAAGTTATTTACTATTCCCCAGAATCCTTCATGAGCCCCAAGAGCAGTTTCTCCATCAACTCTGCCCATTTTCATTTGGTAAACAGTGACATTTCCCCTGTTTTACAACTGAAGCTAAAAATAGCCTCTTTCATTTCATAACTTCCCAAACTTCATCGGAAATGTGTTTTATGCAGCAGCACAAGCACTGGGAACAAACTGGGGTTATGAATAGCTGGGAAGAACCAACAGAGGATCAAAGTAAATTAGGCATCGAAAGAACCATCTCTCCCTCTTCAGGAGGGGACTATGGTTTGAACAGATTACAAAATACCGTAAATTGGAAACGAACACATCCTCTTTAAAAAACACACTTCCAAGAAAGCAATTAAAAACACTATTCATGCCTTTTTTTTTTGCTCATAATTTATTGAATGAAGTGAAACAAACCAAAACATAGACAAACACAAAAAATAAGATCTATATTCCTCATGACTCATCTGTAAGTCAGTCCTTTAGAATGAACAGCAAGGAGCTCCTCCAAGTACAAAGGCCAAGAGAGACCACAGTGCCACAATACCAGAGACTCTAAAGGGCAAGAATAATAAAATGCTGTTAGGCTACTTATATTTAGGGCTTAATTTTGTTCTTATTAAGCACTGAGATTCTTTTTCAAACCGTGTCAGGCCAGAAATTCACCCTTCATCAGCATCGCTGTCACCGCCTCACAAGAGGGGTGCACTTTGAACCTGGAGTTCTCTCCTACTACCCAGCTTTCGACTCTGCCGTAGAAAAAACACATCCATCCCACACCTGGGAGATTGCCTCTCTCCTCAAGCTTATTAGAGCTAGCACAACAGCTCATTAAGATAACCCTCTGTCTGTTATGATAGCACATACATAGTTTTGTGCTATCCATGGGGTAACATTCCCCGGTTAATTAGGATCAAGGTTAAAGTCCAGTTGTCCAGGGCTGAAAGGTCACAAGCAGCCACCCAGCAGTCGGCAAGTGAACCTGCTCCTTCTGAACCCCTTGTTCTCCTGAAGGGCTGGCAGAAGGGCATTGCAAAAGAGCGGCAGACTGCTGCTGTGACAGGGCCGGATACCCTGAAAGGCATGCCTCTCCCCCTCCCCATTCCTGTGATTTCCATAACTCACTGCAGCAGGCAGTTCACTCGTGGAGAGTGCCTCCAGTGGCGATAGACGGAAACCCGCAAATGAGGGTGATGCTCATAATCTCGCAGAACACGCCTGACGCTGTAATGAAAGCAGATGTTATGAGCCGTGGCTTGCAGGCTCCTTACAGCATCCCACAGCTCAGAATAGGAATCTCTTTATCTAAGGGTTGCCACAGCAGAGGGAGGGTGGGATGAAGACTTGGATCAAAGCGGATCAAGGGACAAAAAAAATTAACACTTTCCAGTCACTTACTGCTTAAATTTATTGGAGAGCAGAATGAACTGGTTCTTTGAAAGCCATCTGACATCAAACCGACAAAGAGCTTTAAACTCTTGGTAAATCTGCCTTTCATTCAGCCCTGGCCAGCCTCGGACATGGACAACCAAGAGAGGGGGATGTTGGCAGGGAGCATCTTCCCCAGAAAAATTCTGGAAAATGTACAATCCTGAGAGATATCCGAGTTCGGAAATACTATAGAAGCACTACTAATGTAATCAGAAAATATGCAAAACATGACACATAAATAAGACAGGTTGTACAACACAGCTGTTGGTGTAAAATTAGTTTTCTTTTGTCTCAAGATTCTTCTAAAACACGATTCATAAAAGCAAACTGTCACGATTACCATGGAGAAACCACCAGAGAAACAGCAAGCTCTCTTGCAGAGCAGACAAAATTAGAGCAATGTAAACTGACTAATGCCATCTTACAGGGTAACAATATTAAAACATTTCACAAAGCACAAATTCAACTCATTTGCCATTTTGAAAAGTCAATTGTGTCGTTTGTATGACAGCAACTTCTGCCAAGGTGGGCCCAGGCACTGGTGGATTTTTCTCCTCTAACGAAGCCATCAACTAGGCTACTGACCTACGCACCCCACAAACTGATCACAGACCTGCAATTCATACGCACAATGCTTGAAACTCCACCTCGGATGAAATTCACTTTGTTCAGATACTCGGCTAACACGGTGAGATACTGAGAGAAAGAAGGATCAGCCTCCACTGCATCACTACATCAGAAAACAAAATGGAACAAAGTTTTGTTTGTCCAGCGCTGCACTGCTGCACAGTGTCTCTGGAGCACAAAGCTCCTGAAGAAGCTCTTTAACTAGTGACAAAAATAGGTATTTCAGATCTTGGTATCTTCTACAGGAGTCAAAAAGCTGCAAGCAAAGGGAAGGGATTTGAATGGTTGCCTTTTAGGAGCTTAACTGAAGGCACTGAATCACACAGGTTTCAAAAATGGAAACTAATGGAAAATGATTTGACCCTTACCCAAGTGAACTGAACTTGAGAGAGCTTGTTCAAGGATAGAGGAGTCACAATGCCATTTCCCAACCTCTGAGCCATTGCATGGCCCCTGATTTCATTTTTAAAATGTCAGCTTTGACATAAAGCTACTACTTTCAGATTTATAAAATAAAAATCTAATTAGAACAGTGACATTTCCAATAACACTTTCTCTTATCCAAAAGGAAGGACAGCCTGCAAAACAAAAAGTCAGCCAGAGCAAACTGACGACTGTTTTCCATAGGACCCATCCATGTAATGCAATTTTCAGTAAACATGTAAACATCACTCACTCTGTGGATCTGCACAGTAGCAAATGAGCTGACTTCAGAAGAACTAGAAGGAGGAATAATGAGGTGGCATTAGAACAAAGCTGAAGAAACAGAACTAAACAAATGGAAAGCAAAAACTCAGTAAAGTGCAGTTAAGTTACTAACAGCAACAGACTGTGTATGAACAAGTATTTCTTAGCATCAGGTAGAGCTACAGAGCAGGAAAGCAATTGCCAAGTCCTAACACAAACTCTGAAGAAGTGTTTAAGAAGCATTTTACCTGAACCACAGAGAAATGCATCATAGCCTGCCTCGTGAGGAGATTTCTTCTCAGCTGTAAGTGTCCGACAAAACCAAAAAGGGGTAAGCACCTTTAGCACGCTGTGGAAACTGCTCCACTGCAGAATTCTAACATTCATAAGATCCACTGTTCTGTTTTGGAGTTTTTCCTCCCACCCCCAGCTCTGTTTCCTTCCTCACCCTGAAACCTTTATACCCCACAGAAAGTCTATGCTTCTCTATGCATTTTAAAACAATACCAACAAAAAGGCAACAGTTACACGAATGGCTGAAAAGCTTAGTGAGATGCACACTAAAAAATTTTAACTTTCATGAAGATCTAAACCAAATTATGTTGCATATGTAATTGATGGTATGGGAACCATTTCAAAACACAGGAGGGCCCTGTGCTGCAGGACACCATGCTGCTAGGAGAAGCCAGGAAATGACTGCCTTGCAGCCAGTATCACACCATGTACTGAACACAACCTCCTACGCATGCAGCGCTGCTAACCCTGCACATGAGCCACCAAGCTTCTGCTACTTTCTGGGACCTCCCTGCCATTAGCTCCCACTATTTTCCATTCTAGAACTGCTGTTTCCCACCTCCCCTTGTCCCTTCCAAGGGCTACCAACTCTTCACAGCCCCAAGTTGGGCTCGGTTCAGCCCGACTGAATGCAAGTGCCATTTGCAGCATGATGCAAACCTGTCCCTTGGCAGCTAACAGGGACATGCAGAACACATGACGTTTTGGGAGCCCAGGCTTTCGGTCTGGACAAAAACGTGTATCAGCAGCTCTGGGCAAATTCAGTAGACCCACTGGCACTCACTCATACTTTGCATGTGGACATCCACCATGTAAAACAAAACCCTTTTTAACTACCTGACTTTGAAGATTTGCTCAGGAACATACCATATCTTGAGCAGTCACTTGCAAGAGCTATTGCTGGGCACGTTGGATCTTTGGGATTTAGGTTGCTGCTGAAGACAAGTGGATGTGTAAGATTTTTATCTTTCCTCATTACGCTAGATACAAGTTACCGTTCTCTAGTGACCTGTGGCTTCATTTCAGAAAGAGCTACTGAAGACTTTAAAGGGAAATTTGGTAGTCTTATATGAAAAGGCTAAGATACTTAGCTGAATAATACCTACCAGTTTTCTTCCTGAAAATTAACTCCTAAATAATTCCTCAGTCTCTTCCACCAATCAAACCTTCTAAGCAGGAAGTCTGCTCTAATTGCATACAAAAAATGTGAACAGAACTAAAAATCAATGCAAAACTCCAAGGAAAGGGGTTGACTAGATGGTTCTATTTGAATGGGGAACTCTGAAGGATAGATTAATAAACAGACACCCATGGAATGACTGAAATAAAAGGAAGAACAAACAAGCATAAAAACTCGTGAGATTCTGCAGTCTGAAATTGCTAAAACAAATGAAAAAACCCAGAATCCCAGCACTGTTTTTTTAAGCATTAATTTTGCATCTCCTTCATGGGAGTAGGGGGTGAGGGGAAAGAGGCGAAGTTTTCCTTTTCTTAGCAAAATTGACATGAAAAAATTTATCCACAAAAGAAGTGTAAAAAAGAGAACTCTTCTACCACATCATGGCTAAGCTCATGAGATATGATATCTACTCATGTGCTCCATTTGAACATTGTATTTTAGTTACCGCTTTGGGCTCAGTGCAGCTCTTTCTTGGGAGCTGGCATTTGAAATTAAGGTGTATTTTCACTAAGAACTGAAACTCACTCATTTCATAACACAATATAAGCAACATACAACTCTGAAGTTACACGTAAGGCTGGCTGCAAGCCAAACTTGTGACCATTTAAGTAATGGTAGTACAATATGAGAAGCGACTTAGAACAAACAATTTTACTGCACAATTACTTTATAAGAAAGTTGAGCAAATCTTTCGCTCTTAAATTTAGAAAGACAAGAAACCAACTGAAAAACATTTGGGAGGAGGAAAAGTATGAACATATGAAATGACTGACTTTGAAATATCTTTCCCAAGAAAACGAAGGGATTGTTGAAGGCTTTATAGCCCACCACTTACCTGCACAAAACCGCATACACCTCCAAAAGATTAGATACTCGAGGAAACGGGCACTTCTATAAAAGAAGAACATGTTAGAAAACCAACCAAGACAGACCTCGTGGTAAGTGAACTCATTTACTGGTACCGCTGATTCATTCAATGAGATTTAAAATCAGAATGTCTCAGGGCAACGCTGAGAACTGGTCACAGTTCTATAACCACAGGGCACTGAGGAAAGATACCATCTCTTTTGCGTGAAAGACAAGCTTTAACTCCAGAGAAAAAGACCTTTGCATCTCACCTTCCAGATGGATTTTGTTACAGTCTTGGTGTCTATGAGGACAGGAAACAGGCTGTGAATGTTCCTTTTAAACTCCTCATAGCTTTCTGAAAGCAAAACACATGTGGAGAAAGACATCATAAAACTGAGGAAAAGCCAATGGTATTTCGAATCAATCAGAGAGGTGAAGTCAGAGGAACGATGCACCACTCCAGCAGTTAGAGCTCAGAAGAGGCAACTAGCACTGCTCCTTGTAAAGCACTGTGGGTGGCAAATGACCACTGTGCTTATTGTCCCATCCCCATTGGAAAGGCAGCAGCCTGGGGACAGCAGCTATGTACAGCATTACCTGGAAGGGGCTTGTAGAACTTGTCGTGAAGATGCATAAGGTCCATAAGCATGTTGTGTCCCACCAGGGGCTACGGGAAGAATATAAACATAGCAGCCCATTGAAGCATATTTTGGAAGAGTACTCAGAGATAACTGATTTTAGGCATGGTCAATAGCTGTAATCCTTTCCTCTGGTGGACAGCATCCACACATGCTCACCCAAAAGTCATTCAGGCTGCAAAGCTCACAGGAGGACTACTTTCAGAAAAATCAGACCTGTAGACTCTCCAAGGAAGGTATTTTTTTCAGCAGCATTCTAGTTTGAGTGGACTGAAGGAGCTAAGTGGATTCTCAAATCAGCTAAACACTGGTGAAATCTTCCAGCGATCAGATTTATAGGCTCACTCACAAGGGGAGGGACAGCCTTTGCCTGCACATCACCCATAGTCTTCTGAAGCTGAAATTCATTCAATAATCTGCATACAGAACTAAGAATTTCCACCCATAATCAGACCAATGGTCCACATGGTCCAATAAACTGGTCTGTCACATGCTGGAAAGCATCACTTGCCCAAAAGGCAAGAATCTGCTCAGCTTTCTTAGACAGTGACTCATGCTGTGTAACACAAGGATTTTCAACATTGCAGACTCCTGCATTTTCTCAAGTGACATAAGAAACACACTGCAGAATGGGTCCTGGCTCCCTCTCCCCTGGCTGCACTTGGTTTGCAGGAGTAATAGAAAAGTAACACAGGGAAATCTAGTGTTTGGATCCATAATTCTGAGCATGCTTTGCGAGTGGGATCTGGTCAGTAAGAAGATGTAATGTTTAACACTCATTTTTTCTAACCATGAATGCAATCTAAGAATTCATCTCAGTTTTACTGACAACTAAATGGGATGATCACACTGAATGAGTTATTTAATACAAATTACTATTTTATCTTTTATTATTCTTCTACATCCAGTGTAGCAAATCAAAAAGAGATGAAAAATGAGAGTAGGGATGAGGCACTTTACCTTCTTGGCTTTAACAAGTGTCTGGAAGAGGTTGGTGAAGCCCCGGGCAGACAGGAGAATGAACTCCTTCTGGCAGTAGTCATAAGGAGAGTTCTCCAGAAGCTGCCGATGCTGTGGACTCACTTTTTTCACCATTACCTGAAAAGAATAGGCTTTGGGCATCTCAGCCTCCCATGCTAGTTGTATGTACTGAGGTTCAGTAACGCTGAGGACAAGTTCAACTTCCAGGCTATGAAAGATGGAGAAATAGTGCATCCCCTGGGACCTCAGGACTGTCTCACTTCTGTTCCATATGCACATCAGTGCTCCAGTAACAAAGAGACCTACTCTAAGGGTGTCTTATTAATGCTTCTCTTGTTAAGAAGATGGTTCTTACCACAGTTTTTCTGGAGCACAAATGAACATAATTCAATTTAACTTGACACCAATATGGTAACTTCATGGCACCAAAAACCAGAAACAAACAGCAATCACACAAACTGAGTCCCCAAAGGCTATGCTTCGGGTGAGAAGGAAGACTTCTGTAATCTACTTCTAAACAACTGACTGGTTACATACTCATGTTTTGAGAAGTCCACAGCCATAGGTTTAATTCAGAAAATATTGCACCAAATGTAAAATAACAAATAGCAAAACAGCAAGCCATATAACAGACAGAGTAAAAGTCTTCAAAGCAACTACATGGCAAAAGTCAGCAAAGGAAAACCACAAAAAAAAAGGCTAAAAACTGTACATTCTTGTGGAGGTACTGAAGGAGAGATCTAATAAAGTCTGGAGACACAGAGAGGGTCCCTCCAGAAGTGCCCCAAGGACAAGCACTTCCAGCTCAAGGTATTTTGTGGCTACAGGACAAATAGAAACCAAAGTTACTCAGTTTTCTGGATCCCTTTTCTTGGGATTCCACAATCAACACTTCCCAGAACATTCCTTTGTCATTGTCTTCTCCTCCTCCTGGACCCTATCATTAAAAGTACAAGCAACATTTCAGAGTCCCTGCAAGAATGCAGTCCTATCTGTCTAGATAGAAAACCTCTTTTCAAAAGGCCCATGTTTCCATCTCACCTTTTTGTCTCCAAGACGCTGTGTCCAAACATTTTGGAGAGCCTGTCTCAGAACCAGCTGAACTTCAAACATCTGAGAGCCTGAGATGACCAAAAAAAAAAAAAAGTAAAACCTTCAGAGGTGCAGACAAGCCTATTTAGGAAAACACATTTTTCTAGACAGAAGGAACAACCAGATGTTTCTCCCCCAATGTACAGAAAATACTCCTAAATGTATGATCTTGGTACTTTACCATAAACAATGCAGGAAAACAAACAAACAAACAAAGGTCACAGTGAGAATTTCAGGCAAATAAGCTTTTGTGAGGACACAGAGAAAAGGAAAAGACTAACTGAAAAGAAGAGGGAGGAAGGCTACTACTCTGAAAAATACTGTCTGTGGTTTTGGAAGGTTTCAGAGCAACACACCCAGACGCCAAGCACAGATAAGAGGTACCAATACAATTTCCCCCACAGCTGATAAGGAATTAACCCAGTCCTCTTCTGAACAGCATGCAAAGACACCTTCATCAGTCTTATTGCTTACTTAAATAAATGTCTTTCTTGTCACAGGTGCTTACCATTGCCAGACCCTATTAAAGTACCAGTATCATATCTACTACAGCTGACATAGCAGATACACAAAACAGCACACTCCCCACTCCCTGTATTTCACACTCTGTAAAAAAGCATCATCAGACAAAGCATTAAATACTTTCTGTCCTTCCTAACATTTTCTGTATTTTATTCCCTGACCTAAAGGATTAAGATTTGGTTTCTGTGAGCAAATGTACAAACTATTCTCTGCTACAATTCCCTGTCCCTCAGCTCCTCCAAAACAAAACAGAAATTCCTCAGCTCTGCTACGGTGCTTCCAAAAGCTAACACAGGTGGTAAGCGGCTTGTTTATCCCCACTGGCATGTGTATATGTCTCCATGGGGCTCCTTGTTGCTCCACATAAGAAGGAACAAACTCTGAAAGGAGACCTACCTTCCCCTTCTCCAAGGGAAAGAAAACAAAAACCAGGATTTAAAACAAGTCAAAAGTTGTCCTGATCCAGAGCAACTACAAATTCTCCAGTTGCTGCTCTGAAGCAGCACAAAATGGAAATCAGTTACCACAACGCATGCTCCAAGCACCTGGACATCCACTTCCACTACAGAAAGACCCACCACCCCAATGGAGCAGAAAAGCAGAGTCCAGAGAGGAATGCCTGACAGCAACTGAGGCGTAGGCAGGGGCAAAGAGTGGTAAAGGCAGGATGGGCACAGATGCTTTCACTCTCAACAGAGCAGTTTAACAGAACAGGCAGCAAAGGACAGTAACAGCCCCGGAGGTTCAGGAGAAGTGATGAAGCCACTCAGAGCCCACAGGTGCCTAAGGGAGGCACCTTGTTTCATACCACTCAGATCCTGCAGAATCATAGTCTCCTCTTCCTCAGCTGCAGCTATCCAACAGGTCACTTCATCAATAGCCTTCTTCAGCACATCCCTGTCCAGGGCACTAAAGCAGGATCGGGGGAAAGAGACAGAGTGTGAGAAAAACCTCTTTACAGATGGAGCCTTGTGCTTTGCTGTGGGAATGCAAAAGCATCACTTCCCAACATTCACCCAACTCTCCAGATTGTATTCTGTGATCTCAGTCTTCCTTCAGACAGACCACAGCATGCTGGACAGCTGGCGGTGAGGCATTCAGACCAATAGGCTTTAATATTCCTACAAAATGTGATCTGAGTACAGGTGAGCTGTCAATACAGTCAGTACTGAGGATCTACCTCTGAATAGCGCTCACCTGCTGACTTTCCAGCTACCCGCTAGGAGACACTGGCTAAGGATCTTCTCCTGTACCTCATTCATGTATGGGATTCCATCTTTGAGGAACTGAGGAGGAAAAAAAAAATGCCAGGTTGGTTACTCGCCCCTGGACTTTCTTGCAGCAAATCACAGAATAGCAGGTTAGCCAGGTCCAAAACCAGCATATACTTGGAAGATGCTGGTGTTCCTCATTCTCAAAATATCCTCTTCAAAAATAAAAACTGGAGGTAATCCAAGATGCATTCTTACATAAAGGAAGATGTATTTATGTATGGAGGAAAGAAAATTATTTTTGTCAACTGTAATCAATTTTTTTTTTTGCTCTTTTACCCTTCCTTTAATGAGATACTTCAAGTGTCAAGATATCACGATGCTTCCTGTCCCAAATTGCTAAACAGTGCTCTTATGTGATGACATAGTCTGAATTTTATGGGAAATGCGGCAATACCTAAGATGCAGGTAAAGCACCTTCCTGGCTAGTAAAGACTCCCACTGGGGTCTGTTTAGTAACTCCTCAGCTCACCAGAGATAGGTTTTCTTTTTTTGAGGTGGGGAAATCTGTCTTAGGCTGACAAAGATGTGGTTATTGCCTCTACGGCAGTTCAAAAAAACAGCGCTCACTCTCCCTGTTGATAATGAACAACGTGATGCATTCATACTTTTGCAATATGCTATTTACCCCAGAAATGTAGCATTTAGGGATATTAATCCTAATTTCTCCTGTAATTGCACAGACTTCCTCTGTTCTAGATTTCTGGCAGAGAGATTACATACCTTATTATAGTCAAAGCCATAACGAGACAGGAACTGAACGCTAGATGCAGAGAGGGTGAATTCGACATCCGTAACTCCCAGTGTTGAGGGAAAGAGAAAAAAGTTGTATGAATGCACCACATACCTACAATGAAAAGAAAAATCTCTCTAGAAGATAATTACAAGTAGTAACTCCTCCCAAGAGAATTCTGCACAAAATCTCAACTGCACTATCTTCATTATAACAGAAAACTGCTTTTTTACTTACTTGTTTGAATTTTCATTTGAGAATATTGCCAGCCCTGCAAGAGAGAAACCTCTGTTGAAATGGTAACATTTAAATGGATGTCTACGGATACTGTGAAAATTAGATAAGGGATGTGGGGAGCCCCTGACAGAGTCCATGTTTTCCATTCACTAATGCCACAGTGCAAATCTTAACAGCAGCTGCCAGGCCACTCCCCAGCTCCCCGACAGCTGAGCAGGGACAAGCTTTTAGTGCTAAGTGAGAAAAGGAGTCAAGTCCGATCAAATAGCAAATACATTGAGCAATGGGTGAGAAGAGGCAAGTTGGTGACGAAAATCTCCAACTATGCATACACAGGTCTGTGGGTCCAACCACACTACAAAAGCATTTGGAAGGAGCTAGGCACCACAGAGGACTGAAACATTTTTTTTTTACTACTTAGGTTCTTTTTTTTTTTTTTCTATTAATCCTAAAAAAGCACATTAAGATCTTACATAACCTAAGGCTTTGAATATTTTAAACAGTTTTGGAGCTGGTTTCTTGACCTCTAACTGGTTCTTAATTGTCAATAACCCTCCACCACAGGCCCTTTCTTGTGTTGATTTTTTTATTATTTTAGGAATATCAGAAATACTAGCCTTCGTTTTCCTCTGATAGTCCCCTTACTCATACACTGTATCAAATGACACAGCTTTGAATAAGAGCTGCTGTCACCTACTTATTGCTTGCATCCTCTGTTTTAAAAGCCCTCTATTTGTACCTGCAATCTTTAAATATGAAGAACTTTAGACCAGTTAAAAGTATACGGCCCACCTGACTTTATGTTATTTAAAGTATTAAANGGGGGGGGACGGACACACAAAAACCAAACCCTACCACAGCAAACAAATGTCTCTGTAATGAGTGAATTAAGACCAGAGCTACCTGCAGGCCCCGCCAGCTGGCAAAAGGCCAGTTACCACAGAGACCTCTGGAGATTATTTTCTGTGTCAGAACAGCACTCACCAAGCTGAGTAACAGAGAAGCGCTGAACGCTCTGCCTGGCCTTCAGGTACCGCTCCGCAGGGGAATCAAACAGGCTATGAACAAAACCAGAATTGGGGGAAGGGGAGCGGAAACAAGAAGGTTTGCAAGGCACAGGTTGTTCTCACAGAGCTAGAGCAGCAAGTCTCCCTCACATTTCAAGTCCAACAGCTTTACCTGGGCTCATTATTTTGTGGGAAAGTTGAATGTAAGCCAGTAAACTCCATATCAAGGGCTGTTGAGGTGGAAAGAACACCAAAAAAATCTGAAACATGAAGCCTGCGTTTCACCAGCATCAGGACAAGGATCTCTGAAACACCTCTCTTTGCCGTAACCTCTGTGCCAAACCCACCGGCAGCAAGCTCAAAAGGCAACCGACTGCTGTGGAAGAGAAGCCTCCTGCTCCCTCATCCCCGTGGCAGGACGACGAAGGGAAACGCACCCACACCCCGCCCGGGAGGGGCCCGCCTCACCCTTTGGGGTACGTCCCCCCCGCC
>WAAD01026691.1:33239-45053 GCA_013389945.1 Fregata magnificens | reverse complement strand
CTCCCCCCCCCCCCCCCCCCCCAAAAAAAAAAAAAGTGCAGGCAGATACAAAAGAGAGGGAGAATTATAATGCTCCAGTCATTGCTTTGGCAAATATAAACTGACATGTAGAAACCAATTTAAAGCAGAGAGAGGGAAAAAAATAATTGGCCTTGAAAGTTTAAGGTTGGCAGGTGGATGGGGGATTGGGTGAATATGCACATTGGTAGGGTGCAGGTGGGCAAAAGTGATTTTCATCCTGCCTTTTTCAGGTTACAACGTTGAAAGAAGGCAAGCTTCCTTGATGCTATCTTTGGAATAACTATTTTTATTTGTATCAAAATGACTTTAAAATTTTATTTAATATTGTATAAATAACAGTCTTTTTTCTTGTTTTATGCAGAATCAGATTCAGTACCTCAAGCAAGTCCAGCAGCCTAGTGTTGCCCAACTGCGATCAACAATGGTGGACCCAGCCATCAACTTGTTTTTCCTAAAAATGAAAGGTGAACTGGAACAGACTAAAGACAAACTGGAACAAGCCCAAAATGAACTGAGTGCCTGGAAATTTACGCCTGATAGGTAAACAAAACAAATACTCCCCAGTCAAGACTTCCCTGACAGTCCCACTACGAGAATGCTATGGTGGGACAGCCAAGTACTCGTTTCCACACCAAGACTCAGACGTTTTGAGGCAAAAGCCACATTCTTATACTGTCCAGCTTGTAATGCTTAATGTAAAACTTATCAGATGAACCTTGTGTTTCAGCTTTTTTCTCCCCCTTTGCTTCAGAGGCCTGACGGCGTCGGACTATTCTGAAGAAATGGCCATCTTCGAAAAAAAATCTTTTCTAGAACATGTAGACATTTGCAAAATTGTTCTATTTGAAGAAAATAGAGGGAGAAACAGAAGTCTTAAGTCTGTGGCACACTGTGTCTACAGACAGTTTGGAGGAGAGAGAACCTAGAGATTATAAATCATGAATTGAACATGTAAAATTCCCGTAAAATGTAGAAGTGGAATATGCTTCGCTCTTAACCTTGAGCCTAGTGACTTAGAGACACTGTAAGTCAGTTTTGCCAATAAGACTGTGGACTTCCTGCTTGTTCACTGAACTGCTGGGTCAAAACTCAATGAGGTGAATTTTGCGTTAAAGAGTTTACTTGCTAACCAGTTTTGAATAGTCATGAGAGTGCTATTTGATATCACAACAGTGGTAGTGTACACATTTGACTGTTTACCCTTTGGGCTCTCTAGCACTTGATGGAGCCTTAAGTCAATGTTGCTAAATAATGAACTGTTTTCTGGATGGTTGGTAATACTGTGGACGCCTCAAAATTAGGACTGTACGAAAATGTACGTTCTATCTAACTGCAGGTTTAAAATTGTTGGAAGCAATATATATTTGATCACAACTAGCATGTATAAGAAAAACTGGTTGTGATAAGTATTTCACTGCATGTTTTCATGCAGAAATGAGAATTTTTCGATCTTCTATACTAAGAACTGATCTCAAATGCTCAATACAGAAGGCACACAATGGCACCTGTCTTCAGTGTTGGTGGGGTGTTTTTATTCCTTTGTACACCTGGGGTTTTTTGTATTGCACTTCTATATAAAATGTGCCTTGAAATAGTTGTAATCTATATAGTTCAAGGAACACTGCTGGTTATACTGTTGTATTGTGAAACTCCTGGGATGAACGAGAATTGAACAGGTTGTTATTTCTGCATTGTCTCGTTCTCTGAAAACAAAGTCAGTATTTTAACCAAAAAAACCTAAATGCATGCATTTTCCTTGGTGGAATCAGTGAAGGAGCCTTTGCTACTCTATTGATGCCTCTGTTCTGTTGTCCCAAGTTACTTGTAAGGGTAGCGATCGGGGACAGTTGGGAGTGCACATCTGAGGTGTGTAAAGCGAAATGCAGATTTGATATAGCATTTATGTGTTCTTTTTTTCCTTAGGGAATTGAGTTCTATTTAGTAATCTGAGGTTTTGATTTTCAAAACAGTTGGGCAACATTTTATGACTCAGTCTGATCCTAGAAAATTCAGTTTTAAATTAAAAAGAAAAAGACATCCAGCTGTCACAGAAGGTGATGTATTCTAACTGTTTTGATGACTTTTATTAAGATGGCATTACGTATTTTTAACTTGGAAGTATCTTAACTGTTTGTGCTTCAGATGATATGGGATCAAAGAGTAGTGTACTTATGCAGGTTTATTTTTTTTTGCATGAGTAATGACTTAACAGCAAAAGAAAAACCTACAGAAAAACTTTCCCTTTTTAAAAGTGATACATCTGGAATGATTTTGCTATAGCAGTATCTAAGATTTTAATGATCTAGCATCAAAACAGAGGTAAGACTTGCATTAATAAATTGTTAACATGTTACCAAGTCATTTGTAAAGCTCACTATAATGTGCGGATAGAGGCATGCCGTGCAGATTGCTTGCTTAACTTGGAGTTCAGAAAATTATTTAATACATTTAGATGTAGGTTGGTTGTTCTTAAGTCCTCAGGCTCTAAATGTGTGTGTATAACTGAGGAGAGACAAGTAACGTACCACTTTCAAGCAAAAGTATCAAAAGACACCTTTGTTGTTTCTGTAGCTACAACGTACCCTAATATGCATCATATAATTTTAAGTTGGTGTGAATGTGCATAATTCATATATGCAGTAGCTGGAATGCAGAAAATTAGAATTATTTCCTGGTAAATAATTGAGGCGGTCTTCATTAACTGGGTTAAGATTTTATTGATTTTTATTTCTGGAAAGGTAAAGAAGTGATGACTCATGTAAAGTATTTATAGGATTTTTTCATTCTCTTTGCATCCCACCCCCCTTTTTAACGGCTTTAATTGTCCATCCTTGTGTGCAACTACTCTTACTTCATGGCACCTGACCTAGTTTTTGAAAGAGATGATGCTCCTATTCAGATCCCTAACTGGTGTTCTTAGGGTAACATGTTAACCGCAACCCTATGCGGTATCAGTTCTGGGCCTTAACCATAGGTAAGGGTGTACAGCATAATCATTGCTGATGTCTGGAGGGAGAAATAAAAGGGCATGTGATCAAAAGAATGGCTATGCTAAGCCATTTCAGCCATCATTAAACATAGAGTATACATGTAGATGAAAAATTAGTAGAAGTAGCATTTGCAGTAAGCCTAGTACAACAAACACTAGTCTTCTGAAATTTAACCACTTATATTCTTACAGGTTCTGTTGCATGTATGTTCAAGAGGATTTTGTGAAAACAATGCCAGACTTAGTTTTACAGCTAATAGGAGTTACTTTAATAGTTACTGGATTTTATATTCTTGCATGTGTTGTCTTTTTTGTAAATTGCAAGGGGAGGTTACTTAGTGCCATACTAGTTCAGAACATCTGGAAAAATTTTGATGGGAAGAAATAGCATTATAGGCAACTATGCAAATTTCTATACAGGTAATAAATATTTTACATTTTGGCAGGAGTTAACATGAAGAAATTAATGGGATTCTAAAATTGTCCCAATTCCAAGGTAACTGATACTTGCTAATTCTACAGTTGACGTTGTTTTGTGAAGAGAAAAGCATTCAATGACTTAAGCACTGTGAACTTCTTCAACTTGTAGCGATGATGAATACAGTAACAGGAATTTGCAAATGGCTAAAAATCATTGCATGTCTGCCTAATAACTTTTGGGATATGTCACATTGGTTATCTCCAAAGTGGTCCTGCTTTACACAGAATGAACATCTCTAAGGAAACTTGCATCTTAAGTGTGCGACTTGGACTGTATTAGGTCAGCACATTTTAAACTTCAAGGACCTGGCATTGGACATCACATCAAGAAAGAAAACAGGTTGCTGCCTTTAGCAGAGTTTCAGGCTTCCAGGACTTTTATACAGCCAGATTCCTTCTGGAGCAGCCCATCTGAAAGATTTGGGAGAGTCAGTCGGAAAATGTTAAATGGGGCAGAGTTGGCAGAACTTAAAAGTTGTCTAAGGCTTGAATGCTTAAAAGGTAGTTGATAAGGAAACTATTATTTTAAATTCTTTTGGTTGGGTGTTTTGGTTGCAGGAGAGAACCGTGGCTGTGAATTGTAGCAGAAATTTCCTGTTCTACACTTTTAATCCTCAAAACTTCTTTCAATCTTTGTCACTTGTTTAAAAGCAAACAAACAAAAAATTAAATGACCTTCTTGGTCTTGAAATGCAAAATAATGCAAGTCCTGCCATTGAATTCACAATAAACCTGTTCAAGTTTGGGTTGGGGGTTTTTGGGTGGTTTTTTTTTTTTGGCAGAGCTTACACTTCTGTAGAGAAGAGGAAAGCTTCATTAAGTTGCTGAGCCTATTAAAAGGAGAACTGTTTGTGGTTGCTATCCTGACTTTGGCAGACCAAGAGTCTTAAAGGACTTTAATTTTTCTCTTCTATGGAGTCAGCTGTATTGCCTATATATTAATTTGCATACTACTTCCTATAATGCTTTACAATGCAATTTTTATCATGAAGATTAAAGATGTGTGATGTTGCCCATTTAGTAAAGAAAATCTTGTCAGTTTGAAATATTTTTTTTCCTGCCTGTTTCCCATTTCTTTCAGAAACTGGACATCATTAGGATCATTACTCATGATGTGAAATCTGTCATTCTAAAGGAAGTAGATTAATAATATACTCCTTCCTTAATTTCTTGCCAATTTTTAACTACATTTTACTTTCTCCTCACCATGCAAGATGTGCTTAGGAAAAGCTGACCATAGACATGATGAAACCGACTGTGTACATTACTGTCAAATATATAAACTGAGTTGAAAAACAGACATCTAATTTTTTAAACAAGAGTACCTGGACAGCATTCAAAAGAATGTCTAAGCTTCTTAAAGAAAAATGGATGTCACTATGAAAAATGAACATGGGGTTTAATATTTTTCCCCAAGCAACTTTCTTCTCTTCATCCAAATTTAATAATTAAATTTTACTAGCACAATAAATGAAGGTTTTTGTTTATAGCTCAGTTTACATGTGTAATTTTTATGCAGTACTTGATCTTTTGAATTACAAGGCACATCTTTAATCAAATTTTTAACTCTGAGAATTAGCACATGCAAGATTGTGCATACTGATAATCCAGATATTGGTATCAAAAAAGAACAATATGCTTATTCATATTTGCAGTAATAAAACTTGCCTTCCACTTTATGGGACAGCGACAGAAGATCAACTGGCATTGGAACAGCACGTGGTAACTATAGGGAGACTTTCTGCTATGACAATTATGTTGAGGCATAATGTTCCTTGAATTGTGACATGCAGAAATTGCATCTCCTTTTTGTCTGTAATTATGATTGAGGAAGATTACTGAAGGTTTTGTATTCATTTTGTGATAGATGGCTCTTTCCTTTGCAGCCAAACAGGCAAAAAGTTAATGGCGAAGTGTCGAATGCTTATCCAGGAGAATCAAGAACTTGGAAGGCAGCTGTCCCAAGGACGTATTGCACAGCTTGAGGCAGAGTTGGCTTTACAGAAGAAATATAGTGAGGAACTTAAAAGCAGTCAGGATGGTAAGGGATTTTTTTAAGAAAATGGAAGTTGCCTTGCACTTCTGCTAGTTTAATTTCCTGATGATGCACATACTGTAGAACCATCTTTCCCTGAATGAAAGGGCAATATTGAGTAAAATATGACAATTTTAAGTCTTCACTGGCAGTCTTAATTTAAGGAAAAAAAAAAAAAAAAAAAATTAAAACCCCCCAAACTTGACTTTGGGGGAATGGTGGGATTTGCAGCTCCAGTAATGCAGTGTTTGAATTTGAAATTGCCAGATTTTGTACTGTAGGTCTTGCTATTTAATAGGGAATGTTTAGACTGCACACACTGGTGAATTGGTAAGATGAAAGCTGTTAATGTTGCATGAAGCTAAGCATGCACTGAGAACAGAATGCTTCTTGTTAATTCTGACTCATTTTGAAATTATTTTTAAAGAGTCAACTTTTTAACAATGACTAAGAGTAATAAAAATAGATTTTTTTTTTGCTTAGCTAACTCAGATGAACAAAAATATCTCAATATTGTGTTCACAGTCCAAATTTTACAGCATTGTAAATGTAAATTGAAATTACCTATAAACTCTGACCTCTTGCATAATTTAAATGGAGGGAGAAAATGCAAATTTAAAAAAAATCTTCAATTGAGAGTTCTGCATAGAATCAGTGGGGTTTTGGTAGAATGTTACAGAATAGGTTATCTGATTATTACAGTAAGTCTTGGGACATAAGCTTTTAAGACAAGTAAACCTGGATATGTTTTTGTTCTACAACTGAAGTCTCTAAGATAGCATAGACTCGATTTGATGTTAACTAAGTCTGACACATTCTGTATTTTTAAGGATAGATTCCCCCCGCGATCATATTTTTGAGAAAGTAGCAGTATAAAATAATATATAATAACTAGGATTCTTAAGGTAAATTATTCTTTCTGTAAAGACATGTTGTTGGAATAGTTACCCTTTTGCTTCTTAACTACTAGTTAGATAATGCACTTCATCTAAATTTATCAAGTTCATAATTGAAGCAAGCATGGACATTCTTTAAAGATTTCTGCTCTTGAATGCAGTATAGTAAAGTAAGCTCCAGAACTGAGATGTGTTCTTAGCTGCTATTGCTTCTTCTCCATATGAACAAAGGCTATCATAATCCTGCAGCAGCAGTTTTCCTAATGATTTTTTCCATAGCAGCAAGAACACTTTAATTTTATGAAATTTTACAGTAATAAGCAGTTTGCATTTTATTTGCTCCGTCATATCAGTGATGCAGTTGAATTGAAGACTAAGGGATTCAGTGTTTCTTCTACTGTTTTCAGGTCAATTTTGTATTGCTCCAAAATGCAATCTAATTGTAAAATCCTTTTTCTTGGTACATAAGTAATAAAATACCCTGTGGAATTAGTTAACAGCTTTGTTGGTAAGAAAGTCTTTTGTTTAGTGTCCCGTTACACGGGATTTAAAGGATTAAGAGCAGTAAGAGCTGAAATTTCCTTGAAATGTGACTAAAATAATTTTTTTTTTTGGTCACTGAATAGGCTTTTGTAATTATTCAGATCTATTATATACAGATGTGGTTCATGGTCACTTTTACAGTATTTTTGCTAAGGTTTATACTTGAGTAAAAGTAGATACACGGGGATCTACTTGCAACATATTAATTATTGGAGTTGAGCTGTTTTCCAAATACCCTCCTTTCTTGCCCGGAAATTAATTTCTTCTCATATATTCTGAGTAGCAGTATAAAAAGTATGTAGGTGATAGTTAAGCATTTCCTCCCTCAGAGGCAGAGTATCAAAAGCAGTGCATACCTGATGGCTGAAAAATAGGCTGTTGAAAAATTTCAGCATAAAATGTTGAATTAAAGGATTTTAATTTTTTTTGTCTTGAGATTCAAGCTATATATGGGCTATTAAGTATTTGCAACAAATGTGTTTTCTTTATATAGAATTGAATGACTTCATCATCCAGCTTGATGAGGAGGTAGAGGGTATGCAGAGTACCATTCTAGTTCTTCAGCAGCAGTTGAAGGAGACTCGCCAGCAGTTGGCGCAGTACCAGCAGCAGCAGTCCCAGGCCTCCAACCCAGGTACCAGCAGGACTCCATCTTCTGAGCCTACAGACCAGGGAGAGGCTGTGGGTAAAGACTGCAGCCGTCTGGCAAACGGACCAAGCAATGGTAGCTCCTCCCATCAGCGGACGTCTGGGCCTGGATTTTATAGGGAGGGTAGCAGCACGGAAGATGACTTCCCATCCTCTCCAGGGAATGGTAATAAGCTGTCCAACCACTCTGAAGATAGAACTGGTAGAGGAGGTGGTAGCTACATAAACCAACTCAGTACTGGGTATGAAAGTGTAGACTCTCCCACTGGCAGTGAAAACTCTCTCACTCACCACTCAAATGACACAGACTCCAATCATGATCCTCAAGAGGAGAAAACGGTGAGCATGAAAGGTAACAGAACTGTGGGTTCCCGTCATGTCCAGAATGGTTTGGACTCCAGTGTAAATGTGCAGGGTTCAGTTTTGTAACATTTTTCTGCAGCATTTTTATACAGTGTCATTTAAATTGGGAGAGGATACTGTCCAGAAGCCGTTTAAATTAGTGCATACTTGTCACAATTTTGCCTTTTTGTGGGTTTCTTTTTGCTTCAATACCTCTGCCACTTTGGAAATTTTAACAGTTAATTACGTTGAATGTTGCTAAAAGGACGTTTGTGTAGCTCAAGTTATTTTTATATGAGTTAATGTGAAGTTGAAATGGAAATTATTTCCATAAAGTATAACATAAATGATGTCTGTACAAATCTGTGTATATCTAGAACCTGTGCTGTGTAAGGGCATTCTTACTCATACTGTTATACTTACACCACCTTCAAGATTTGTCATATTAGCTGTGGGTTTATGACTGCCAAGTTTGCCCAGTACAGTAGTTTTATCACTAAAAGATGGACTTGCTGAAGGAGTCCTGTAGTAGTTTCAGTGTTAATTACAGTTTTTCCCACCATACATCTGTGCATTTTCTCCTTAGGTGACCGAATGTTTATGAATTGTGTGCATAGTTACTCAGTTTTTAAGAACTGTTGTATCCTGTTTATGCATATTGCTCTGTGACTCCAATATTATCTTACCTGTACTGACCAAACCTAAATAAAAACTTTTAATAATGTAATTTCCTCATTGTTCTGCATTGGCTTACATGGCTTCTTTATATGCAGTGTATTTACAGTACTTGCTTTTTTTAATTGAATATGTTCCTGTGTCAATCCTATCTGATACAGCTTGTGCCAAATATCTGAAGTTACAGGTGTGTACTATCATATTAATTTCAGGCCANAAAAAAAAAAAAAAAAAAAAAAAAAACCCCAAAAAGCTAGAAGTATCCAACATGTATTTATACAAATTAAACTACAAAACTTTAAGGAGTTAGTAATTCAGTCTCTTAAACCAGATATAACTCCTATTGCTTTTAATTGTGGGAATTGACTTCCTAACCATGTGCAGAGAATGAAAAAAAATTACCTTTAAGCATACTTTTATTGTTCAGTAGCAATCAGTTATGAATTTCTCAGAACCTGAATTTCTGGTGGTTATTTTCTATCTGCTAGTTTAGTGATGGTAGCACATAAGCAAGGAGGTGAAAAAGCATTGGCTTTGAAGCACTGTTCAAAGGGAAAATAGAAGTACTTAGTATACTTTTGGGTAGACTTAAGTCCAGTTTCAACATTTTTCTACCTGTGAATCTTGTAATTACCAGATTACTAGTAAAACTATCTCTCATGTAGCCACTAAAACAATAGTAAATAGCTTATAGCTTTGCAATTCACTGTGGAAACAGGGAGACTCTTGTTGTTTGAAAGCAGTATTTCTCCAAAGTTCTAGGACATACTTGAATTTGAAACAAATTTACACAGTTATTATAAATTCCTAGATTATAAGAGGGTTTCTGTGGTACCATTTTTAAGTGGCATATTATATGAGAATTAGCATCTGCAGTAGTATTGTCCAAGACAAATTGATGTAATTAAAATACTATTAGGTGCTGTGATCTGTGTTAGAGATATACTGGTCTATGTACCACTGCTATTTAAATTTCATAGGGTTCACTTAAATATGTTGAAACCACTTAGTAGTTGTCACTGGAAGAGTAAATTCCATTGGTGATACCTGGTTGTTTTTTGAACATTACGTTAGCCCTCATTGCCTGAAAAATAGCAGTTATTAGTTGAATGCATGAAAGCAAAGTGACAAGTAGCTGTACAAAAGTACCAGCATCTGGCACCCAAAGTAACTTCTAGTTACAAAAATCCCTGATGGGGATCTACATCTATAGTTGCTGGTGATACTCTATTTGGTCTTAGTATTGTATTGCTTGACTATCATAGCATGTGTATATGTACATCCTGGATCCCGTACATGGGAGAATATAATATTTGTAAGAAGCTTAAAATGCTGATAATAGATTATAACAGCTTTATCTGATAATATAGATGGTGAAAAGCCCTGTGGGGAAATCTGTGGTCATGGTTCAAATCTCAGTCTGAAATATGAAAGCTCGTGCCAAGAAAATGGTAGGCATCTTTTCACCTAGCATAAGGAATTAGAAGGATGTAAAATATCTTTGGAGTTACAGTAATTGCTATTAATTGTGCAAAGTTTAAAAAAACTCATAGCTTTCAGGCAGTGACAGCTTGCTACTTAAATCTGTTGGTTACTATAGGACATTCATGCCTTAAAACCTCATATAAAGATGATTTAAATTTTCTCAAGAGTGTGTGGTACTTTAATTTTTAAATAGTAAAAAATCAAAGCTTAGCTAAAGAGCTAAAAAAAATTAGAAATACAAATTATACCCTCAGAAAGTTAGCTTAACTTGTTGAAGGAACGTAATTGTAAGGCAAGGTCTAAATAAGCAGGCTGGGGTGTTTTATTTGTTGAGTTTTTTTGTTTTGGTTTTTGTGTGTGGGTTTGTGGTGGTTTTTTTATTCCCCCCGAAAATGTAAGTAACCCAGCAACTGCACCAGTTAATAACAAAATGCATCCTATAATTGACTTGCTTTCTTGGAAGACTTACTGCAAAGCATTAGTGAACTGCAGTGTAATAATACATAGAGAAATGCTAAAAATGTTCTTGTGTGGCTGTCAATGCCTGTATTATGACATTTAATAATCCTGAATGTAGTTGGTTTGTTTTAACAAAAGATGCCATTTTATTGATCACCAGTAAATACAACATATTCCTCTTTAAAAATAGGTACTGCCTAAATCTTGCTGTAGAGATTTTCAGCATTCAGGGGAAAAATCTTGTTTCTAAACCTCCTGTTGATTTCAGACAATTCACCTTTTATCGTATCTATTGATAAAGCAGTTAGTTTCACTGCTCAGATTTCTGGAGAGTACCGCTGGCTGATAGGTGGAAGTAAATTAACATGGTTTTCTGGGGTCCTTCAAGAAGCAGGGGGATGGGCACACACTACTGTACTGTGCCTCACAGTAGGCTGAGATTCCCTGTGTGGATCTCTCCAGGTGGATTTCCTGGCAATTTCCAAGATAAGGTGATTTATTTTCAGGAAGGCTGTTCAGACCTAACCCTCACTGAGTTTTTGTAACTTGTGTTTTTACAGTCTGATAAATGTGGGGTCTGTAAGATCTTAGAATATATGCGTTTATTTAAAAAGACAAAAGCCAAAAGATTGAGGGTTTTGTGGTAGCAGAATTTTAGTTATGGTTTGTCTTTTCTGCAGAGTGCCTCAACTCTGAAGGAAGAGTTCTCCTCACTGACCTTTCTGGAGAACTAGTTTTTAATGGGTCTTTGAACGCATTTGCACTAACCATACTGATTATTTTAGCTGATGGGGTTAAGGTACCCGAATGAAGGATTTTCATCAGCACTAAAGGCCGTTGAATTGCTGCCAGGAGGAAAACAGGTGTTGGGAAACAAGATGTGCACAAAAATGAGGAAAAGAACAGAAATGAACCAAAAAAAAAAGTAAGTCGTAGACGAAATTGCTGAAAAGGTATTTGTAGGCGCTGCTGGTCCTGTCAGTAAACTGACAAACATTTCCTTGCCGGGCAGGTTTTCAGAGCTTACTACGGCTGCCTTGTGCTGCTGTACGCTCTCTGGTGCCCAACAGCCGTACAACAGGCAAAAGCTCCTGGCAGGGAATCTTCTGCTTGTTAGAGGGTCCTCTTAGGCTAGTCCGCCTCCTCGGCAGACGAGGCGAGCAAGGCCCGACGCTAACCGACCTTCCATGGGAGCGAAGCTCAGCCCCCTCAGCTGCCCGCCCTCGGCGGCGCCCGCCCCG
>WAAD01026691.1:0-28261 GCA_013389945.1 Fregata magnificens | reverse complement strand
TGGTAGAAGTCTTCCACCCTCTTGGCTGCCAGGGCGCACCGTTGGCTCATGTTCAGCTTGCCATCGACCAGAACCCCCAGATCCTTCTCCATGGGGCTGCTCTCCAGCCTCTCATTCCCCAGTCTGTACGTACATCCAGGGTTACCATGTCCCAGGTGCAAAATCCGGCACTTGCCCTTGTTAAACTCCATACGGTTGGTGAGTGCCCAGCTCTCTAATTTGTCCAGATCTCTCTGCAGGGCCTCTCTGCCCTCGAGAGTGTCCACAGTTCCTCCCAATTTTGTGTCATTGGCAAACTTTGATAGTAATCCTTCAAGTCCTGCACCCAAGTCATTTAGGAAGATTTTAAAGAGCACCGGCCCCAAGATGGATCCCTGCGGAACCCCGCTAGTGACCAGTTGCCAGTCTGATGTAGCCCCATTTACTATAACCCTTTGAGCCCGACCCATCAGCCAGTTGCCTACCCACTCGCTATTGCTGTTGGAAGACTTCTACCACTCATTCCTCAAAGTGAGTGGAGGAAACAGCTGTCGCCACTGATTTCTTATTAGAGAATGTGTTGCAGTGGTGGAAGAAGCTTCAAAAACCTTTGAAATGTTTCAGTTCTTTTAAAAGCCATAATAGCATTCAGAACACTTGTGTTAAAGTGGTGCAACACTGTATAGAGGCACAGGGCACCAGTGAATTCTTTAAGGAATATGATATCTTGTCGAGAGGGAGGAAGTACAGGGCTGTCTGATCTTGATTTCAGATGCAGGGTTCTATAATGCAGAGTAAAACGATCTGGGTCACTATCTCTTCCTGCAAGTACCTCGTTCCAAAAAAAACAAAACAAAACAAAAAATAGGAGGGAGAAGAACATTTTGTTTGTGTACATGCTCACTGTACTCATCAACTTTCTCTGAAGCACAAACTGCCATGTAAATTGTTTAAGAAGTTTAAAAATTCCTGGTTTGCAAATCAGTGAGCTAATGGGCAAACAATGTTCTTGTCCTGTAGCGGTAATACTGAGCAATTTACAAGTGCTGGGTCCTTAAAATGTTTTGGCTCTACTAGTTGCTTTATTCTGCTGTAGCAGATCTTATATGTGTAATATGCGTTGCCTGATAGGTGCAATATTGGCAGATCACATATCATTACAGGATAAGAAAAGGTCAAAGATAAATCTTTAATGTAGTTTATGTCAGTGACTATCTAAAATATGGATAACAGTCACAAACCTTATTTTTTCCATCAACATGTTATAGACTAGTAAGACTTGAAAGATTTTGGAGATCAATGGAGGCTTAGTGGCAAGTTAGTGACTACTGTGGTGGTGATGATGTTTTTATTTATCTATGTATTTTTATCTTCTGCATCCTTAGGTGATGTTACAGCTCAAGTGTCACTTCAGCCTGCACTGAAGTTCAATGGCGGGGGTCATATCAATCACACCATCTTCTGGACAAACCTTTCTCCTAACGGAGGAGGAGAGCCTAAAGGTTAGTGCTTGTTATGATGGTTTATTGCATCAATTTTAATTGACCAGTAGAACTGATGATCTCTTCTCTCTTTGAAAGAGTCTAAAGGATTTTTATTTTTCAGAGTTAATTTGTTTGACTATGTGACAGTTATCACAGTTCTGAGGAATTCAGCGTTTTTCTGATGCAAGCCAAGAATGTAAAAAGCTAGCCCTGTGCTAAGTATTTTTAATTTCTAAATCTGATTGTGTACACTGCAAAATACTTGGCTATTGCTGCATATTGTCCTTTCCATCTTCACATGAGAAAATAGTTTTCCAAAGCTATGCTACTTAAGTTCCCATATGTGTACTCGATTCGCAGAGAAGGAATAAGTGTGCTGCAGACCACCCAACCTAGTGACTGGATTTATGCTCCAATTTGAAATAGGGGTAGTTTAGCAGTTAAAGCATGAAGAAAGAAACCCCCTTTGGGAGGATAGAGTAGTGATTATTTACAAGTGACCTGCAATTAGAGGTAAAGGCCCTATAATACAGATCTCACAAAAACTGTTGTGATAAACTTGAGTGTTTTTGAATGAGGTTTGTATGCTTGTCTGTAAATTGGTGGGCTTCAGGTGTTTTGTACTCTGGTTCAGCGTCCATAGCTGACATCTGCTTGTGACCTTTGACTCTACCATGGAAGTACAGAGATGCTGTAAAGATGATCTAGTTAAGACTAGAGCATAAAGTTGTGAAGCTTTGAAGCTGAAATTTCAACAAGCAGTTCTGATATCAATCCATTTCTAATAGAGCTTGGTTTTAGATGACACTTCCAGAAAAGATGCTTTAAAGCCTTGATTTTTTTGTCTCCCAATTTCTGTGAAAATCAGGAAGCCTAAAATGTCATCTTTCAGTTTCAACTGAATGGTTCAAGGCTTTTGTAGGAAAACTGCTAAAGCCTGTCTTAAGATGCACTTGCAGCTATCACCAAGAGATTTTCAAGACCATCTGTCTGAAGGTGGAAGGAATGAAGAATTAAGAATTCTCCAGCATTGCACTGTATGAAGTATTCTTACACATGCTAATTAGAGAGCTAATTAGAGAGGAGCATAGATACCTTCAGGTTTTGAGCAAACACTTAAATATCTGAAAGCCACAAGTGTGCTAGGGTGTAGGGGAAAGGAAGTAGTTTGACAGTGCATTGTTACACTAAACAATTCTAGTTTCTGTTCCCTTTGCCCCAGCACAGGTTAACTTAACTGTATAATAAAGAAGGGATCTAATCCCAGAGCCTACGTATCCATATCGAATAGACTACTTAACTGTAGAAGTAGATGTAAATGTAAAATCTGAGGGAAGTGGTTAAATACCTCTTACTATGTGTAGGTTCATTATATTGATATCAAAGATGTCCAAATATTTCTTTGTATTAAGACAAAGAAATCACAGCCACTTAGTGTTGCCCTTTTAGATATGCAAACTAGCTCTTTACCTTCTTTCCTAGTCCTCCTCTGTGTCGTTGCCTTTCCTTTTAGACAAGAATGTAAACACCTGAGTGTCTGTTGATAGCACCCTGACAGTGTCTTTGAGGACAGCATGTTTGACTACTGCACTAATTTCTTTCCAGTCTGCTTGCCCTCTTAAGCAGGTTGGGTCAGAACTGTTAATTAATGATGCAACTACTCTGTCTGTCTAGACACTTCCTTCCCACAGAGCCCAAGTGCTTCTGCTCCTCTTTCCTTCTATTTCCAGGTGATGTCTGGAAATTGAAAGATGTTAAGTACCTGACCTTCTGTGATCTTTCTGTGCCTTTTTTTTTTAAAGGAGAATTGATGGAAGCCATCAGGCGTGACTTTGGTTCCTTCGCAAACTTCAAGGAGAAGCTGACAGCCTTATCAGTTGGTGTTCAAGGATCAGGCTGGGGGTGGCTTGGCTATAACAAAGAGCAAGGGCGTCTACAAATAGCAGCTTGTGCAAATCAAGACCCTTTGCAAGGAACAACAGGTCAGGTTTCTTTCCTTCCCCTCTGCTTCTCTCTTTGTAGATTTCATAGGCGAGTGTATGAGATCTGAAAAGGGGTTTGTGGACAGATGCTGAGAAGAAATTGCTGGATAAATAGGTCCGGAAAATTGAATATCACTGCTAGCAGAAGTGAAAAATAGTTGCAATTTTTAAAACAGCATTTGTAAAGCAGGGCTTAAAAACTGCGAAGAGCAGTAGGGTTTAAAATCCGTCTAGTCAAAGGGGAAATAGATGGAGGCATATTGTGAAAGTGCTCTCTCTTAGACAATAGTTTTAGCTTAGGCTCTTTTGGATTATTTTTGAGTAACTGGAGTAGCTTGCCTGCATCGAGGAAGATTAAGCCTCTTGCCTTTAGATTGTTTTTTCTGGCAGAGGGGCTATTCACAGAACTGTCAGTATAGGCCGGACAACAGGAGAGGGGAAGGTGTACAGAGTAACTCTTGTTACTGTGCATGTTGTGTTTAAAATGGAAGGCTTATAATCTGCTTCCTTAATATTGGCAAAGAGTAATGAGTGTCAATTAAATAAGCCTTGAATGGGGATAAATCTTACAGCTAGGCAAGCAGCCTAATACTGGCCATGATCACTTTTGAAGATATTTTTACTTAGAATGACATGGCAGTGATGGTGGCAGGCTGGACATCCTCGACAGAGGGAAGAGCTCATGGCCAATGAGAATCCTGCCCGCGGTGGCTGTTTGTCCGAATCCTATTGCAGATATCTTTAAAACATGTTCTGTAGAATTCATAGAGAATGGCAAGGAATTTCATATATTGTTAGCAGTCCGTGTATTACTTATCAGTAGGAGGAAAAAAAAAAAAAAATTTTATTATAGGGACATACAGCATAATGTGGGTAAATTTCACCCCTCCCGCATAAAAACTCTCCATTAAAAATTCAGTGACAAGGATATTTTAGCACAAAAGCAAGGAATTAATTAGACAATTATTAACTTGTGATTAAAATATTGGAAGCAAACTGGCATGGCAAGAGACTCCTTCATGGTGTAACTTCTCATGAAAATGCTTGCATAACCGTGCAAAAGATGTAAATCTTTCAAAAATTACTTTATCTCATTTCAGTTTGTCTTCAAGGCAGTTCTAGAGTATTTATAGGTGTTAATCAGCTCTTTTGGTTTATGCAGTGTGTGTGTGTGGAGAGCAAACAATTCTGTAAAATGTTGCAATAAGCACCTATGTGCTGAAGAGCTCTTTGTCTTCCTGCAGATAAAGACCTAGAAATTGGGTACAACTTCAGGATGCAATATAAGACTTTACATGTAAAGCGTGTTTTCACAGATTTACAAAATTTATCTTCCTTTTTTTTTTTTTTTTAATTTTTTACAGGTCTCATTCCTTTGCTAGGAATCGATGTATGGGAACATGCTTATTATCTTCAGTATAAAAATGTTCGACCTGATTATTTGAAAGCTATCTGGAATGTGATCAACTGGGAGAATGTATCTTCAAGATATGCAACTTGCAAAAAGTAGGGTGGAATTCTTGCACAGACTACTAAAATGTGACCACTTCTACTCTGATACCACTCTTGTAGTAGTGCCTGTGGCTTACAAATGAATTGCTCTACTGCAGAAAACACTTAGCTCATCCAACAAAAGCATTTCATAATCAAGCAAAGTATCTGCTTGTTTAATTCTGTGAGAGCTATTTACTTAGATTTTTGAAGCTTTAAACTGTTGTGCAATAAAGGGAGACACTTTAGATAATCTGTTCCATTGCATATAGAAACATAGATCACCTTGCTGAAGCTTACTGAGGTAATGGATTTCCTTGTTGCACTAAAATACCTAAGTGGAAACATGTACTTCATGTTGCTATAAACAAATAAAACTCAAAAGAATCTTCTATAACTGTCTATAAGAGACTCATTTTTAATAACAGCTGGTCCAGTTACTTACTTGATTTGAAAATGGTTGGAGAAGAGAAACGCCTTTTGTAATTCGTTGTATTACAGGGTATGGAGCTTTCCTACAGATTAAAAAGGTAGGTGAAAGAAGTCATGTGGCTGTGCCTGCCTGACTTGACTGTCTTCAGTCATCCCTCCCTTCTCCTGGATCTCTTAGTGAGATCTTCATGTATTGCACTGACGCACTAGCTTTTGAAGTGTTACCTTGGGCAAGAGATTACAGTACTGGATCAGACTAAATTGTTCATATAGGAACTGAGTGACAGTATGTGATACTCATTCCATACTAGCTGTTCAAGTATATCCTAAAACATCCTTTAACTTAAGAGACTGATTATGTGCCTATATGAAGTATAAATTGTCTCTGTGTAGCTGTGTTCCTGAAGCAGTTTTAACAAGCTAAAGTCAATGCTTGAGGCAGGAATGAAGTACTGTCTGATGTAAAGAAGCATGCCCAAAAGGTATTGAAAAATACAAGAAATTGTTGGTGTGTTTTGGGTTTTTTTGCTAATTCTGTTGCAAATATTTCAGAGTGGATGCTACTGGACATACGCAGTACCTTGCACATAAGTTTTGTTTGAGCTTTCTTAGTATGCTTCTTTAAGTTCAGGATGGATTCTCAAGGAAACAAGGAATAGGCTTACATTACCATACTGCTAGGCTGCTATTTTGAAGTATCAAGTAAGATTGAGGGGAGAAGTGTTTATAAAGAAAGAAATGCCTTTCATTAGCAGATGCAGGGAGAGAAACTACCATCACCGTGGGAACAGTCTTTAGTCACTAACCAAGGCTGCGACTGGTGAGATATCTCTGTTGTGAATGAAATTGAGTTATGCAAACATGGCTTATTTCACATTTAAAGTGTGTTTTTTGTTTTTGGGTTTTTTTCCCCTACTGTGGGATATTTTTTCTCTACGCCTAGTTCTCATCTCAGATATGCAGCTTGAGCTTCTGCTTAACTCTGGATTGCTTCATAATCCTGTTTAAAACTTAGATCATCATCCCTCACATCCTTTGGTTTGCCTCTGAGGGTGTGAGAGCAGTGATGAAAAGTCTATTGGTAGTCAATCTGGCAGCTTTTGACTTGAATTTGGGGGGGGGAGAAAAAAAGCCTATGGAAGGGTCTGTATTCTTTCTGTCTGCAGAATCTCCGTAAGTCTGGAGAGCTGGTGAACAAAGTCTCTGTCACAAACTATGCTCAGCCTTTCTTCTTAGAGAGGGAGCCTGGATCTCCATGAGTAAATGCTAGCATCACGTAGATTTTTCCTTGACAGAAGCTTCTGGCAGAAAGAATTATACTTTCTACGTGGCAATTCAAAACTAAGTCTTTGCTGTAGCTATTTACTGGGGTGATCAGTTTATTTTGAAACCCATCTTGCTAACTTAATGTTCCCAGCCTCTGTCCTCGTGTGTTTCCTTCTAAGCACTTCAGACTGCTTAAATTAATGCAAAATACATCATGTAGCCCACAATATTCCTATTGCAAGACTGTTGAGGCAAATCCTTTTTAAGGACTTAGTTACAGAGTTGATTAATGTTATTGATAATTATTGGAGAAAGGAACAGTATTTATCATAGCTTGTAAATCATGTGTAGCTAGCTATAGATGTAAAGCTCAATTTAAGCAAGTTGGGTTGGCATCTGGATTAGTAAAGGCCGGTACTTGGGTTTTAGTTGTCAGACTTCAGCTTACTGGAATCCTGCAAATAAGGTGGATTGACTGGGGGTGAAGCAGTGGTGTTTTTTTTAGAGGAGGAAGAGGCACTTCGGCTATGAAGAGAATCCTTTGGTGCTTACTCTCCACAAGTACCTTCAAAATACAGAGGAGGCATGTTGTGTTTGCCACAGAGTCTGCCTGAAGGCGAAGGAAACAGTGGAGTCCTTTTTTCTTTCCCTATTCAAGACTGTATGATACAGTGAAATACCATATAGCAGAGATCAAAAAACCTTTGTGGAGTGCTCTTCCTCAGTCAGTGGATGCTGAAGCAGGGCTTTGTTGGTGAGTGCCGTAGTGCATATGTCGGGCATCTTCTTGGTACTGCATGCTCTTGAAGAACAGAGAGGTAAACGTGCCTATACACTGGGGCTCTGGAAGGGAGTGCTTAAGCTATGGAGGAAGCCTGAGTTAAGGTGCTGAGGAGGTAAGCCATGGAGAGCTCCTCAGGCAGGAATAGCTCTTGCTGAGGCTTTAAAGCCAGTAGTGTGAGACCCAGCATGTGCTGTAAGGCTCAGTTTATGCTGTGCGCCAGGTTAAGAAGAAGCTCCGCTCATCTGCTTACAGTCAGCTGGTGAACTTGTCCCAATGCCTTGTATCCTGTCTTTAAATCTGAATGTAGAAAGTCCAAAGCTGTATACAAACAGGAATGTTTGTAGAACAGGAAGATGAAAATTTACTAAATGTTGAAGGCAAATAGTAGGAACACTGAAGCAATGAAAATGGTTTAATGCTTGTTCTGGTGGACAATTATAAAGGACAAACAAAGCTTGGTTGTGTGGTTTGTTTGAAGTAAGGGCTTGGTTAAAGTGTCTTAACTCCAAACTTCTGTGAAATCTGGAAAAAGTCCTAGTGGTTCTTGTGACACTAGGAACTGAAGTATGTGCCTGTAATTTACCAAGTCTGCTAGCAAAGCTGTCAACTGTCTGGGCAGTGAAAGTGCATAAATGTCTTGCTCATCTGTGTTAGACAGTAAACTTGGAACTGCTGTTGCTATTCAGAACTAGCGCTTTGCATTACAGAGGTTGCTGTGGAGGTGGGCAGGTGCGTCTCTCCCTACATGAACTGAGAAACAGGAAGGTAAATGGTTACAGCCAATCTCACGTGCCCTGTCTGAACGGACGAGTCAAAGACCTGTTACTCAAAAACTAAACTACTAATGCAGTTTGTTCTACCTACGGCTTCCTGACCCTACTGGTAAAAATAGTAGCTGTGTGTGTAAAATTGTTTCCAACCTGAACTGTGCATCTCTGATCAACAGGCGTGAAATCACTTGCAGATTTGATCTGCATGACAGGAACAATGAGTTTTCTAACTTCCATGCAAGCTGAATCGGTCTTTGACCTGGGCCAAACAGAAGAGTTGCAGAAGAATTGCATCCTGACAGTCCCCCTGAGCCCAGCTTTTGTCAGTCCTTGCTTAACTGTGTTGCTTATGAAGATGTTGTGTATGTATACGCAGTTAATTTATGTGTAGGCCACAATATGTTGAAACAAGAACTTGGAATTACTTTCAAGAGGGGAAGAAAGTGCAGTACCTAACCCAAATCCTCTTGGAAATTATTACGTATTATGAGTCGGAAGATCAAAGCGCGTCAGGGTGATCCCATAAGAAATACTTACGGGTGGCAAAGCTGCTGCACTTAAGAGACTTTGGTTTGTGGACTGCAAACAGATTTCAGTGGCTGAACTTTTCGGAAACGGATGCAGTCGGCTCTCAGAGGGCAATACGCTGCTGTGAAATGCAAGTGCACGCTTGCGATTTTTTGCAGACCCGTAAAAGACATTTGAAGGCTAATACGAATTGCAAAGCATGTGTGTCTCATTCAGTACTAGGAAAGGTTAA
Organism: Fregata magnificens; assembly: GCA_013389945.1. NCBI lineage: Eukaryota > Metazoa > Chordata > Aves > Suliformes > Fregatidae > Fregata > Fregata magnificens. Next base: position 19,313 of record WAAD01026691.1, on the reverse strand, counting down.
AGTAATTGAAGGCCAGCCAAACCGAGCTCCTGCAGCCTTTCCGCGGTCCCTCCGTGGTGGGTGGTGGGGCTGATGGGGTGGCCGGTCCCGGCGAGCCCGGAGGGTGGCGCCTTCAGCCTGCTCTTGAAACGAGGGGGGGGGTGTCTGGAGGTGTCCTCACTGAGCCGTCAGAAGTGGAAGTAGATAAAAGAGGCTTTTTTCCTCCAGCTTCTACTTTCCACCTCACAATTATTTATTTTACCTTTATCTAGAGCATGTATTTAAAAACAAAAAAAAAGTAGTAAACCCCAAACTGTCTCCAGAGAATACTGTCAGTGACTCCGCTTGTGAGCTGGTAGGATATTACGGACATATTAAAACCTCTTTATTTACAGAAGACTTACTTGTGTTTGTTTTGCATTCAAGAATTTAGTTCTCTCTAGCATAGCAAAATAGGTTTAAAATGCTGCTATGCCATTCCGCTAACATTTTACATTCCTATTGCATTGACCTTGCAGAAGTTAATCATTGCACTAGTATAAAGCAAAAGAGTTGTGTTTGTAGTTGTACCTAATACGAAGCAGATAAAATACTGGTAACCTAGTAGGCTTAACCTGCCTTTTCCTTAAAGTGCTTTCTGCTTAGCGATTAAAAGTAATGCCCTCAGATTTCATCATAGCTGTTTTTACCCCTTTGCCTCAAAAAGCAAAGCTGCTCTGGGGGTCCGTGGTAGGTGTGACTGCAGAGCTGAAGCCGCTCTTGTCCCAGAGAACCAGAGCTGTGCGCTTCCCACTAGGTGGGGGTGTGTATCTGCTTTACTCTGTTGTCAGGAGGGCTCCCGAGTTGAATTTTCAAGAGGCAGGTTAAGAAGCAGTTTGTGTGCTCTCACTGCACAGGAGAGGAACTGTTTGGGCTGTTGCTTCCACTTTATAAATAATCATTCACCCCTGCCACTGAAGCTACCTGTCAGTAAGTGGGGAGGAGGCAACGCTGCTGTAGAGAAGACAATTTATTTTAATACATACAGCCAAATATAGGTCTTGCTATAACTAAAGCCAGGCAAGCAGAGGCTAGAGGAAGGTACTCCTAACTAAAATGAAGATGCTTCTAGGATTCCCACCTGGCTGCCGCATCAGGCTCTAATTATGTCTGTGTAGGGACATACAATGTCCATGACGTTCTGAATGGTCTTTCAAGTCCAGAGACCAGAGATTTAATCGCAGGGGACGAAGTCTGTTACATTGCTATAATTAAGCCAAGACTGCAGAGAGTACACAGCCAGCTACCTGAGGCATGGAGGTTTACAGTTACAATTGTGCTGCCTCCCAAGGGCTGTTGCTGCTCCAGTGAAACTCCAGCTTTTCACTGGATCTTCTCACCTGAAGAATTTGATGGACAAATTAGCACAGAGGCAAGTCAGCAAACCTGCTGCCTGGACCTGCCAGAGCGGGTGGTGGACCCACATAGCCTCGTGACACCACTGAAGCAGCTCTCTGACAGACGTGTCCCACTGCAGTGTTTTTAAGCGTCCCTCTGGGTTGATGGCAAATCCCTGGAATGCAGAGAACTCCCTACAGTGCAGTACTTGGGAATTCTTAGCATTAGGGCTATGTGAAATGACTGGCAGTCCCATAGTTGTGGGCTCCTGTTGCGCATAAAGTTGCAGAAGAAATGACAGTTTTCTGAAGATATTCATTTCTCCAAAACTCTGGGGAAACCTGCAAAAGTTGCTGGTTACTGCACTAGGTATTTGCAGACAGATTGGGGACTTCCAGAACCTGACTTCCTCTGGGAGAGTTTTGCCCTGCTAGGGAAGGTAAAGACTTTGAAAAGTCCAGGTCTGTCTTCAGTCGGACTACAATTCCCTAGTCCTTTCTTGTTTTCGCCACCATTTTTCTGGGGAGGAACCAAGTCTCTACTTCCTTGGCTTCTCCCTAATTCTGCTGAGGTCCCTTATTGAGGGCCACCTCCTTCAGAGTGAGCTCTGCAGTGCTTTAGTTCCTTGTAGCTGGGTTCCTTCCCACCGGCTCCTCCATAATGGTTGCATCTTAAAGGTTTATCGTTTATGCTACTGTCAATAGAGCTGTAGCTCTAAGAAGTCAGATCTAGAAGCAAGTAGCATGGTAATTCAGCTACTTCTATCAATGAGTAATGACATGGCAACATGGGCAGTATCAGAAGACTACTGCACAGGAATTTCAGTTTTTCCTCATTTTGTAAGAGAAGGTTAAAAGTTTTCACACTGTTATTGCAAAGGTTATCACTGGCAGGTTGGAGGTCTGCAAACCAGGAGGGTAAGGAGAAAGAACATGTGATAATTTAATTGTCATGATTTGAAGGTAATGCCACGGTTCTGAGAAGGGCTGACTCATACTATTTCAGTATTTGGCCTTGGCAGGAATGGGTAATGTTGCAACCTCTGTTATGCCTCTAGAAATTCGGACCTGAGGTAGCTAAAAGCACGGGCTACCCGTTTGCAGGAATTTTGAAATGTGGGTGCGGTCAAAACCAGCCAGAATTGAAAACTTGTCAGTATTTCCAAGAATCCAGAAGTTCCCCAGGCCCTACAGCTGCTGGGGAAGTCTGATGTTCTTGTCTGTGGGGGCAGCCTCAGGCTTCTCCAAAGGTCATTCAGACAGAGCTGTTTCAAACAAAGCATTTTGGGCTCACCAAGGTAGTGTTTCAGAAAGATCTCCCTCTCTGTGTCTCTGTGTGTCTACGTATCTGCCTTCTGACTAAATGCTTCGCTGGGATGTTTCCAGGTGCTCTTAGCCCTCAAGCAGAATTGTGTTGAGTAGGAGGCTGTAGGGAGGAGGAGAAATGCAGTCTTTCAAAGGATGCATTGTCGGACTGTCTTCAACTTCTCCCTCCCGTAAAAGATGCACACAAACCTGGCCAGCCTGCCCCTCTAGCAGAGAAGAGCTCCGCTCTTGGGTCCTCTGAGTGTTTGAGTTCATTTCCCAAGATGCTGAGAGGAACTTCTGTCAGAATCTGTTTACCCTTTTCTTCCATCTGGGCTCCCCCACCTCTACTTAGGATTTCAAGCCATTTCAAAGGACCTAGGGTTTAATTTGAATAAACTGCACTGATGTTTACAGGGAAGAAATGCTCATGTATTTCTGCTTATTTATTTTTCTTACAAAAGTATACTAAATATAATACAAAACTAAAACTGTCACCTGGATTTTTTGGGGACGGAGAAATATTTCCGAGAGCTAAGTGTAGGGCTTGGTGCTTTTTTGCATAACTAAATAAAAAGGAAACAATAAACTGGAATTAGTCTGCCTGAGAGTCAAAAGCTCCAATGTGAGTTTTCCCCTTGCCTTCATGAGACCCAGGTCAGTTAAAAGCGGTTCAGAGCCAGGACTGCTGCTTTTCTGTATTATCTAGCTGGGAATTGGAGTTGTTCCTGGGTTTTGTTTTACCTTAAACATAAGTTGAGGCAGTTCGGTGGTTGTTGTTGTCCATCTGCTGATATTCATTGCTGTCCTAAATGCATTCTCTCCAGCTGGTGTGGGACTGGGCAACAGACATTGTGTGTGAGTGTCAAACCTGTGTTTTGTATAGGAGAAAGTACAGGATATTAAATGGAACTCAATGTTTTTGTTCCAGATATGGCTGTCTGGCATAGACACTGTGGGACGGATACAGGTGTGGGCTGGTGATGGGGGTTCAGCCCTGAAATCGGTCCTTGAAAGTAACATCTGCATCTCCTGATTTCTGGGCTGACCTGCCCAGATTTCTCTCCAGTGAGCTCTGATGTCAGCTCCGTTAGAAAGAAGTGCACTTCTGTGGCCTCGGAGAAGTATCCAAGGAGCTAGCTCATGTTGGGATGTAGGACTATCCCATCAAAGCCCTCTTTCCTTTGCCTGAGCCCTTTGCATCGGCAGCTGGTGTGTCACAACAGTGCAACGACCTTCCTGCTGTATTTGTTATTGCAAATCCCAAAGAGCTCACTGTAGGGCAGTTTTGCATGGGTAGAAAAGAGCAAAGCTGTCTGTGGCCAGCTGAGAATCTGCCCCCATGTGCTGCACTCAGGAGCACGCTTGCAGCCAGCATCAGAGCGATTCTGTGGGCTGCACCCCCGGGCTGGTCCTGCCATCGAGGCAGTGATACGGAGAAGTCCTAGTCCAGCTGTTGCTCACTTGGAGCTTCTTGCAGAGTCTGAGCTGGATCTGACATCCAAAAATCCCAGCTGTGCTGTCCAATTATAGATCCTTAGGGATTACAGTTTTGAAGGGGCTAATATGTGTATATGTCTAAACATGCAAATGTGATTGTGAGCTTATCTCTGTGTGTGTCGTTCTGTTAAACTCTTCTGGGTGTTTGGATTAAAAAATGGCAGAAAAACCATCTGGTTACACTCACTCTTGCAATCCAACATCTGGCTGCCAGACTTGAGAGGCTGCGTAATCTCTGCTCATGTGGTTTCCATGCTTTGATTCCCCTCTATGACCGAGCGTTGGAGAGGAACTCACTCCTCATGGCAGAGCGTGAGCTGACAATGTGTTGGAAGGACAGAAGGTGTCCACCATTAGACCTTGTTTATATGTAAGTGTTGCCAGGTTAATCCAAGTGGCAGTATATGTGTATGGTTCTCATATTGCTTCATCATTGAAGCCTTGGTCTTAAAAAGCTATTGCTTGGGCTGGAACTGCTCTTGCAATTAGCCAGATGTATCATAGAGGTGAAATGCTAGTCCTGCACTATGAATGTCATAAAAAATGAAGGCTTCCTCTTAGCCTCTGAACTGAAATTCAGGAAAAGTAAGTTTTGTTTTCCTCCCCACCCCCACCCACCTACCCACCCCGCCAAGGAAATGAGAGCCTCGGCCTTCCCCCCTTGATTTATTTCTGGGTGAATGAAAAAGGGTGGGATGGCAGCACCGTTCATGCAAGGAGGGAAGAGGCGGGTGCTGCAGCTTCGCCTCTGCTCTCCGGGTAGACAGTTAGGACACTCCTCCAAAATGCAGGAGAGCAGCATTGAATTCTTCCTCTGCTGAAGTGGACCTGAACATATACCTCTCACCAGGGTGCCCTGCCTGCCACGCCAGGAGTGTTTTGGAGGTGATGAATTCCGAGTTCCTGCAGCCAACATTACCGAAATGCTCATTAGCTGGGGCAGTCAGGCAGAGGTGGCCCCCTCCCGCCCACTGCCTGAGATGCTCACCTAGAAGGGAGACTCCAGATTTCCAAAAAATGCTGTGGGCAGTGTCCTGACTGCTTGAGGGGAGCAGGCTGCCCTCATCACGGTCTCATTCCACTAACTGAGCCCCACATCCTCTTTCTGGCTCCAAGCATTTTGTGACTTCAGATGAATTGGCACGACGTTTTGAATCAGTCAACACCCCGTATTCAGTAAATAAGTTATTTGCTTCCCCCAGTCTTGCCCAAAGCATTTTCCAGCTCCATGAAACAGTTTTCTATTGGCTTGAAAGGGGAACAGGAATGAAATAAATTTGTTGACTGAGTCAGAGAACATGTAACGGCAGCTAAACAAGAACTCTGATTTACTGATTTTCGTCACGATAAAATTTAGACTTCATCTTCTACAGATATTTAGGCTGTAGAGTGGATTTTTTTTTTCAAAAGAATTTGCAATTAATTTGTTCATCTCAAGTCAGAATGATTGTCTTGGTGGCAGTTGGCAGTGACATTTAGGTTATGTTAATGAGTGCAAAATTAAATATAGCGCAAAATTAAATATAACATCAAGTAGGAATCAGCAACATGAGAAATAAGTGAAAAAGAAGAAGGAACTACCTGTAAGACTGCAGATCAAAAGGAGAAAATTATTGGAAGGTCACAGCACCAGTTTTTTATGTTATTTTTTTCAGGGAAAAGCAAAAAAAAGAGACTGTAGGCTGAAAATTGGGATAATCACATTCTTTTTTAAAGCAAGACAACCTCAGCTTCTCTTGGAGAAATGATCAGGTTTTGCGCTGCACCTTGACCAGAAAAATGCAGTGGAAGAGGCAGAGAATGGAGAGAGCCTCTCTCTGTTTTGTCTTTGATACTAATTTGTATGCTGTACTTGACAATGGTGAGAAACTTGTAAAAATTTTCTGAAAAAAACAAGGAATCAGAAAAAGGATATAACTGGAAAACAACAAAACCAAAAAACCTGTGCTTTTAGAAAGCCAGTTATTTGGTTATCTGTTACAGTATTTTTTGGTGAAGATTAAAAGATGCCCACAGGAGTTAGTATCACCACCATCTGCCCAAAATAACCCGTCATCTCCATTGTGACATCTGTCAAGTTCTCAGCTTGCAGTCAAGGATTATCGAGAATGCCCCAGCCTTGCTAACATTAATCTTTAAGAAAAATACGTCAAATAAAAGACAGGCCCCACCTAGACCAAACAATATCCTATTGCCACAATAGCCTTCACTCTCAACGTGAACTAACATTAAACTAAGCAGCATTAATGTATGTATGGACCGTCTGCTCTCCTAGAGGTAGTTGCTCCTTCTCACCAAAGAAAATACTCCCAGAGGAGCCTATGGCTGCTTGTGGGGTTTATTGTCTGATGTATAGACAGTCCAGATTCAAACATCCACCTTTCCTGATTGACAGCAGTTGCACACCCCAAAACACCATGACTCAGGCGGAGCAGGCAGCTGGATGAATCCAGCGGACAGCTGTCTGTTAAGACATGATCTACATAGGCAAGGAAGAGCACTTCCAGCAGGAGATGGTATTTACTTCCATAGAAACAAAATAATCCATTTTATGCCACTTTCTCTGCCACGTGGCAAAAGAGAGAAGGGAACAGACAATGGTAACCCCTGGCTGCTTCTTGTGCTCTCTAAAACTGCACAGATGATGCCACGCAAATTAAAAAATCAGGTTTTGAACAAAAAGTCTTTTTCATCTTTTTCCCCAGGAACTCCCTACTATTGTTCATGGTACACTATCCACTGAAATACGTGGAAAAAGCAAGAGCTGTCATGCTGAAGTGACCTGATTTAATTTCATTCTTGTTGGAGTCCAGCCTTGCATTGCTCTGGTAGGAACTTAGGCAGACCTATTGCTTTCCTATAACCTTCCTGTGGACTATTTTCTGCTCTTTGTCATATGCCTTTAACTGGGATTGTGCTTTTTAGTGGGACAAAATAAAAATCAAATTCAACTTTTCCATTAAGCAAAGGGATGTTCTGCTTTATTAGGACATGTAGGCATTTCACAGTACTGTGCTTCATCCATCGTTCAAGGTGGCCAAAAATGCAAACAAAATAGACTGTAAAAGTTTCTTGTGTTCTTCCTAGTAGGACGAAGTATTGCAACATAGTACAGAATGGAAGTGGTGCTTGATAGAGCTGGCAAATAATCATGTGGTGCTTTGGGGAAAATGGCATTATGTAGAAAACAATGAGAAAATTGCCCTGAAATGTATATTCTGCATTTAAAATGATTGATTTCTATGTTATTTTTCCTTTGCAAAATGTTTTTGTTTGCTGAGAGCCAGGTGATTTTTTTTTCTTCAACTTTGGCATGCGGCCTTTATTCTCTGAACTTGGTTTTGAGTTTCAAACTTTGTGTGGATCCTGTTTACAATGAACAATTAATAAACTTTATTTGGTTTGGAACTAATCCAAGCAAGGCATTGCAATTAAAAACTTAAGTTGGCCCAGATTCAGGTGAAAATTTCCTGAAGCTAGTGAAACTTTTGATAAAAAATGAGTTCAGGAAACAGGTGAATTTGGGACGTCAATATGTAGAGGTCTAAATTCTGAACAAATACATTTATCTCCAATTTATGTTAAATTGTTCACACGTAGTATTAATAGCCAGGAGTGTCACGGAGTAAGAAGTTGGCTGCATTTCAGTGATCTCTATATCAGGCAAGTCTCAGCACTTCTCTAAAGCTGCAGAAGTCCATGAGGTCCTGACTGCCAGTCTTGTGCTGTGTCCCCAGCATGTAAAACTTTCATCCTTCACAAGTCCTCCAGGAAACGTCAATTGCCATTTCCTTAAGAGACAGGGTATCGATGTAGTTCAGAAGGGACACAAGCAATGAAGACCAGAAGAATGCTGCTGGTCCTGCTGCTTTCTGAAAACACATCAGATTTGTATGTATTTGGAGAAAGCTTGAATATCTTGAGAAGTATTTCGTATTTTTTCATCGGGAACTGAAAGAGCCCTTGGGGACCCCATCCAGCATGAGAACAGCCTGTGAATGTCTAATCGATAACTCTGGATTAGAACAGCCATGAGCAAATGGGCGGTGTGTTCTTCTTTCAGTACCATTTAACAGATTAAGGTTAAGAAATTTAATATGGCATAAAATTCTGTCCAAGCAATTACTGCTGGGGCTGTGGTGGTGTCTAGAAGGTCATTGCCTGAATCCTTGGCCTGAGATGAGATTTGTATTAAAAAAACACTCTGTATAAGCAGGGCCCAGGGACCACCGGCTGTGCGTGGGATGGACTAGGCTGTCTGCTTGCTCCCCCTAAGGCACAGCCATAAATATCACGGTGGTAATGAGAGCTCATAGAAAAATCTGAGACAGTTCTTCCTCTGAGGGATGTTGACTTAGAAGAAGTTTGAATAGCAGTATGTGTTCTCTAATAAAGAGGTCTGGGACATCCCGTATTCTTCCGAGGTCCCCTAGTGAATGTATTTGCCATGTCCGAGGTATTTTTGCACAAGACTTCACATCCAGCATCTGGAAAGGCGTATAGGCATGTATTCCCAAAGGGTGAATGGGTGATGCTGGTAAAATACTACTATATTGGCATGCAAGTAAATGCTCTTTTTCTGAAGACACCTGTAATTACAGCTGTAGAGGAACTAACCATGTATTTGTTTGGAGGTAATCAATCACGTCATGGCCTGGCTAATGGAAGGAATTTATATGAAATGGATAATCACAGTGTCTCTTGTGCTTTAAAGCCAGTAAATTTAATATATTTTTCTTTCCTTTCTCAATTCCCATGTCATTTGCTTTCCTCTTCCTGTCTTTCTCCCTGATGTTGAGTTCTCCCTCCCTCCAGAAGTTGAGAGCTTCGATCAAATCCTTGCCTCCCTCTTACTAATGTGTGTAACCCTGTAGATTAGTAGGATGCCTGTAGCTAGTCTGAGCCTCTGCACAACCAGGTTTTCCAAGGCCAGCCAATCCCATGATACAAGACAGCCTCAAAAAGAAAAGATGATCTCTGTTTTAGAGACAGCAATAACTAATCCCCATCCAAATCACACTGATGGAATATAATTTATTTTTTTCCAGTAGAATAAGGAGTTTGGATAGGAAACTCATGGGAATACTAAGGAGCCGTAGTACTAATGTAGGCAGGAGACTCAGGTTGCCAAGAAGATTGGTTATACGTGGCAAGCAATGCGTTTTGCTGTAGAGTAAAAACTTAATTAAGATGTTCACAAGCCAGTTTCATGTTCCCATGCTTTGCTTTAACTGAGCTGCCAAAAAGCATCTCCTATATGGTCTGTCATCAACTGCATGAACATGGCCACCAACCAAAGCAGATCTATGAGCCTGCTTCATTTTTCCAGCATCCCTTTGTATGCATGGTTGTCAGCCTGGTACTTACAGCTCTTCTTGTCCTGCCTTCACCGGTACTGTGTGCAGAGAGTAAAAGTGCCTGCAAGTGATGCTTAATCCCCTGTTTACTTACCACAGCATCCCATGAACTCTGTGGAGAATCTCAGGCTGTTGCTTTTTTAGAGAAATTAAGTAAAGGTAAGAGAAGTTGAGGCAGGATATATTGTTGCCTGTGAAACATATATGCAAGATAGAGTACAAAAGTAGTTTTTTGTGATCATGGAGTAACTTCGGTAAGAGTTGATGTGAAAAGCCCCAAAGTGGACCCTTTAAAACAACAAACATATTGCCTAGGAAAAAGGTCCACTGCTGCAGAGGGATGGCTGGCATGACAGATGTTCTTTCTTCACTGGTATGGTGAGTTTCTTCTCTAGTATTTCTTCTCTAGTATGCTGGGAAGGGAAGTGTATCCCACCAAAACACTGCCCTCCTTCCACCACAGGGCTGGGTTTTTACTTGCATCAGCCTGCTGTACAAGAAGGCAGGATGGAGCCTTCTCATGTGTTTGACAGATTTTTAAACTAGGCCTTTTCTTTGGGCTGTTAGGGAAGTTGCAGACACTGTTGTTTCAGCTGACAACTGTGTAGGAGTCTGTAGCAGGGAAGCCTGCTGGCCAACGTGAAAGGCAGGATCCATCCCAAGTGCATCCTTCTGCCGAGCTGCGAGAGTTTCATTGCAGCAGGTGACCTTCTGCCTTGGTTCCTGGGAACAAACCAGTGCTCTTAAGTGTGGCCATGCAATTTATTTGGCAGCCTTTCAGGCTACTTTGTCCCCGAGTTTCTGCTGTGCTGGTGATCAGCTATTTCTAGCACCGTGGCCCGTGTTCAGATCCCTTACAACAGCTGCCTTGCTTCGGAGTCAGGGCTGTCTCTCTCCACTGACTGTGAGGAGAGCCAAGGTCTGGCAGTGCAGAGGGGCATGTTGCCTCGGTCATGTGTCCTTCCTGGGCGCAGGGCAGGCACTGGGGTACCGGTTAGATCCTCCTGAGGTGCACACATGGTCATAGCCCCAGCCTGCCGTTGCTGCTTCAGAGCCCTTGATGGAAGGCAGGGGAGCGCAGGGGCATCCTTCCCAGAGAGGGGCAGCAGCTGCATTTAAATCCCTTATCCATGGGGACATCTTTTCCAGCACTGTAGTGATTTTGCTACTGTTAAGAGAATCAAATTCCAGCCCTGTGTGTACCTGGTGACTCTCAGATACACAGGATGTATGTGTATGTATACATGTGCGTGAGTACTCTTAGACACTGCGGGTCCCTGAACCCGGCAGTGCCATGGTGTTGATACAGTGCTGGAGAGGAGTGTGCTCAGAAGTAAACCTTTTATCAAACTGTGTTTTGTTCACTCAAAGCCCCAGTCCAGCCAAACATTTCAGCAGGTGTTTGATTATAAGCAGAGGAACACTCACAAGCTTGAAGATAACTCTCTGAGAGAACTGGGGCTGTTTAGTTTGGAGAAGAGAAGGTTGAGGGGAGACCTTATCGCTCTCTACACCTACCTGAAAGGAGGTTGTAGTGAAGCGGGTGTTGGACTCTTCTCCCAAGAAACTAGTGATAGGACGAGAGGAAATGGCCTCAAGTTGCCTCAGGGGAGGTTTAGACTGGACATCAGGAAGAATTTCTTTACCGAAAGAGTGGTTAGGCATTGGAACAGGCTGCCCAGAGAGGTGGTGGAGTCGTCAACCCTGGAGGCGTTCAAAAAAGGTGTAGACGTGGCACTCCAGGGCCTAGTTTAGGAGTCATGGTGGTGTTGGGTTGACCATTGGACTTGATGATCTCAGAGGTCTTTTCCAACCTTAATGATTCTATGATTCTATGAAAACAGCCATGAATTACCTAGCTGGGCAACACTAAAAAAGGGTGGCAGCTGGCCAGCTGTGCCCTTCAAGAACAAGAGAGGGCTCTTGGCCTAAAATTACCTTTTTGGCCAACATTTTCTCGTGGATGACACCGCTCCTCTTTGATAGCCAGAACTGATTGGAAGAAAAACCCAAAAACCAAAGAAATTAAATGAGAGGGGAATCTAACAAGTGTAAACGTAAATCTCTAAAATTACTGACTCTGCGATGATGTGGCTGTCAGTAACAAACCTCATGTGAAAGCTGAAATTTCATTTTGGATTTGCCAGTGGACTCTTTTAATACTGAAAAAAAAAGAAAAGAAAAGAAAATCACACCCCCTTATGAATTGCCAAGTGAACACACAATAGCTGCATTTATTTTATTAGCTTTCTGACCTTTCCCTTCTCTGGTGAGATTTCTCTTTCCTATTAGCACTATTAGAGTGTCTACTGAGATGGCAACAAAACAAACACTGTTATTGTTGGCTAATTTGCTCTTTTAGAAGGGAACAGGGATGCACAGGCCATGAGCAGAGCTTGCCTTGCACCTCCAGCCCATGGCAGGTGTGGGAACCACACCATGCCTGGGACACCAGGTCCCGGTAGGAAGCCCTCATCATGAACACCACCATGCTGAAGACACTGCATCTATTTTCATGAAGCGCTTCAAGTTGTGCTTGACTTGGAGCCTGGGAGTAATTTATTCGCCTCCAATGGAGGCATGTTATTTTGTTTTGTACCATTCATGTATTTTTGCACAGATATTGGGTTTCCCCACCTGCTCTTTTTTATAACTGCCCCACAACACTGCTTTCTCTGGAGGTGTTCAATGCTAGATCATGTGGGGATGGCCGGGTGCTTCCAGTCCCCATGGCTTCTGGGACAGGTTGGTTTGCTACAAAGCACTGCAGCTGCTGGAGGGATGGGTGTTACTATTGTGGCAGCGCTTGCCCAAAGTCCTATGTGGATTTTGTGTCCTTAATTTACCGATCAGTGGAACTGGCTGCTCAGCGTCAGCAGAACTGGGTGTTTCAAAAATTTATACCAAGCACTAAGGGTCGGCTGTCGTGCTGGCACGGAGCACGACTGTGGAATTTTTGGACTTATATGGAAGTCTGAGAAAACTTCAGAAATAATTCTGGAATATGCCCAGCAGACTGCATGGTAACAGAGGAGCTGGCTGAGGAATTTATAGCTGTGGGGAGAGCATAATCATCTTTTTTCTAAAGAAATTTTGATCCCAGGAGGGGAAAAAACAACTCAGAAGGCTAGTGGAGAATTTGTCAATTATTTTTTCCTTCCTGGATAACTTATCTGGGACCTATATACATAAATCATAGTAATAACACAAACACTGCTGAAATTACCAGCAGCATTTAAGCAGGAGAATTTGGGGCTAGGATCTCACCCGCTTTCCAGAATGCCAAGATTGCAGTGCCATGTTATTCTAATATTAGTCACTTCTAGCAGATAAGGTTGCATATAAACCGCAACCCATCTGCAGTTTCAGGAGGGCCAACCAACCCATTTAGGAACAGTTAAATTGCTAGTTCTTGAACATAAGTGGCAGCATGATAAATGTGACCTGCTTGCTGTTAACTCCCAGAAAGTACAGCCAATTTTTCTCTAGTTTAGCCTAAGGGAAAAAACATATTAAATCTTTACATGTTGGCATTCGGAGTCTTCTCTTTTTAGAACAATGGCACACCACTTTAGAATTTAAGGGGGATGGCTGAATCAATTGCTCGTATACATTTACTCCATATAATTACTTTGTTCTCCTAATTAATTTCTTTATATTATTTTACCACTCAGGAGACTTAGTTACTTGCTATAATCCATGGTACTAGGCACTCTTAAAACACTCCACCAACAAACCCCCCACCTTTCTCTCTTTCTGTGGCTGTCTAGGTACTGGGAAAAAAGTTTGCAGTAGCTGTATTTTTTGTTGCACATAAGGTGTCTTTCAAGTATTGTGTCCGCCTGGTGAAGAGGCAGCTGGAAGCATCCTTGACACCCTGACGTGTGCTATGCTTGTCTTTGGAAGGAGATGGGGAAACTGCTGACTCTCCCAGGGAAGTTGTACATCTAAATGTGAACAATGACTAACTGTGCTATTAGAGGAGATGTGATAAAATGGAGACACTTCAGACAGCGAGGAGAATAGAGAGGAATAGGGTCAGGACCCATCCAGTTATAGGATAGGCCTTTTCAGCAAGGCTTTGAGATCATCCACCACCTCAGGTAAGGTTATACTGAGCCTTTTACCGAGAGTCATATCAAGATGGTCTGGTACCCTGGATTCCCAACCCAAAGACTCAAGAGTTGGGACTGCGGTATTGCAAGTAAAATAATAACAGCTGCAGCATCACAAGGGCTGGCTTGCAACACGAGCAGTGATGTTCACCTCTCTCTGTGATTTCACATTGATCCCACCTCACCAGCCATTTGAACACCCTGTGATTTTCCAGAAAGCTGATCATGATGGGAAGAACAGCAGAGACTGTGATGCTCTTCTGGGCCCCATGGCACAAGGGACTAAGCCAGGACTAGGGTGAACATGGATGTTTTTGCTGTTTGTGTTGAGAGGTGCTTTAGGGCTGCCTCTTAAGAGCTATGGCCCAGAAGGCCACAATAGTTAAAAAATGGCTAAGAACATCTTCAGCTGTTTTTCCTTTATTTTTCATGCATCTGATACAGGTGCTCAGCGCAGCATGCCGAGAAGACTGTTCCCAGGCTCTGCGTTTGGCTCACACCTGTGTAGTGCCAGCCGTGCTAGAGTCTTGGCTCGTTCGCAGGATTCCTATGGACTACATCAGTATAAAAATATAGGTGTGAACAAATAACTATCTTATAGGTTAACATCCTACTATTGTTTTCACCTTTTCTGTGCACAGATGTTCTTGCAAAATCCTGGTTAAAAGACGGAAGAGATTAAGAATACCTGCTTCCAGGGCCTCGGTTAGACCCAGGCAGTACCTCTAGTTACCTGGTTTGAGCCATGGAGTATGTCAAGAATATACATACCATTATGCACTGGGAAGATATGTGCTCCATAAACTCTGAAGCCTTGATTGGCTCAGCTAGAAATATTTCTAAATGAGTGTTGCAAAACACTGTATGGTTTTAAAATGGCAGTTAGTCTTTTACTATTTTTTGATCAGGAGTAGTCAGGAGAATAATGGAGTCAAAGAAATTCCAACCCAATGCATTCATGGCATCACGTTTAGTAGCAGTGAACCAAATAGTGCAAATTACCCTAATGATCCCTTTCGATTTAATAGCTGGGCTACCTCTGTATTTTTCAAATAACTGAGGTTGTAAAGTTTTCTACTTCTTAACTAGGTTGCTTTTTGGTGTCAGTTAATGTTATGTTTTATTAAGTCAATGTGGTGGTTTCCTGCCAGTTTTATTTCATGTTTTACAGACAAGTCATCTCTATAGGGTACTGTTAGAAAATATTTTATAACATTTCATGTCTATTTGCTAACCACGAACAGTCTCTCTGGTAAAACAAAATGCGTTCAATTATCTTAATTTTTACTAATTTCACTTTTCTCTGAAAAGTCCCTTCTGATGTGGAGAGCACAGCTGCACAGGAGGAAGCCAAGAGCAGCCCGCAGAGAAAACAGCGGTGCTGGCGGGAGCCACTGGACAGGGACCGCACTGCTCCCGGAAACCCAGCCTGCAGGAAGTGGACCCCCCGGGCTCTGCTCCCCTCTCCCTGCACCTGGGGTAGGGATATGGCTCAGTCTCCACCGGCTTCTGCCCCTGCTGCACCGGAGCTGCGGGCCTGGGGGAGGGCGAGGCAGCCGTCCCACCTGCAGGTGACAAGGGCACAGATGGAGGTACGCCGCCGATGGGCGAAAATGCCAGCCCTCGTCAGTGCGTTTGGCACAAGCTTGCATGACGGCTCCCCAGCAGCCTGTCCGCAATGGCTGTGCTCTTGCTCCAGGGCAGCGAATACCAAGGAGTGAGTTACACAAAGTGGTGCCAACAAAAGCTGTGCTGCTGCTCCACTTTTTCTTTTTTGATTATGTGGACTGGCACAGCCTTGCTCTTTGGGATCAGCCCAGGAGGCTTTTAATGCTTTCCTTTCTTGAGCACGAGGGTGAAGTGAACGGATTGACCCAGGAAAGCTGGTTGCCTTGATCTTGGAGTATATATTGCTTGTAGTGTTAAGAGGCTGGTTAACATCAAACTGGGATTATTAAAGGGGTTGTCTTCAATTTGGAGCTTCATTTGGGATACAATGAGTCTTTACCAACTTCTTCTACACTCTCCTTTATTATAAGCCAGCTGCTCTAGATACTGTCTTTTCGAAGGTTCAAGATTCCCAATATGTTTTCCATGGGATTTTGTTTTAAACATTGAGTGTGGCCTTATGGCCAAAAGACTTTCTCATCTCTGCAAGCCTGCGGATGTAAAATAACCCCCGCAAGGTTCAAGCTCTGAATGGTGTGCAAGGTTGAATCATTTTGTTGGAAGCAGGGACAGAAGAATGGAAAAAACAATTTTGAGCACATTCTGTCACTGCAAGGTGCGAAGTATGTGTTGGGTATAATTCCTATGTGTACTTGTATTCCAAAACAGTCCAAAATCCAAGTTTAAGTTTGCTCTTCTTAGTGCAGTGGAACAAAGTGCTCATCCCACGTAGGGCCTGGATGCCTCAAAGGCATCCTATTACTCCAAGCAGTCTTTCCAGGGAAAAGATGGCTCTCCACCTCCTCAAAGGCTCGAATCTGAGGCACGAGTGCTGAGTGTCAACACTGGGGTATTTCACCCGCCAACAACCAGAGAGGGGCTTGCTGTCACCCTGGTGGCATGCATAGTGGCATGCTAGACCCTAGCATTACATCACCTCTATATATTCTCTCAAAAAGTAATTCCTGTCAACAGCAGCAGCAGTTTCATGGTGGTAAGCAAAGCATCCCCAAGGAGCTGCAAGAAAGGCCTGTTCTGCATGCAGAACACCAGGGATTAATTAACATTGTGCATTTTAGCTGGTGTGGCTAGATAGGACAGTGTAGGTGTAGGCTACTGGGGGTTAAGAGTGGCTTATTCTGACTTCTTTTAATCTGTTGAAAATAAAAGAAAATGTTTTAAGCAAAGCCAAAATACGGTATTACAGCACTGGGTGCCTGTGTATAAGCTCTTATTGGCTCAGTCAGACTCCTTAAAACGCTTAATAGCTACACCAGTGCAAACTACTGTGTAGGTAAGACCTGAGATGCTCTTTCATGGAAGGGAGATCTTAGAGGAAGTGTGGGAATGATCTACCAATAATTGACCAGACTTGCTATAAAATGCATCTACAGGAACATAAGAACAACAAAGTGGGTCAGGACAGAGGTTCACCCGGCCTAGCAAGCTGTGCCCTACCACTACTCACACTGGAAGCCAGGGAATGGTATAAAGCTGAGGCAAATGTGAAGGGATGCTTCCCCATCCTCCGGCAACTTGTGTCTGAGCCAGAAGGGAGTGCCTTTGTATGTAATAGCTCGTGATGTATTTCTGGTTCATGAACTTGTAAAGTTGTCTTTGAACCCAAGTAGACTTTTATACCTGCAGCATCCTGTGCCAAGCATATTTGGGGTGGAAAGAGGTGGATTCCTCATGTCATGAACAAAACTGAAGGTTTTATCTGCCTTTTCACTGTTGTCAGCAGTGAGATCCAGAGAGCTACTCAGTCTTCTTGCAGAGATTTTTTAGAACCAGATGTTCCAAATGACCTGAGATGAAGTATTTAGTAATAGTAATAATGTATGCCAGGCTTCTGACACACAGTGTCTGCAGCTATGTCTGCCTTCTGAGGTCCAGGTATACCAAAAGAGCCATAATTCCCGTTGTAGTGACTCACACTGCATTTCTGTGCGGTGATTTTCCCATCTGGCATCCTTTATTCATAGCAGCAGCTCTTCTTCTCTTCCAAGATCCTGTTTCTTTTTACTTTGTTCTTTTTCCTTTGAGGTTTCTCACCAGTTCAGGGAAGCTAAGTGGATACGGAGATGGCGTTGCATGGGGTGAGAGGGAGTGCACACCTTCAGAGCAAGCATCCATTGTCATCAGCTTTTCTGATTTCATCGGAGCTCTTGTACTTTCCCTCAGCTGCCTTCATGCAGCAAAAGCCCTCCGTAACAATGGAGCCTAAGGTTTGTCAGTTGTACGCAGGCTACACCAGTGCCAATGCTGGGCTGCACTCTCTCACACTTTTTATTCAGGATGCAAAATTTTCAGGCACTGGAGGGAAAAACCTTTGTGTTATTTCCTAAAGAAACTTTAATGTGCTGCAGCCACCGTCTGCCTACAGCTCGTAAATTAAAAACAATTAAATGCACAAGACATGGCGAGTCACTGCTTCCTATTGGCCTTGTACAGTCAAGCTACGAGGAAGCAGCTTCTCTGGCAGAAAAAAATCGACAAAAACCCAAACCCCAACTCCCCAAAAGTGAAAGAAGAAAAAAAACATCAGGGAAAAAACCTGAAACACAGGAAGACAAGTCTTGTGACCCATTAGCTCTTTTGTTTGCAGTATAAATCACTCCGTTATAATTATAAATTTGAGGACATAATTGGACTCCACGTATAAATCTATTGCCAGTGATTACAGGCAAAACCCCCCGAGCGATGGAGCCTGCAATCCTGCGCTGGTGCGGTTTGGGGGGAGGCCTCAGGGAGGGGGAAGGGAGCCTCTGCAGCCGCCAGAGTATTTTCCATGAGCCATTCTGTAGCTGGAAACAGATGCTTTGTGCTGCCGTCCAGCCAGCAAAGTAATGTAAAAAACATTATGAAGATACCCTTCAAAGCATTCTTCACTTTGCTCGCTGTCTGGCAGTGGCTTGTCCTCTTCCTCGCTCCCCACCAAAAGTGCCATGGGGGTATCGTGAGGGTCTCTCTGCCCCATCCCTCCGATAAGGGGGAAATGGCCCCCCTAAAGCCGGGGCAGCTCTCTCCTTTGCAGCTGGAGATGGGTACCATTGCTGTTTCTCAGTATCAGGTCCTGACTGAATGTCAGAACTACAGAAGGGTTTTAGATCTCCTTGGCAATATTTCTTGAGCAAATGTGAATCCTGTGCCTGCAGGAACGAAAGGCTAAACTCATTTTCCTCCCGGCCATCCACCTGGGCACCACCTTGTTCTCCGCTGCCTCAGGGTGCGTTTGCCCCATGCCGTTCTCTGCTTTGTTCAGTTCATGTAGTTAGCCATTTTATAAAGAATACAGCTATGAGCAGTGATCAAACCTGGGAGTGTAAAACTCCTGTCGTTGTTTCAATTCATAACCTTTCACCACAAGGAAAAGCCTGGCTATGCAGGGTAGCATGGCCTAATGCTGTGCCTGCCCTTTTAAGTTAAGCTCCAATAGCTGGTTGCAAGGAGAAACTTGCTCAGCAGCACAGTTGTCCTTCAAAGTCAAGATGTCCCACCAAGACCCTGCTACTCCTGCCAAGGCTGGGGTGTTGGAGCTCAGCATTTACAACCTCAGTTTCAGGTTTGTGAAAAACAGTCTGATTATTAAGGCTGAATTCTGCACTGGTGCTTGATGCTTCTTCCCTTGTGTATGTTCCTGCACATTCTGCCCTTAACTGTGTTGATTCCCTAGGGGAGCATGTGCTGGACACGTGGTGACCGAAAGTGAATTTAGATGGACATCTGCTGGCTACAATGCAGGTACACCTTAATGTAACCTGTAAGTCTGCATGTGCCCTTAGGACCATGTTCCTGCCTCTGCGCCTCTACAGCTGACGTAGCCAAGATGAGGGAATGCTGCTGTGGAGATGCCAAGAGAGAGGTAAGACCCCACAGTGATGGGCTGAGAGAAGGACCGTTGTGTGAAATGATGGATCAGAACAGCTTTTGTCCAGGTTGGAGGAAAAGATGATGCATTAATTAAGATGAATTATGCGGGGGCTCCTGAGGTAATAGGAGCCAACAGGGAA
>WAAD01026686.1:5414-16629 GCA_013389945.1 Fregata magnificens | reverse complement strand
ATTATACGTGTTCACAGTTTATGGCTAGTGAATTAGTAATTTTTTAGAAATGTTTTTGCACATAGGGAGCCCAATTTCGTGACTGAGTCTAAAGAGAACAATAGGAATTGTTTTAATTTTTTCTAGAAAGTGAAGTAAGCCAAGAACGGATTCTTTTTAATACTGAATGCCCATTAGGGGGTTTTGTGCGGTGACATTGTTCGTTTCTGCTTTCTAATGCTTGAATACGCGTCTTTCCTAATTGGTTCCTTTCATTTTGTGCTTCAGTAAATTACTCTATTTTTTGTGGTTTGTTTTTTTTTTTCTTAAAAGGAGGCTTTTTATTTGGTTCCTCATTCTCTTTCTTCTCTTGGACTTTTGTAGCATATTGCTTCAGGTAATCAGGAGGAAGTAGAGCGATTACTAAGTCAAGGTGATAATGATAAAGACACTGTACAGAAAATGTGTCATCCGCTCTGTTACTGTGACAAATGTGAGAAACTAGTTTCTGGGTAAGCACTTTTCATCTCAAATTCACAATTTTCATCATCATAAAAAGCTATGTAAAAGTCTTCATCTAAGATTTACTTTATAAAGTACGCTGCTTTTGGTTATAGAGGAAGTTGGTGGCGCTTTGGGATGTAGTAGAGAGCGTACGTTCGTGTGGTTTGAAAAAGCAGAAGTATTAGCGGAATACTGAATGCCTTGGAACCAGCCAGTTTTGTGATGGAGCCTGTTGGTGCTTTGGCAAACATAGCGTGAAATGTTTCTTTTCTTGAACCTAATGTACACGTCTTGGACAAAACCACATCTCTTAACAAAATGTAAAACTCTGTATAGAATAATTTGTCATTGTGAAAGGATAAAGGATAAAAAATTCCAAAATCAGTTTTTTGTTGGCCCTGGCAATTTTTCTCTTTCCCTCCTCCTTACCACTGCTGCATAGGTAACTGAGCTGCTTTTAAACCATTGTGTTTTAAAGGAAACTGAATGATCCTTCCATTATCACTCCATTTTCCCGAGATGACCGGGGATATACACCACTTCATATAGCTGCTATTTGTGGTGAGTGTTGTTGGTTTTCTTCACTAGTGTTTTCTACTCCTTATGTTCCTTATCTTTATGTTGGCATGTTTTCTAACTTTGGGTTAAAGAGTGAATTTTGCATTAAATTGTCTTCTGCTTATTTTCTATAGAAACTGGTATCTTGGCACAGACGGAAGTTATTGTATATTCTTTTTAAGCTGTTTCTTATGGCTAAGTTATTGTTTGTTGACTGTTTACTTTTGTCTTAGTGGTTGCCACAGCAGTTCTTTCCTCAGCTGTGAAAAAAGTAAAAATGTGTCATCAGAAACCAGTCTTGTTTTAACGAACTGGCAGATTGAGAAATGAATCTTTTCTCTCTCCTGCAGCTGGCTATACGTGGTAGATCTGTACCATCTCCTGTCTTGTAATGTTTATTATGCCATTGATCTTACCTTTATTAGAAGATGGATTAATTTTCTTAGTGAGTTTCTTTTTTATAAATAATTTCCTTTTTTTATTATTATCTTGAATCCCAATAGGAGAGTGCTTTGTGTGACATGGCTTTATTTTCTATTATTTTCTTACTCATAAGATACAAGCATAGCTTGCTTTTAGCTGGAGGTTCTTTTATGGAGCTTTGACCTTGAGTAATCTGCAACAAAAAACCCCAAATACCAAGGAAATGAATATACAGTATATAGAAACATAGTATGCAGAAATGCAGGGTATCTTGGTTTATAGTTCATGTTTGAATTTGAAAAGTAGCAATGTTCTTGTGCAAAGTTTACTTCTTTCTTTTAATGTCTCCATATTTTTCAAGGGCAAACATCATTAGTGGATTTACTAGTAGCCAAAGGAGCCATTGTCAATGCTACAGATTACCACGGTTCAACTCCACTTCACCTTGCCTGTCAGAAGGGATATCAAAATGTTACGGTAAGCACCAAAAGGCTTAATTAGAAATAAAAAGAAATACTTAACCTAATATAGTAATAAATATATGACTCTTACTAAGCTGTTCTACTGTTACTGTCATTTAGGTCTTCTGAGAATCTTTTACCAGAACTGTGTATGCTGTCAGAATTTAGGATCTTTTATCATTGTAGTTTGCATATTTTATTTTTTCCTATACTGCAAGGTTTTTAGCCATTTGTAATAACCAAGCAATTGACAGCTATGCATGCCTGATAATTCATCTATTTTATTAATACAAATCTCTAATACATAATACAAATGGAGAGCCTGGTAACATCTCTGCTCTTGATTAAGACAGAAGAACCATTGTAGTCATTGGAATGAATTAAATGACTTCACATTGTGTTTAGGATAGACTGTGTAACTACATTAATTATTGTGTACTTGAATTCTATACATGTGAGATTCTTCAGTTAGCGCTGAAATTAAGCTGTCTCTTCACTTACATAGGCTCTGAGAATATAGGATAAATTATCACATTGTATATGTATTGCAGTATTTGCTACAGCAGATGATTCATTTTTTCAATGAGAACTCTGAATATGTAAGAAGCAGCTTTTGCTTGGTTCTTAGGGTAGGGCAAAACCAGTACTGTAATGCCAAGAGGGTAGTGTCTGAAACAGGAGAGACATAGCTAGTTTTTCATGAAGTGCTTCATCATGCTAGAAACCTAAAGGAATCTACAGATTAACAATTGTTTGTTCATTAATTTTTTAGTTGCTTAAATGTCTACTTTCATTTTTCTTTTAAGCTTCTCTTGTTGCACTATAAGGCAAGTACTGATGTTCAGGACAATAATGGAAATACTCCACTTCATTTGGCCTGCACTTACGGTCATGAGGATGTAAGTAATTGTTTTGTAACAAACTAAATGGACATTCTAATGGAATGGAATTAGACGGTGATGCGAATTTGCACTAAATGTATTTTAAAAAGTAAATAAAAAGATTTGGAGGCTATTTGTCACTGTAAATTAGGACTTTATTCAGTAGTTCGTAGCAATTTTTATTACGCATTCACATTAAAGATAGTAGTATTGTGCAAATTCAGTCGAGTTATTTAATTCTTTGTTTAATGACACTGAACTGTTAAAGCCTGCCCTTTAGGCAATGGATTATATAAGCAGCAATTAAAAAAACCTTTTTAAGATGGCACATGTTATATGAATTGAGAGACAATACTATAATTTATTGATAGCTTTCCTTTTCTTTCCAGTGTGTCAAAGCTTTAGTCTACTATGATGTGCATTCCTGTAGACTAGATATTGGTAATGAAAAGGGAGATACTCCTCTTCATATAGCTGCTCGTTGGGGCTATCAAGGGATCATAGAAGTGCTTTTGCAAAATGGGGCAAATCCAGAAATTCAAAACCGGATGAAAGAGACTTCCCTACAGTGTGCATTAAATTCCAAGGTATTCCTCTTTATCTTCTAGCCTGATTTCTTTCTGATGCAATTCCACAGAGGTGTAGATGCTTAGCTGCTAATAGGATTTTGTGGTCTGGTACTATTAAAGTGAAAATGTATGTTCACCTTTAAGGAAGAAGCATCACATTTTAAATCTAATAGCATGAATACAGTCTGTGGTATAGAACATAAACTTGTAAATGGGTCCTTTTAATCTGCTCAGTCATAATCTGTTACTAATATTAGGTTGTCAGCTAATTTGTGTTTCAGTCAGTAGATTCCTCTTTAAGTGGAGTTACATTGGTTCTCTTTAATATTTTTATGCAGATTTTGTCATTGATGGAATTAAACTATCTAACGTTTGAAAAAGGACAGAGTGCTTCTGAGGTAACAATCAATGCAAGCTGCTGAAATTTTTTTGCCTATGTTTAACCTGCTTAATCTGATATGTAACTTTTTCTGTTTTGTTTTGGTTTGGGGTTTTTTTGCCAACTTTAAGTCACCGCTTAGGTCTCCTCAGCGCTCAACAGAAACTTTCAGCAGAGGATCATCTGTCTCAAGCCTGTCATCAGCATCAACTGATGTAAGGCAAGAAGAAGTAAAAAATAATTATAAAGAGGTAAGACTGCGGTATAAGTTTTGACAATAAGCAAAGTGAAGGAAGCTAGAAGAGTGATATTTTGCAACGCTGTTTTAAACTGCTTCTTCAGGAATAGCCTTCTGTCTGGTTTGGAAAATTACATGCTGCTATCCTCAGGTGCTTGTCATCTTGGTATCTAACCACTTATTTTTCTATGTATCAGCTGTTCTGCTGGTTATTTCGGGGGAAAAATTGAAAGCTTATTTGGAGTAGTTGTTCAGATTTACTGCACTTAACTACATAATTTGAGAATTCGTTGAGGTTTACAAAATTATAATGGCGGTCAGTGCCCCAAGGACCTTGCTGTCCTGTCCAGGAATTAAATGCCATTATTAGCTTACAGAATCTGTAAGGGAAAAGAGGCTGGTACGGGCATACTGGCAAACAACTGTTTGTTAACAAACTGGAATGTTAAGACAAGCTTTCAAAAGAGGCATAGGAAATAAATTTTGTAACACATGAAGAAGTACACACTATGTACTAAATATCTTGCACATATGTGTGTGCTGATTTTGCTCTGTGCACACCAACCAAGATGCTGTCCAATGAAATTTTTCATGTGGGACCTCAGATCCATACTTTCCATTTATCCCCTACTAAGACTGTCTGTCATATCACCATTCCTTCTGATGCTTCTCTCTTTATTTTTTTTTCCCAGTGCTTCTGTTCCATTTTTTTTTCCAAATTGAACCCCTTAGTATTTTTGTTTCTGTCCATATCACCTCTAAATGCAAATTCTTCCTTTTCCTGCTATTAAAAGGTTCTTCTCTTGCCAAAAGTTCCTGTTTTCTAAAAATATTCAAGAAACTCAAAGATGTAAAGTTTGACTGGACAATATTACTTCACCCTTCATTGTCAGTTACTCTATGAGAGCCTCAATGTAGGAGTGTACCTCCCTGTTTGTACAGAGTCAAGCACTCTAAATAAGGTCTAATGTACGTAAAAGTTCACCTCACAGATTGAGGATTTATTTTTCCTTAAAGGAACAAATTTATCACACCCAAGAGCTAAGACTGTAGTTCAAACCAGGGAAGAAGATTACAAGCAGCTTACACCTTAGATTCTTGGGGTTAATGACCTTCTCCTGTAATCCAGCTTTAGTTCATTTCTCTTTACCAAGTTTCACATGGGCTCATGCTCTTATTCTTACTAAGCAAAGAGGCAAGGCCTAATCCTGAGAGAGCTCCATGAAGGGAATGCCACTGGAAGTAATGGGAAGCTGATAAGGTCAGTTTTCCAGACTTCAAGGCTTAGACCATGGATTAAGGGGATGCAGTTAGATCTTTATTAATCAATACTGCTGGTGAATTAAACTCTGCTTAAATGAGCCGGTCATGGCGTACGTCTTGTATGTGGCTTGTTTACAACTTTGAAAAGAGAGAGTAAAAGAGCCAGGCATGTAAATTTGGAACTTCCTCTGTTGGAACCAATAACTCCTTGCGCAATTTCTGTTCAGCAACAGAAAAACTGAGCATGTGAGTGGATTGCAGTAGATTTGTTTCATCTATTTTTACATTTAAAGGAAGGTACTTCTGTTCCATGGAGGAGTGAGAAAGCAAACTGGAAAGATGGGGAAATGCATGTAGTAGGCATTTTGCCCTAAGTGCTCTTAATAAATTATCTATAAGCTGCATAACAGATGTTGTATGCTTCTCCACTGCTAGGGCCTGAGGCAGTTTTTAGAACTGTAAGGAGGTTGTTACTTTTGAAAAGAAATTGTCAGAGCTTGTGGGTCACTTGCTATTACTGTTGGGCATCTTATATGTGATAAGACTGGCTCCTCCTCCTTTATATTCTCCAGTGACATTATCCTCTATGATTAGGGGAAATTTATGGGAGGTACAGATCTCCCTAGTATATATAGTCCATTTTAGATGTATACATGTAGAGATTTGGATTCGGCTCACCTAACTTCAGATGTCTGAAAGACAATTGTCTTAACTTTAGACATCTATTTTCCCTCCTTAGTCAGTGGAGAGAAATCAGTACTTCCAGAGAGGAATTAATCTCAGACACGCTTAGTTTGACCTGAGTTGCACTTGAGTGTCATTTGTTGACTGCATTCTGTTCTGTAGTTACCAGAGTGGGAGTTTAAATGACTGGGTTAGATTTAGACAGCTAACTTGCAGACATTGAAAGTTAGGCAAGAGGAATCCTGCCTTGAGTCCCTAGTGCATGACTTCAAGGAGCTTCACCTTGTATTAGAAAGGTAGTAATAAAACTTAGCAGCTTTCCTAAAAAGAGATAAAAATGGGTGGAGAGATTTAATCTAGCCTCTCATCTTTCACCTGTAGATGTGTCCTGTTCTGTTAAAAGAGATCAGACCAGTAAAACACAACTTCCTTTTAGTCTCATTCTTCCTTGTTTGCTTTACCAAACACTACTGTCACAGTCAGCAAGACAGTAATTTCTAGGTAAAGATGTGATTGTAGCTGTTACTTCATGACATCTTCAACTTGCAAGATGTTTCTTAATATTGAAACAACTTTGTTTACACAGCAGCATGTTTGGTGATGATGGCACAGTGCTAGAATAATTTGCTATAGTGCTGAAACAGACTTTCACAAAGCTTATTAAATGATTCTTCAACAATCTGCAGAGGCCAGACAAGTTGCCTGTTGATAGATAGTACTAATGGACTCTCCCTGCCCTTTTACTGGCACCTACCCCATTTCTGTCAGGTTAGATCTCAACTCCTTCATGGGAGAGTAGAGAATCAGAGGAGAAGTGGGGAGACAAGTACATCTCATTCTCCTGCTTTCACAAGCAATCAGAGGGATTGGGAATGGCATCAGTGCACTGCAGAGCACCTTCCATCTCTTCTTCCCCGCCACTTGCCTCTTTTCCCCCTGCAGAGCTCATAAACAGGAGAATACCTGTGCCAAGCAGTCATGCTCAGGCCTTAGCTGGCCTGAGCATACATATACTTAATTGGTCTGATGCTGGTCCCCTGGAATAACTGTCTGAGTTGGAGACCTGACTTTTGCTAATGCATACCCTTTGATATTTATATCTTTTCAGATTTTAAGTAAGAAAACAAATTTCATACTTACAATCAAGGCAGATTTGTAAATATTTCGTTTTTAACATAGGAATAAACCAGTAATCTGCAGATGTGAAGTGAACAATTGGAAAGCATCTTTTTTATCTTAAACTGTTGTTTCTCAAATAGCAAAATAAAACCTGCCATCCTTTGTGCTTCTGGTAGCATATTAGTAGCTCAGCGAGAGTCCAAACAGTACTAGTGTCTATCGGGGTAGAAATTTGTCTTGAGTAGGGATTTTTAATGTTAAGGTCATGTTGTGGTTTAACCCCAGCCGGCAACTAAGCACCACACAGCTGCTCGCTCACTTCCCCCACAGCGGGATGGGGGAGAGAATTGGAAGAGTAAAAGTGAGAAAACTCGTGGGTTGAGATAAAGACATTTTAATAGGTAAAGCAAAAGCCACGCACGCAAGCAAAGCAAAATAAGGAATTCATTCACTCCTTCCCAGCGGCAGGCAGGTGTTCAGCTATCTCCAGGAAAGCAGGGCTCCATCACACGTGACGGTTATCATGCGTGATGGTTACTTGGGAAGGCAAACGCCATCACTCCGAACGTCCCCCCCTTCCTCCTTCTTCCCCCAGCTTTACATGCTGAGCATGACGCCATATGGTGTGGAATATCCCCTTGGTCAGTTGGGGTCAGCTGTCCCAGCTGTGTCCCCTCCCAGCTTCTCGTGCACCCCCAGCCTGCTCACTGGCGAGGTGGGGCGAGAAGCAGAAAAGGCCTTGACTCTGTGTAAGCACTGCTCAGCAGTAACGAAAGCATCTCTGTGTTATCAACACAGTTTTCAGCACAAATCCAAAACATAGCCCTATGCTAGCTACTATAAAGAAAATTAACTCTATCCCAGCCCAAACCAGCACAGTTCACAACAGAAGTGCATGGTCAGCTGCTGCTGAAGCGGCATAATAATGTATGTCAGCTTACATGGCTTTGTTTGTGTGGACTACATGTCTTCTATTTAGGTAAGTACTGTTTATCTTTAAGCAAGCAAGTCAGAGATCATCAAATGGCCACAGGCCTTCCACAGCTCCTGTATTTCATAAAGGAAGAAGGTTTTTCCTTTAAAACTTTATCAACAAATATGAAATGGGCCAGCAGTAATCCTACCACATGAGCTTAGGAGGTTAGTAAAAGACACAGGATTTTCTGTGTACAGCTTAATACTAACAAAGCAAATAAATTGTTTTCTTCATATGTAGGTGGAAAAACTCCTAAGAGCAGTTGCTGATGGAGATTTGGAAATGGTGAGTCTTAGCATGGCTGTTGAATATTATTGAATTCCAATTTACCTCATTCAAATTGAGGAAGTTATTTGTAAATAATATTAAGTGAAGAATGCTTTGGGTAATACCTTCCTTCAGCCACAATTAATCAAATTCAACTCATTTTCTACAAAGAATATTCACTCCATGTCCCCAAATTATTTTACCTACAGTGCTTTAAGGCCCATTATTTTGACATTTCCATGACCTCTTGCACTGAAGAAATTACTTTAAATTGAACAATTCCTTTGTGAAGGTCTGTCATTTAAAAATGTATGCATAGTCACCTCTAGGAGATGCAAAGAACTTGGGAAGAACAACATTCAGGGCAGGCATGTTGAAGACAAATATTGGGGGGAAGAGCCATTTATTTGCTTGCAGGCGCTCAAGCTGCATTGTCAAATGCCGTTGTCAGATGGGGAGCATGATGCACTGCAGAACTGTAAAAATGTATACTGAGGTCACAGTATTGGACTGGATATGCAGTCAGCACAAAACAACAAAAAAGGCAAAATAGATGCGTTTTCAGGTAAACCTGATTTTTGACAGCAAATCTGATAGAAAGTGTTATTATTCCCAGTTGCTTGTTCCTATGTCACAGAAGTACATCGTATCTTTTCCCATATGTGAATTGATGCACGTGCTTGAGTGGCAGCGCTATGCACCAGTTCTGGAAACTGAATGGTGGGATTTACAGTTCGCAGTGTTTTGACTTAGGAAACATTCCAGTAATACAGTGTTTTTACATCCACAAATGCTTTTTGATTCCTAAATTGCCAGGTTCTGTAATGCTTTGAATATTGTCTACTCTCTATTGTGTGTTTACTGCATGTAATAATTGTGCATAGGTACTATAAATGAAAAATGGGCTCTTATTTTGTTTGTTGTGATACCTTTTTATTAATATTTCATACAGAGAGGAAATCTAGGTGACACCAGTCAGTAGAGAGAAGTTATCTCAGGGGCATACAACTTTCCTGTAGCTTGGATTTCACTTCAAATAGATCGCTGATGGCTATAATAATACCAGTTTCAGAGTTAATGTTCTGTATTTGTGATATTTGCCACCTGTCTTGACATATTTTTTTAGTTACTGTTGCCCTATATTCCTGAAAATTTGAACAATAAGGTGCTTCCATTGTCATTCTACTGAAAAAATTGAAGATGACACGGAAATCTTTACAAGTTTTGTCTTTGGAAAGGTGTATAAGGCTGTACATTTCTTAATCATTTTGTAGTTCACAGAACAAAATCATGAACCCATGTGAGAATGCAAGGTTTCTCTGCTGAATACATGTTCTGAAAAATATGTTTAGGTGATATGTACCAGGAGTTAGAGATGCTGATGAAGCATCACACAGTCATAATAAAATAGGTAATCTGCATCACAAAATACATACCATGTTAATCTTGATTCTCCCATGTTTTATCCCAGTTAGGTGATAAAAACAAATTAATTTATCAACTGATAGAGGAAAGAACTGTTCAGTTGTTAAGTAAATATCATTATCCTAGTTTACAAGGTAACTTAATCTTAGTAATTACTTCCAGGTCAGCCCTTAAGTGATTTCAAGAAGCAGCAGTACATACAATGGTGATATTTACCATCTTCCTGGCAAGTAGTAAACATGAATATATTACAATTAACTTTTCACAGACTTTGTGAAAATCTACACTGCATCATGAAAATATTTAAAGAAAATTAAATATAGTGCTATAATTTGCTAGAAAATTAGTACCTAGTACTGCTGAAAAGGTACCAGCAATGAAAAGCATATAGAAATCTAATCTATGCATTCAGGTGACAGAATCACCTTATTTTTTGTGGCTTTACTTTCTGCATTACTCAAGTTCATGTAGAACTCTTTGTTATAAAGAGAATTGTCCAACTGGATGGCAAAGGTTACAGCTTGCGTATCTGTTAAAAAACCACAGTTATTTAAAAACTCTTATCTTGTTCTGACAGCCTGAGGTCTGTCTCCATAGGAACAGAAGTAGCAGTAGGGTCATTAGCGCTGTTGTAGATTTCTGCTGTGACAGCCAATTGAGCTTTGCAAGAGGAGGCATTAAAAAAAAGTGCTTTGAAACCAGGAGATTTAAAAAAAAAAAAAAAATATTATGCTGTGATTGTTCAGGAAGCCAGAAAACAGCCTTTGTCATCATCGTAGCACCTGCAAACTTCAACAGCAAGTATGCTTTAGATTGGAGATAATGATGTTAATCAATGACAGTTATTTTAATTAGTTGACTCAATGGCAACTAATTCTACATTTTGAAAATAAAATTTAGCTCACTTTGGTAAATTTTATGTGTCTGTAGTGAGAAAGAAATATTTTGGGACAGTATGGAGGGAATATCTGTATAGAAAGGATTCGGCTTTATTCCTAGAATATATTTCAGAGTTATGTAGCAGCTTTTTTGGGGGAGGTTCTCAAACTGTACTTTTTATGCGCTTAGTGGTTGCTGAATTGGTAGAAAATTATTATAGTTCCATAGCTCTAAGTCAGTAAGGTATGGTGTAGAAGTAGTCGATACTGCTTAACATCAATTTGCGGTCTTTCGTTCTTAGTGATTGGATTTGGTGGTCAGGTGTACGCCATGGCTCCTTAGTGATGGATAAACCATTCAGCTTTCAAGAAAGATACTTAGATTTAAAAAACAAGCAAATACACACACCCCCACACCCTTTTATTATTAGAGTGGCATAACACTAGAACAGACCTGGGAGGTTACAGAACCTCTTCTGTTAAAAGTATTTCAGAAGAAATTGGTTAAACTTCTGTCAATGGTATTAAGGAAGAATTGACTTTGTCTCAGTGTAGAATACTGGATTAGGCACTCTTCTGAAATTCCTTCCACCCAGCTAGTCTTGACTTTT
>WAAD01026683.1:0-12554 GCA_013389945.1 Fregata magnificens | reverse complement strand
CCGAGTCTCTTCAGTGTGACAATTCACCGCATCTTGGAATAAAAGAGAAAAAATTGTCACCGTTCAATACTGTCTTCACATCCTGGAACCTCGTTCTTGCAAAATCTGAAACAGATCAATAAAAATTCCATAAATGAAAATTCGCTCAATGTCCTTCCTAAAGCATGGAGGTCAAAGAGCAACATAATGACTATTTCAAAAAACTGATAAATTGTCAGGGAGCTGGTTCAAGGACATTCCTGAAGTCTGTGCTTTAAGGCTGAAGAAAGTCAGATTGATACATACGATGTCTACTCTAAAACATCACCAAAACAGATGTAAATCACTGCTAGGAATTGCATATGATTAATATAACCCAAGATTAAGGGTTGGCAGATGTAAAAAGAAAGCCATTTCACCTCATTCTAGTTCTGAAGATACTTAAGTCCTGTGTGGTAAGTGAACTCAGGTACTTTATTAGAAACTGAATTTAATCTTCATTTTTCCTATTCCAGTAAAATGTCCTTAACTCTTTGAAGTTTCAGCTGCAAATTGTGTCCCATAAATTAGTACTGAAAGCATGAACTAGCAACTCGAAATGTGTACAAATGGCACACTGGGTGAGATGACACAGGAAGTTTTCAAAGGCCAAGACTACGAGCTGGCAAGATTTAAATCAACAGACCGATTTAAAATCTGGAATAGATGCCCAGGCTTGGTCTTTTGCATGAACTAGTGTCAACCAACTACATTTCTTCACAGATTTTTACTATGCTGTTCAGACATACAAAGCTTATCAGCTGGACTGACCAGCTATATGAAAATAAGTACTACTCTGACAGCAGTTTTAAAATATTTTACATTAATATTCTTTGCTCATGCAAGATCTCACAAGTTTTTTAGGCATCCTTGTCCACATGAAAATTGTTTCAGTGGACACAGGACAGCACATTGAACTTTTCATGCATTACCTTGTCCATCATTACCCTTTGAAACGCCCAAGCCAGGCAGCTGAGAGGCAATGCAGGCTCTGACTTCATGCAGAGGAATATACTCCTCAAAAATTCTGTCTAAGGAATTTGATTCTCCCACTGTTACCAAGGAACTGAGGTTCGCATTACAGTGAGTAAGAGGATTTTTTTTTTCCTAAAAGCAGTTGGTTTGTTTAATATTCACTTTAAAAGGCATATATTAAATATAGGGACTGAAATCTAACACATACAAAATATCTACCCCTGAAAAACCTAGGAATCCTTGTCTATAGCAACATGAAGACCACCTATTCTACTTCCAGTTTGACTATTTTTTTCCTTTTCTGTTTCAATTCTCTTTGGCTCCTCCAGTGAGGAAAGGATCCCAGACTTAGGATTGACTGTCCAAGCAACAATGTTTCTCATGATGCTACTCTAAACTGANTGATGCTACTCTAAACTGAATGGCAATCAGCAATAACGAGGTCAACTCTGGGGTTGTGTAGTACTGCAGGGAAGTCTTTAAGCAAACTGTAGAACTAATCGTGACAGTAGCCAAATACAGCACTAAGCACAGCTTCCAATGTACTGAGCACAAGTACTTAACAACGTTAATCTGTAAGGAAAAGTATCTCTAACAATACTTCATTTTCTTTTGCTTCTTGACAGTTTTCCTAGGCCTGGGAAGGGCTCTTGATTTCAAAAGCTGAAAGAAAAAAAAGGCACAATCCCTGGACAATGGCATAGCTGTCTTCAATGTAGAATTTTCTTCTATGATGATTTCAGTGTAGTCTGATATTAAGATAAACACCTGATGCTAGTACTCAGTAGCGCATTCCATCCCAGAGGACCCACAGAATCTGACAGCACACACAAACACTTCAGTCTTTGTGCTTGTAGGGTAAAGGTTGGCAACCATTTAACACACCACAGCAGTTTCATGTATGGTTCTAAATAAAAGAAGTCTAGGTATTTGGTTTCTTTTTAATATTGTTAAAATGTTGATAATTTAACCCATCAGCCTCTATCAGTCTTCAAGCCTAGTATGTCTTTCATAGTGACTGTAGTCAAGCAGGGTCTCACCTGCTTTGCACAACTCCACGGGATTTTTCGAGGACTGGAGTTCATAAAGAACCCGTCACCATTTGTGTGCCTCAGGGACAGTTCAGAGACAGTTCAGTGTTAGCTTAAAAAAAAAAAATTAAAAATCCACTTTATCACTTTCTCACTGCACTTTGTGCAGTACCTGGAGCTTGCTTTGTGCATACAAAGTTCTTTTTCATTTCAATTCAATATTATTATTTTGAAGTTATAAAGCCAGATGTCACTGCAGCTACTTTGATAAATTTCCAAAATACAGAAAGATGTTTCCTGTGGGCCATGACATGCTTTAGGGTATATTTTAGATGCAAATATTGCTTATTTCATGAAGATAATTTACTACATGTACTAAGCAAAAAACATTTAATACGAAACTGTAGAAAAGATACAAGTGAATTCTGTGACGAAAAGCCAGGCCCTGAAAATTGCTCAACAACTGCAAGTATAATATATTCAAAAGGGACTAGACAAACTTACAGAAGACAGTGCCATTGATACCTACTCATGGTATCATAGTGTCATTGTAGCTTTCATACAATGATCTGGATGCAGGCTTGAAGCCAAAATTCCTAAACTGAGGCTTAGTGGAAGGTGGGGAAATATATCAGGAGTTAATTTGATAAATGCTTCATACTTAAACTCTTTCCTCGAGTATTTGCTGTTGGTCACAGCTGAGAACAAAGTGCTGGAGTAGATGTCCACATAGCGGGTAACAGTCTGACCCAGCAAATGTCAGTAAGTGAAACAATTTCCAACAGAGACAAAAACATGGCTGAAACAAGCACCTGTGCAGTTAGAAAATAATACTGGATCTATTCATTTTGTGAATCCTTCCAATTTAAAATGAAACATTTCAGTTTATTCTTTCCTAGAAGATAAAAAATACTTCTAAGATTAACAGAATTAGAACCATTTTCTGTAGCTTCACGAACATACACAATAAGATAAAGCTAAGCCAGATCTGGACGCTGAACTTCACACACTTTATGGAGCCAGCAAACCCAACGTAAAGCAGAAAATTCTATCAGATCAGGCAATATTTTAACATACTTTGCTTGGTACTTCTTCTGTAACCCCTACCTTTACTAAAGGGGAAATAATTTCTGATCAGCAAACTCTCATGAGAGGTGTTCCATCCACCTCTGTTCAGAAACTGTGTGAAAGTGGATCTTTCGTAGTCATGGGCAGTGACTTTGTCCAAAGAGGAAACTGAATTTCAATTATCAGGAATTCTATCAAAATTGTACTTACTTACTAAATACTGAAAGGATGACTTGACTCTGTTCTGCAATTTGAAATTCCTCCTTTTTTTCTCCTGAAAAACCCTTTCATAAGACTATTCCTAAAAATTTTAGTGGCTTACTGGGCAAAAATGCCGAGAGAAGATGTCTCAACACTAACAGAGGTCAATAAAATTTGAAAACAGTTATGGCAGGTCTTCTCCCAAACTGCTAATAGCTAGGATTGAGGCACATGTCTGGAGCAGAACCAGGCACAGAAGAAGTTTTCATTTGAGAACATGCTCTACTAGCTAAACAGGTGACTTCACTAATAATGCTCCTCTGTCCGCACACTTTTGATCACAGAATCACCAAATGGTTTGGGCTGGAAGGGACCTTTAAAGATAGTTNAGCCTTCTCTTCTCCAGGCCAAACAACCCCAGGTCTCTCAGCCTTTCTTCATAGCAGAGGTGTTCCAGCCCTCTCTCTCTCTCTGATCATTTTTGTATCCCTTCTCAGGACCCACTTGAACAGATCCATGTCTTGTGCTGGGAACCCCAGAGCTGGACACAATGCTCCAGGTGGGGTCTCAGGAGAGCAGAGTAGAGGGAAAGAATCACTCCCCTTGACCTGCTGGCCACGCTTCTCTTGATGCAGCCCCAGATAATTGGCTTTCTGGGCTACAAGTGTACGTTGCTGGCTCATATCCAATTTTTCACCCACCAGTATGCCCAAGTCCTTCTCTGCAGCGCTGCTCTCAATCCATTCATCATGCAGTCTGTGCTGATACTGAGGACTGTCCCAACCCTGGGGCAGATCTGCTGCATTCAGAATTTTCTTTCTTTTCATGTTTCTGTTCTGTTTTTCCTCCAGGTGCACCAGATCCAAAGTTGACTTATAAACTCTAAACAATGCTGAATGAACTCTCATATCCTAGGGGGCCTGAGTGTGATTGCTTCTTAGGGAAGCAGAACGTGAGAACTATTTCCTCCCACTCAAAATAAATCTGCTGCAGATAGAACAGTGTTTTAAGGACTTTTCATCTCTCGGGAGCCTAAGAATCTTGCATTCAATTTC
This sequence comes from Fregata magnificens, assembly GCA_013389945.1. NCBI lineage: Eukaryota > Metazoa > Chordata > Aves > Suliformes > Fregatidae > Fregata > Fregata magnificens. The sequence goes on along the minus strand of WAAD01026683.1, from coordinate 8,206 downwards.
AGCACAGTGTCAGTTTATTTTTTTTTTCAATAAAGCTTCAGATCTGATCCATTCCTTGCAGCTATTCCTGAAGACTTGGCAAAAGACCTTATTCTACCTCAGCAGTAGTTTCTGTTAGCATCAGTTAAGAAAATAATGTAGGTGGTTCTTCAGCCATGCGGAAGCAACACTTCAGAGATACGTATAAGGCTGCTTTACAGCTAAAAAGTTCAGGTGTGTAGGTGAGAAGCTGGAGTTCAATCTCAGGCGATGGTAAGTATCTTCAATTTATACAGGCTCAAGTGACTACCCGCACACTGTATCACTGAACATTCAATGATAAGTTATCTTCTAGAAATTGGATAGCAGAATAAATATGAGCAGTGCCTGCAGACACATTAGGAAAAGGTTGCAAAAGTTGTTCTTTCTGATGCAAGTTCTGTGTTCTTCCACTTGTGACTTTTAAAGTACCTTGATCTTCAAGAAGATGTCAAACTACAGTGGAAAGGACCTGATCCCTCCCTGGAGAGAGTTGTTTCCTGTGATAAATATAACTGTAGCACCGAGATCACACTATTTACTTATATTTGCCGGGTCTTGATTAAAAAATTATTAGTTTCAAAATTATCAGATAAGACCATCTTTTGACTATGTTGCACTTCAGTCAAGTTTGCTAGTTTACTGCCAAATCAGACATTTACTGAAAGTGTATACTCTAAGTTTGTATCAGATGCCTCTACACCTAAAAAAACATTTGACAGAAAAGCTGGTGCATGAAAAGTAAGAATGAAAAGCGATTCTGACCCTAGAATCTACATGAAGAACTTTTCTTCCCAGCAAAGCTTTAAAGGAACCAATCACAATACAGCTTATAACAGCAACACTAATTATTCTGTCAAAGAAGCAATATCCAGAAAACGAATTCTATCTTTGCTAACCGTGCCACAACTATAATCACAAACACATACATGTCCAGGACTAGCCAAAGGACAGCACTAGTGGGGGTGGGAAGTGGATGGGGCAGAAAAGTATCTGGGTAAAATCCTAGGGCAGCTAGTGCTCACCATGACATTTACACTTAATCTGAGTCATTCATATCGTAATCCGTTTCTTCATCCTCACTCTGAGTGGCATGCAGCATGCAGCAAGTATAGAGAAAGGAAGGGAGAAGAAGAGATTGCAAGTGAGTCAGAGCTGCAAGAAAGTACAGTCCACTTACACTTGAAATGTCTGGGAATTACATTTATTTATTTACTTTTATCTGGGACCCCCACTCTTTGTAAGTAAGTATGAAGCAGACAATTTCAAGGAGGAACGTTACAGATTTCATGAAAATTTCCTTTTTCAAATGTCCTAAAGTCAGCAGATAAAAGCCAACAGTGCCATGCAACATAAGTATAGAGAAAATTTAAATAAAACTGTAAAGCTGGTACCTTAACTCCGTGTACTCTTCGTCACGGATCGGAAAGGATAGCACTTGAGAATCTAACTTTGGATGCAGATGTTATGAACAAGCTTTGGTCACTTGTCCCAAGAGTGACAGGTCAACAAAGTGGTATGAAAGAGAAGAATACTCATGGGAATACAGGTTATCTTTCAGTAGTGCCACGGCTACCAGTACAAGCCACTGGAACCATTTAAGTCAATGTCCCAAATGCTGTTAATTTCCTTCACGTAGGTGTATTAGAAGGTTACACAGAAGTCAACTACTAACTTACTATGCAAACTGTTTTCCAAAAAAAGAAAAACACCAAGAAAAAAGTCTGTAAGAAGGAATGAAGGTGAAGCTTTATTAGATGGGCTATCAGAAGATGCTTTTTGCTATTCTGAAAGTCCAGTATTATTAATTAAAATTGAAGTGCTTGTCAATAAAAATTACATACTGGCAGGTTTTTTGTTTTCTCTAACCCAACCTGCTGTAAAAGTAAAAGGAAGACTTTCTCATGGTTTCTAAAAGTCAGTCCCAGTACATGAACACGTTATTCTGTATATATCACTGGATACCAGAATTTCAATCATATGAACTTTATGAAGACCAACTCAGACACTACTGAACAGATTGCAGACTAGGGGACTAACACTGGCTAAGAGGGAACTATTGAGACAACAGCTCCCAAGGTCCAGTCAAGATTACTGAACACAGCTGTCAGAAACCTCTCAACCAAAAAGAAATTTTTTGTTTTCTTTTTTTTTTTTCCCCAGGCACACCATATACCTATTAAAAAAAATAATTGATCTATTAGAAATACAATATATAAAAAATTATTCTTCAAGTATTGCCATTAATTGCTATCAACAGCTCAACTCTTCCAGAACAAATGAGTGAATGTTCATATCTCCAACCAAAATTAACAGTAATCCTTGTTTATCAACCTGGTCAAATTATGCTCTGCTGTTGTCTCTGAAACAATGACGAAGAAGCACTTCAATGGAGAGGTCTAAGATTTAGCTTCTCTCAGAGCTACTGAATTTACAGAGTTGTACTGCACTCTGAATTAGCTTTTGTATTTAGGGTTTAATAGTTTCATTTGATCNCCCTACACGACGCTCTCCGATCTGAAGATGTACTACCATTCCTGATGCAGATGTTTATTAGGTTCTAGAATTCCACGTGTTATTTCAGGTACATATCTCAGCCCTAAATTATTACCACACATCTCTTTAACTTGTCAACTTTTAAAGTTTTCCTGAAGCATCCTGGCAAAAGCAGACCTTGACTAGGGTTTTGGAAAGAGTGTGCCATGGCTTACCCAGGTTCACTGTTTATCCTTGACTACATTAATCCCTTGGAACTCTTTGGAAGTTTTATCTCAAGAGCAACAAAAGAGCATAAATTAATCATTTCACTAAGAATACAACATAAAGCTTGGAGTACTTTTATAGTGCAATTTACAAAAATGTCTCCATATGTGTAGCTGCATAACCAAGTTACAAGGCACAGAAAGTAGTGAAGTTTTATCCATGGGAGGCCTCAGTGCAAAGACCCAGATCAATTCTTAGCATTATTTCAAAATTAATTTCTTTGAAGGTGATTCTTGAAAAAGCAACCTCTGATGTTTTACCAATTGTTTCCCATCTACATATACAAAATGAAAAGCTTTTAAGCCAACTACAGAAATATCCAGTTTGTCTGTAGTCATCTCCTCATACAAAGCAACAATACAATGATAAGAACTGTTCAATATGCATGGCAGAGAAGAATACACTTACATATATAACTGGTCTGCTTTATTACTATTCAGTTGTGGTTTTACATTTTCCCTTGTACAAACTCTGAAAGACAACTGAGTAAAATGCTAAGATACTGTTCCCATTACAATCTTTTTGTAAAGCTGGTTACAGAAAGTAAAGAGAACTAGGTAGAAACTTGAAAATATTAAGCTAACAAATACCTTCCTTTTATAACATATTGCACATGACTATGTTTTTCAGAGACAGCATATTACAATCTCCATTCTTGAAAGTAAGATTTCTTCAGCTGAACTCAAGCAAGAAAAACAGCTTTCAACTGAACCAGTGGCAGAATAAGGAACCATTCAAATGTGTAAGAAACAAAACCTAGATTCTCGACTATAAACAGCAAATATCTGCCAATACTTGAAAAAACAGGACAGGTATCAGGAACAGTACAGAGTATTGCATTTAAAGAACCCATTTGGTATAACAAATGCATGCTGACTGTACCATTTACAGTCTCTCATACAATGGACAGGGGACCATTATTAGTCATGAGTGAGGGGAAAAAAGGCTATTAAATAATGGTCCAGAACAGAGGTAGGCCTAGCACAACTTAGTGAAGCCCACCCAATTTGACACCATTTCTTTAGTCCAATGTCTAGTAACTTACCTTTGCTTTTTCACTGGGTTCACTGGTTGTGCCATAGGGAGTGTTATGCAATTCCTTTGAGACAACACACAGAAATTCAGCCTGATCTTCATTGCCATAGTTATAGGAAGAACCAATACTGACCAGCTGAAAGATGGGGGGGTGGGGGTGGGGGGATGGGAGGAAAAAAAGTCAATTGCATTTCCACATAAAACAAATTCCGTAAACTCTCATCATTAGTACAAACACTCCTTACTCTTCAGACTGTTGGTTGTGCCTGAAGCATGATTCTCCACTTCAATGCAAATACGTTTGATGTTGACAAATACACTGGCACTCTGGTGATAAGCTAAACGTAGCTCTTCTTTTTAAACATTCTCAGAATTAATGATTTACGGTTATGATTATACTGTGAAAGAAAAGGCGACAGAAGGCAGGCCAGTGGAGAAGTAGCCTGTTCCCTGTTTCTGTTATTTACTGGAAACCTTCCCATCCTCCAAAGTTAATTTTTAAAAAGTTTGTATGTGGTATCTTAATGTGGCATGATTTAACATGTAAATGGCTGCATGCAGGAAGCACTTTAGCCTGAAGGGATACCCACCACTTTACTTACAGAATAATGGTACTTCTGTTAAAAGATATTTTGAGTGGACAAAGACAAAATTTGCATTCGACTGGAAAACAGCAAGACACGGTATGGTGCGACACCAAGATTAACATCTGAAATTCATATGTACTGCTACAAGGAAGTTAATTAAGGAAGTGCTACAAGCGGAAGCCATGTATAATGAAATGTGATGTATTTACAAGCTTCTACAAGTCTCAATATTGAATAATAAATGACAATTTACTGAGAAAGGATATATTCAACATCAGTACTACCTCGAATACAGCATGTTTATCAAATGGCAGAAATTTCATGTAACTTGTCTTGTCTTACACACAGTACATTTACCTAATGCTAGAAGCTTTACATAGCCTGCCTTTCCAAGCTAGAATCAATTCAGATGTAGCTGGTTCATTTATTTTAAAGGTTTACTTCAAAAGCATGACAAGATAATGTATGGTGCTATTACTACTGACACAGATCAAAGTCCTAAAAATCAACCTGTTGCACAGATACACGGTATCTAAATGTCATTACCAAAACTGTATTAAATCTACCTACCAAATCACCACACACGCGTGATATGGCTGTCCTATTCCCCAATCTCTATTATATCATTAAAGTGCCCTAGTAATAGCCCCATGGAAAACGCTTGACTTGTTTTTTAGCGCAACAGCACTTGAAACACTGTAGTTATCTGTCTAAAAACAAACAGTGTACTGCCATTAGTCTAGCAGAGCACCAAAGAGAGTAAAAGCCTTGTTAAAGCAGGGAAGATGCAGCCAAGATGAAATCTTGGTGCAGAATCTGTACTTGAGGGATAAGATTATTCCCCCAAGATAAGCGGAAGGCAGATCAAGGTTAAAAGCAGCTTCCATATAGCACTGTCAGGAGAAAATAAAGCCTCATTGTCCTTTTAAGGAGAGAGATGCTCAGATGTTCCAGCACTGTGGTAAGACAGCCAAGCAAGCACCTCCACAGACAGACAGAGCCAATGTCTACAAAGAGCAGCAGGCAGTATGTCTGCACAATGAACCAACTTGATGCCAAGCCTAGGCAATGTCAAAGTTTTTGGACCCTGATGGTATTACAGCATACAAGGCTCGGCCTCCAATGAACAGTACTGGCAATCAAAATTCAGCACTCTCAAACTACCTACTTTAACTACACTATCTGGGTGTGATGACCAGAAACCTTTCCCTCCCTCCTCCACTCCTAATATCACTCTAGTTCTGCAAAATAGATACATAGTCAGTAATGAACACAAGCTGATCAAAAATGAATGTGATAAAGACATTTTTTCCACCAAAACCATGTAATGAAGTTACAAAACCCCAGGTTTTTTGGAAGCACCAATACATCCTCACTGGAATACAAAGGCACCATTTATCTTGAGACTTTAAGTCAGATAATCTTTCATAATAGATACTCTGCAGTCTGCACCATAACATATTTCTGTAATATAGAATCACAAACCCCATAAAGTAACTAGTTGCTTAGTTGTACAACACGGACTAAGAAAGTCCACTGAAAACCTGGAAAATCAGCCCAGACTTACTTCATATATAGAGATGATTTGTTAATTCTCTTCCCTATCAGCAACAAATATCATGCACAAATTTTCAGAAAAAAATGCAGTTAGGTTGGTTCTAAGCCTGCTAAAGTAGTATAAAGTTTATCCTATATATTATATGGCAATTACAAACCACATAATACAAATACGGTAACTGCTTCAGTTACTGAGGTAAAATGTAGGACTATTTTAAACAATATTTTTAACCCACTTAAAGGCTAGAAAACATTCAAAAAGTTGGATACATGTTTAAATAAAGCCACGCATAATTCACCTTCTCTGAAGAGAAACTTGAAGAATAAAATTCAAGCATACGATTTGATTTAGTATACAGTCAACTTTTCTTCTTGCAAAATGGCAAGAACTTGATATTAGATACACTATGATAACAACTACCAGAAGGAAAAATACTTCTTTACTCACTGACACTCTAAAGAAATAAATGACCTCTCTGAAAGCAGATATGATACAAGATCCAAACGTCAGCCAAATCATCAGTCCTGGTTCAACAAGGTTGATAGGTCCTCAGCTGATAGCTACTTACATCCCCCACTAATGCTTCATAATCCAAATAAGTTGACCTTTTGCACATAAGTCTTTTTAGGAGACATGGCAGACTACTTATTAGCTAGTTGGATAGGACTATTGATTTAGCTGACTGCAAAACATCTGGATGACTTTCTGCCATTATTAATCAGCTGGTGCATTTCCAGATAAAGTCACTTTTGCAACATTAAACACAAGTTCTTTAAAACTCCAACACATGATGCTCTTGTAAGCAGTTCCATGTGGGTGCAACTAAGGATGTATTATTTGCATAATATCAATAGCATGCTAGAGACTTCATTGTAGCTTTTTGAGATGCATCAGCAGCAATAAGGGCGATGGCAGAAAAAGAAACAATGAAAAATGATTGCAGGTTAGAACTGTTGTGTCAGAAAGTATGATGAGAAATAAAGCAATATTTTAGTACTTGTATTCCAAAAGTCACCCCATTGTTCCCAGTGTTGGTGGCAACACCTTAAGAAGGATGCTGATAAACTGGAAGGAATTGTTAAACTCCCCCACCCCGTGTCCATTCGTCCCTGCCACCACCACCCCCCCAAATAAAAGAACCCACAACAAATCACAGTAATCTGAGGTCTGCAAAACATGTGTTACAATGCATAAAGAAAGGATTTCAGATCATCCAGCCTACTGTTTCTCAGACTTTCTGAAAGGACAAACTCTTTTTGCCTCATGGGGCTTTAATAGTAGAGAATTTTAATGACCGACAACTTAAGTGAGGAAACAAAAGAACATTTTGAAACTCTGAATTTCATAGATGTGTATGATTATATATACATATGTATATATGCATGTATGTATTTTCCCTCATTGTTTTTTTCCTTCCATGACTTGTTTCATTACTCTCCTTACTAAACCAGTGTGATCCTGCTTGAGTGCCCCTGCGAGCCCCAACAGTGTCATAACCGAGCATAGGAAAACGCCAATGTAACTTCACAGAATCACAGAATGGTAGGGGTTGGAAGGGACCTCTGGAGATCATCTTGTCCAACCCCCCTGCTTGAGCAGCTACACCTAGAGCAGGGTGCACAGGACTGCGTCCAGGTGGGTTTTGAATATTTCCAGAGAAGGAGATTCCACAACCTCTCTGGGCAGCCTGTTGAAGTGCTCTGTCACCCTCACAGTAAAGAAGTTTCTTCTCATGTTCAGGTGGAACTTCTTGTGTTCCAATTTGTGCCCATTGCCCCTTGTCCTGTCGTTGGACACCACTGAGAAGAGTCTGGCCCCATCCTCTTGACACCCACCCTTTTGTAGCTCTCCACTGGACTTGCTCCAGCAATTCCCTGTCCTTCTTGAAGTGGGGGGCCCAGAACTGGACACAGTACTCCAGATGTGGCCTCACCAGCATGGAGTAGAGAGGGAGGATAACCTCCCTCGANCTCCTCCCAGTTTTGTATCATCAGCAAACTTGCTGAGGGTGCACTCTATCCCTTCATCCAGGTCACTGACGAATATCTTGAACAGGACTGGACCCAGTACAGACCCCTGGGGAACACCGCTAGTTACGGGCCTCCAACCAGACTCTGCGCCGTTGATCACAACCCTCTGTGCTCTGCCATTCAGCCAGTTCTTGATCCACCTCATTGTCCCCTCATCTAACCCATACTTCCTAAACTTGACTGTGAGGATGTTATGGGAGACAGCGTCGAAGGCC
>WAAD01026679.1:0-16896 GCA_013389945.1 Fregata magnificens | reverse complement strand
TGTAGCCTTACGGAGGAATAGAATTAAATGAATTAGGAAAATAGCTTGAAAAATATCACAAATATCCTTGGGCTTATTCTTAAGTTTTCTTAAATGGAAAACAGTAATAATTATTAATCCCTCTCATTCTTTTGTCACATGAAGATGTCACATGCTTCAAGCTCAATTGTGTAAACACTTGATTAAGTGTAAAGCTAAAGAGTCTGACTGTAAACATTTTCACTGCATCTGGGCAGAGAAGGATATACAATGACATATAAGAGGATGTGGGGGAAAGATGTAATAATCACATTTTATTNAGAGGATGTGGGGGAAAGATGTAATAATCACATTTTATTTATAAAATTGTAGTTTCATGGAAACACATTTTTATAAAAAAAAAAATCTGAAACTGCATAATTTTGCTTTGGTTTGTAGTCTTTCTCAAATGAAACCTAAGCACAACTGTAACTGGTGCGCTTATCAAGGAAAGAAATTCAACAACTGTAGTTCTTCAGTGTGCTTGGGGCTAGCCTGAGGACCTTACTGTTCCTCTGAACCATGCTTTGATTCCCACTCTGTCTGTTGGGTTGGGAAATGAAAGTCATTTTGACCATTTAAACTTCTGGATAGAGANACCTGAAATGAAAGTCATTTTGACCATTTAAACTTCTGGATAGAGAAAAGTCTTTATTCTTTGGTGTCTTAAAATAAGGAAGAGAATTTGATAGTTTAGGGCTGCTTGCAGAGAATCTCAGTGACACCTCTAGGTCATTTCAGGTTTTTTATCTTGGTGTTGAAATTTTTCATTGGTATCTTAATATTTGTTGCAATGTGGAAATATGCTCAGAGTTATATTAAGAAACAAATGGTCATGTATAGGACTAGGCTTTACTTTTTCAGTAATTGGTTCTAGTTGGTTTGGTTTCTCCTTTTTGAGAAAAATATCTAGCACTCCACTTGAAGGCAAAAGGCTGTACCAGCTTGTAGGTGTATTTCTTCCATAATCTCACATAGTAGATGATTTTTTTTTTTAAAAAAAAGTGTCCGCTTCTTTTATTCTCTTTGTATTTTCCTCATCAGAAATTTTTCAACATTCCTGATGGAACTTTATGCCTCTGTGTTACCAGAGGTATCCACATTAAGTTTTCATTTTGACCAAAGTTTGAAACATCCAGTAATGATGGTTAATAAAACATCAGCACTACTACATGGCTGTCCATATTTTTCATATTCATTACCAAGTGTTTTATTAAACCGCTGTAAAGCCCTTATTGTTCTCTTTAAAGAACCATTAACATACATGGGCAAAGCTATGGAATGTCACAATTTGTGATCAAAACTCAGTATGTTAAAAGCTCAAGTTGTTATATGGTTTTATTTGTTTTCTTTTTACAATGAATTATTGAAATATCTTGGCTCAAGAGGAAATCTACTTTCACTTCAATTTTTTTCCTCTTCTGTATTTTGATGAATAAAATGGCAGTCCCGAAGATGAGCTATTTAAACATGGAATCAGGCATAGCTTGGAAAGCTATGCAAAACTGCTGAAGTTCCATAATACCAGTTTTTAACTCCCATACTGATGTATCAGCACTGAAATGCACCTGTGGCTGTGTGCTAGTAATGGAAACTGAGCACCAGTGAAGAGAAGGAACAAATAGAAAAGTATTTTGAATCCTTTAATGTTTAAAAATAGTGTCGTTTTCATGAAGCTTTCTGTAACTGTTTCTGAATGATGGCCTGAGTCAGCGTTAATGGGATTTGAAGATGCGATTCCATGGTGCTCTAATTATTTTAATCCTGATTTTCAGACAATGTTTTGTTAATGGCATTGTGTTAAAAGCCTGATAAGTTACTCTTAAGTGTGGCAGGAAGAGGGGCCTAATTAGAAAAAGAGAGAGGGAATTATTGTTTACACTGAAGATTTCATAGAGGTTTTTTAGTGGGAAACATTACCATTTAAGACATTCAGTGCTGGAGTAAAGAACTTCAGTGAGTAGAACTTACCCCTAGTGCTTGATCCTTCACTTTCTCATGCGTATGCATAGCGTTGTTTCAAGTTATTTAATAGAACGCTAGCCCAGCTTCTCTGTTCCTCCAGCCTCATGATGCTGGTATTTGGTTTTTCCTTCCTTAGCTTTGTCTTTCTGCAACTTAGAATTAGCAGCGTTCAGCTTACCAGGTGATCAGTAAATGTCAAACAAATCAAAGTCTTGCTGCCAGCAGAGCTATTGAAGTGCTGCATTCTGAATGCGACGTTTTTTAATTGATTCCTGAGAGGTCAAAATAGAAAGTGCCAAGGCATGAACGTCAGGGATTCATAGAAACAGGGCCTCAGCATTCCAGCTTTTGTTCTGCATGTACTTACCTGTGCCCTCCTTACCTTGGGCAGGTGTGAGCACCTGCTTGTGCTCATATATATAATCACCCTAGGAACCGTTAACTTGTAATGTAATTTTAGTTTTGCTGGGAATTAGCTTACCTTACACCTGGGTAGACATTTCGGGAAAACATATCCTAAAATTGAGAGGGAAAGACATTTAGCTGAGTAGCGTGCATCCTTCAGAAACAGCAGTGGCATATTGCAGGCTCTAAGCTACCAGCCTAAGGTGTCACTAGTGGTCCCCCACTTTCCCTCTTCTGCATTTCTTTACCCCTTCATCTTAGTGACGGCTGCTTCCTCTTCGCTTGTCTGTTGGGCTGAGAAGTATTGCATGTGCTTCTTGGGCCATATTTTCTTCCTCGCACCAATCTGTATGTGTTTTTTTGATAGGCCAACTGTCAAGCAGCATCCTATTGAATGTAGGGATACTTGGGTATTCCAGCCAGTGGATGGCAAGCACAGTCCCATCAGCTCTGCCCAGCCAAGAGGTGTCCTGTGGGTCAACCCACACTCCAGTTCTGTGAAATGTGACATAATTATGACTCAGCAGAGGAACAGGGATGAGAAAGGGATGGCATTTACTGTTCTTTACATATTCTTTACATTGAATTAACGGCAAATGGCTTCTGGGTTTTTTTCTAGACTCATTTCAAGATTTAACTCCTTTTCCTCTCCCCTGGCTCTCTCAATTCTTCTTTCTCTTTTAAATTATGTATATAATTTTGCTTTCCCCAAGGTCGCAACCATAGTAGTCCTAGGAAGTTTTAGTGTAAAGAGAAGGGGTTTTGAGCCGCTCTGCGAAACATGGTTTGCAAGTTTCACATCTCCACTTTGCAACCTGTTTGCAGAGCGGCAGATAAACGTACAGTTAATCACAGCTTCCTTACTAAAAAGTTGGTCAAATCAATTTAAGCTAAAATACAACTTCTGGTGTTATACTGTGCTGCTTCCTACTCTGATTTATCAGAATAGTTACATTTACATGGCAGATGCAGAAAGAAGATGATCCCAAAAATCAGGCTTGCTCATCTGTATAATCATTTTTGAGCCTTTTCTAATCAGAGGTGCCTTCTGCATTAGCATTGATGATTTTCAGTTGCACTGATATGTTTGTTCTGTATTTGTGATTAATAAGCTGCTTGGCATATTTTTCCACTTGACTGTGTGAATATGTTTTCACCCGTACAAAAAAAGCATTGTTACAGAGGTTCCAGAGAGTGTCCTGTGTTTGTCTGTTCTTTGTGGTTTCATATTCCTGGAAAATACTTGGAAACAGTGGGTTTCTGAGGGTAGGTTTCACTACTCTTTGCTATTCTGGTCTCCACTTGCATACTGGGATGGAAGAACATTGTTAGAATACATATTTATGATTGCTGGGTAAACCTTCATGCTCAGTATGTCAATGGAGAGCTCTACCAATCCTATTCTCTTCTATTTTTTTCTGCAACTGACTGATACGCGCATGCAAATAGTTATGTAGATGAGCTCTTCAGCTTTCACAGTGAGCATCCACAGTGAGGTTTATCTAGTACAGACATAGAATGATAAAGCTTGGAGAGATTACCATCTTGGCACTTGTGCAATGTCATGTGTATGCCCAAACTCTGAAGGTGATGATGAAAGGAGCTGATTTTGTATTTGCTGTTTTAGCAGATCAGCCTTTACATACAGCCGATATGCCTTCAGGACTGCAGTAAAGTGAGGCAAGTGGATGGAACCGTGCCTATGAGAAGCTTCCCCACGCAGGAAAGCAATTGAATGAAAGAATGACCTAAACATATACAGAGGAGTCCCTGAGATGATATCATATTTGCAGGGAAGTTACTGGGGAGAAGCAGCCCTCATCTTTCAATGTATAATACTAGGAAACATGCAAATTAGATGTTGGTGTTTTGTCTAGATGATTCTGTGGCTGTCATCTTTCTTTCCATCAACAAGGTTAAAATATATGTATCGTTAAATAACAGGTCTAAAAATAAGGAGACTTTTGAAGTGCAGGTCATGGGCTAAGTCTGACAATATCATGAGCTTATTTTCTCTAAATGCATTATTTTTAGAGGCCTTTTTATTTTAAATCCTTAGACTACACCCACATTCTTTTTTAAAAAGTCTTTTCCTGAAGCTAGGAGGATTGTAACACTGAGGCTTTCAAATAATCGGCTCCTTCTAGGAGTGGGAGCTTGAAGCAAAATACCAAATAAGGAGGTTAGTCACATTAACAGAATAGAACGTACGTGACTCAGTAGACATAAATAGCGCCAAATTCAACAGGGTAATAAAGAGTAGCGTATGCTAATATGTTAGAGATTAAAGGGAGGTGGCACAAGTGACATGCTAAGGCAAATTACATTGTTCTGCCATTCTATAGGCTCCAAATAACCTCTGGCCTGAGGGCTTAAGACCCTTATTACTTGAAAATAAGAAAATAAAGATAGAATTCGTCTTGTCTGATTTGCACTAATATAAAAGATATGCTATTAATCAAAGTTAATCATCAGTAAAATAAGACAGGCACTTACGGAGTGATCCCTCCTGCATGCTTCATCTGAGGGTGGCACGGGAGAAATTTCCCTGTTGTGGTACGTATTGCTGTTCACTAACTGCAGAGGTAGCTCCTTGACTAGTTATGGCTAGATAACTATTTTTAAGTTGTTAGAATTAGTGGAAGCCATCCTAAATGTCTAAGTTAAGATAGAAGAGTGTGTTTCATTTGAAATTCTCTCACTACTTAATTGCTCTGCTCTGTCCTTTGGCATCAGCTGTCTTGCTGCCGCGTGCTTCTTCACGGAGGGCACTGGGAGACCAGAGGTGCTAATTTTTAGCTGCTGTCACTCGTAGGCTCTTTGGACACAGAGCCCCAGTTTGGATATTCCCCGGATTTGTCTCGGTTTGCCCATATTCTCAAGAAACTGGATAAGAAACAGTAACGCTATTTGTAATCTTCCCTTGACTTAGCTTTTATTTTAGATAAGTTTAAGAATGGCAAATAAACAATTTCCAAAGCAACAGCATTGCTAACCTAGAAACGCAGTTTAAAAGTGAGGAATTAAAATATGTTATTAAAATACTTCTGGACAACAGCCTTTATCACAGTTGTCACTTAAAGATTTTTGAAACGAATCTTGACCACAGAAGTGAATACCTTGGTAGTACTTCAAAAAGGACTGTGCTGGGGCACAGCCTCCACAGTTATGCTTCTCAAAAGAGCGCCGAAGCTAATGCAGGTAAGTTCTTTGGAGGGAATTTCTTGCAGCTTGAGGACAACGTAGAGGCAAAGAAACATTCTTCAGTTTATCTGAAAGTGACTCTCCTGAAGTTTAGCTGGGAATTCATTGAAGAAGTATTTTCAGTGGTTTGGTTTTGCTTTGGTTTTCAGATGTTTACCTTTTGGGTCTGGAAGTCAAACTGTAGTTATGAACTCATATTACATGTTGTTTGAGTTTGTTGGTTTTCTGTGTCGCTTAAGAAAGCCTTCTGACAGAGTCTGTACCTGACATCTCAGCAAAACAGATGGCAGTCTTGGGAATACAGTACTTAAAGTCAATGTCTGTCTGTCCTAGGTGCACACTGGAATCAGTTTTAGAGATCACGCGTTCTAATGTCTATGGCACAGCACCTATAGTATTGTGTTAGGCACTATATTGCTTGGTGTGTACCGCCACTGGTTTCTGTATTAATGACACTTATGCTGCTTTGTAATTTACTCCCATTTTATGATGAATTTAAAACTTTTTTGCAACAAAGTAGCACTACGTATACTGTGAAGAATTTGAATTGATGGCATCCGTGGAATTTAACTTTATTTTGTCATTGTGCGTAGTTAAGTTTAGATTCATATACACTTATGTTTTGATTAAAATGTAAAGATTATTCTTTAGAGCCAGGGTTGCTTGTTTTTATAAAACACGTGTAGTTTTTTATCTCATATGATTAGTATTGATCTCAATCTCCATTATTAGTACATTTTATTTATGATTATGCTTTAACTGCCTACTTACACTTCTTATTTTGTTTTTAAAAAGATGCTATTTTTGTAGGTAGGGTTTTGGATTAACTGTTCCAGGCTTGTAAATGTAAACATTGAAAAGTCTAGATCATAGATGAACAGACGCGCATCCTGCAAGGCTGACATGCGTGTGCCTGTGCTTTGTAGGGAAGGAGAGGTAGGGTGGGATTTGGATACTTTAGTGTGCTCCGTGCTTCCTGTTGACGAACTCAAGGCAGTTCTATGAGAAGCCTCCAGAGTTTTTGTTGCTGCTTCTGCTCATGCTTCTGAGTTATTTAATTCTTGCCATATTGTCTATGGAGACTTGCAGGTGCCTGACTGGAAGCGAGTGCTACGGTGCTTAACTGCAAGTCCTTGTGTCTTTTATTGCATCTAGTTCTAAAGAGCTAACAAGGCAATCATCCAGTCTTTGGAGTCAATTTAAAAATGATGACTGCCGGGTATTGCCGAAACTGGTATTTACTAATTGATTGGTAGAAAGAGCAAGAATTAAATGGACTTAATGATTTTTTTGCTTTAAACCAACCTGCATACCATTGTATTCCTAAGATGTTATGATATTTGAAAACGGTAGTTCATTTATTTTTTCCTTGCTTACTTAGAGCAACAAAGAGGATTCTCGCTTGGCTGTGAAGGCTCAGGTCACAGCGTAGAGTTTTGTGAATTTCACAGAACTAAAGAAAGCAGACTTTAGCAGGGCTGCCACTCAGCTGTTCAATTCCCAGCTTGTACTGGTGCTTGAGATTATTCCACCACCTTTGGAGAACACTGTGTTTCCCAGCAAAACATCATGAGGCCTCTGGGCCGTTCCTTGAGTTTAAAGGCTCCTCTGGATTGAAATTCTGCAATTTGTTGTGTCAGCCACTCCCCCGGTTTAACACCCACCAAAAATATACTGACAGTGTACTCTGTCTCATTGTCCAGGTCTCTGATGAAGATATTGGGTGATACAGACTCTAGTACCCCTGCAGTATTTTGCTTGCTATTGGGTGCCAACTGGACACTGACTCATTATTTCCTGCCCTTTGAGCCCAGCAATTCAGCCAGTTTTTGGCTCACCAAAAAGTCCATTTGTCCAAACAATACTTCTTCAGCTTGCCGTTGGGAATGCTGTGGCACAGGGTGTCAAAAGGTTCACTAAAAACTAAGTGCAACATCCGTTGCTTTCTTCTCGCCTCCATAGTCAGTCATTTCATTGTAGAATGTCATTATTTTGGTCAAGCGTGATTTGTCCTCTGGTAAATCCGGGTTAACTATTCCTGACTATCTTCTTGTCATTGATGTTCTTGGAAAAGGTTTCTAAAGAGAAACAGTTCAGATTCTTTCCAGGCGTCGTTCTAGGTGGACTGATCAGCCTATAGTTCCCCAGGTTCTCTTTCTTGCCTTTCTTAGGTGAGCATAACGTTGGCAAGGGCTTGCCCCCATGGCAATGATTTTTCACAAGTGAATGTCACCTTATTGACAATATCCATCAGTTTTTTCAGCACTCTTGGCAAACCCTAACCAATCCTCTGCATCCATCCCTGGCTCAGTGCCCCCTCACTGTGCGCCACACCTCCTGGGCACGTCCTTCATGGCTGTGCCCCAGGAGGTTCTGCCTAGCAATTCCTTGACTACACCGAAGCCTACTCTCAAGTTCGGTGTCCAAACTTTTGCTAGTTGCCTTCCCAGGCTCTCTCAGGATCCCAAACTCAGTCATTTCATGATCTCTTCAAACTGGTACTCTGTGCAGTCAAGCGGTAATCCCTCTCCTTCTCATCCTCGCTTGTCCTCTGTAGATCAGTGGTCCTTTTTCCAGTCGCGCATGCTCTTCTACTATGTCTCCGTGATCCTGATCGTGTCACAGATTTCCGACTGAACTTGAATGTCTTTCTGATTGTTGCCCAAACTCTGCACAGTAGTGGACAGACACCCGAGGAAAGTGTCTGAATGCCCTCACTTCTGAGCAGGAATGTGGAAATTGCCTCTTGTGGTTTTCCCTCTTGCATCCCTCCTCCACTTACAGCTCCTCCTCCTTTACTTTTGAGTTTCACTCCGTGTTGTCTGCTTGTACTCCTACAGCTATGTTAATATATTCACCGACAGCTTTGGTAAAAATCTAGTTTTACAGATGTGCATGAGCACATATGCATGTATAACATTATACTGTATTACTTCAGTTTTTCATTTTCAGCCTTGTTTTATAGAGAAACAAAAGTATAGCTCATATTTGGTTGTCTGACAGATTTTAGTTGCAATTAAAAAGCATAAATGTAATTTTCCATATAATCTTGGCTCTGAATTTTTAAGGCAGGTGTCAGGCACTGCTAGTTCGCACGCCTTCCCTCCGCCCTAACCAGCCAGAGCTCTAGGTTTTGAGTTGTGCATCAGAAACAGTGACAGCATCTCCAACTGCTGCTCTGGAGCCTTTTGGAACTTACAGAAGTTATATCACTGGGAATTAAGCTTTGAAAGTCCAAAGGAGAAATTGTATTTTATTTGAAAGTCTTGCAGGGCATTTAAGAGTCTGAAATAATTCTTTGCAGTTCAATAAAAAAGAAATATCCCTGCTTTATAAACCTACTTCAGGGGGATTTTGTTTGTTGTTTTTCCCCCCATCATTCCTTTTGAAGCTTACCACTTGATAGATTAGCCCAGTGCTAAATAAAATGCCCTTTTTTATGTGTGGAAGCTTGGTAATTGCTGCAAAAAGATTCTTAGTGGCTCATAATATACATATAATCAGATTAGATTTGAATTCTGTCTCAGCTGAGAATGTAGGAGTAATCCAATTCGTGGTTGTTTACCTCTGCTTTTTCTGATGCCTCAAAGGGTGCAAGCAAGCAAGGGCACGTCAGCATCGCAGTAAGGAGGGCAGCTAGTTTCGTGGTGCAGAGAAGCAGTAGATTTAAGCCTCTAAGGAAGACATGTTTGAAACTATTGAGAGTAATCTCAGCGGTTTTGCTATACACTACTTAAAACTCGAAAGCCTGGTCGTGCAGTTGAACTCTCAAGTCTAATACAATTGCATGGTGAGAAATCTTTTCCGAAGCTGTAAGTGTATGGCTATCTCTGATACTCCAATTGATTCCATCATGTAGGACTTCTAAATACTGCTTTTCAAGAGAACAACCGACCTGCAGCTGAAGTGTGCGGGTTTCAAATACGCTTAAGCAGAGATTAAACTGCTGAAGTTTCTGGACACTCTGTGTGCAACATGGAAGCTTGGGTAAAGAACAAACCCTCGGGTTCTCCAGGTCTTTCAATAGCACTTTTTGCTACTACTTTCACCTTTTGTGGACTTTATTCCTGTATGATTATAGCTAATTATGAGATTGGAGGGAACGCAAACGTCAGTTATAGCTTTTATTTTACTTATTTTATTTTATGCTCCAAATCCTTCAAATGAGTCCCAGACTTCATTGTAGTTGAAACAATTTAACAATTCTTTCCTTTAGTCATTCTCTCACATCTTGCCCAAGCAGTCTTTCAACGTGTTATGTTATAGTCTCAGCTTCATCTATTGCAGCACAATGGGGGAGTTGATTGGTTCAGGTGCTGATCTTATAATTAAATTAAATTATGTTCAGAGCAAGGGAGAGAAAGACGGGAACTAGCCATTTTAGTACAATAGTGTGTCTAGATAATTGATCTAAATGAATTTCAAATTCTAAGTAGTAATCAGTAAAGATTAATTCTGCCTTCACTAGTAATCAAATATACATATATTTATTACATGTGATATGCGTGAATTAGTATATGTCAGTACATGTATACAATGATATTTAATGCCTCTTGAAACTTATATATTGGGAATCTGTTCCCACTATCTCAGGGTTATGTCGCAAGGAATATTTTTAAATATTTGGTATATTTTTATAGAGTTCAATTCTTTGTCTTTGTAATTTTTTATAAAATGTTTGCTAAAAGAACAGCTCTCTGGTTCTCAGTGTGTAGCTGTGAAGTATTCACAATCTGCTTGATACAGATTACACCTGTACCGGCCACCTGTACAGGTATACATACTAGCAAAGCTTGCAGTATATGGTCTATTGGGATTTTAAAAAAGAAAATATTTTCATGTTCTTTATGTTATACATATTTGTTAGAGTGCCAAGGGTCTTTTATTTATAAGCTTTATTTAGCTATAAACTATGACGGCTTTTAATTTTTCTGGAAGGGTAAGTTTTAAAGCATGTAAAATCTTAGCTGCTACCAAGTTAGAAACTAAAATCACAAAATACAAAATTGAAATGTTGTGGTAAAGATCTGCTTCCTTGTGTTTATTATTCATTAAGAGATAAAGAGGTGTTGTTCATAAGGATAAAGGGATTCATTGTTTCAGTTTACTTATTATGTCAACAAAAAAAGTCAGGAGATACTTAAAACATTCTTTCTAATGCATTGCAGGGGCATGTTTTCTGTAGCAGAATATTGGTTTTGAAACTTGGTTAGACTGCTTGGACAATTTGAAGTTATTTAAATTGGATTTTAAAAAAAACAGAAATTTATATGCTGCCTACTTGAACTATATTTTAAAGATACCAGCACTTCAAAGGAAATCGCTGAAAGGAAATCAGATGCAACCAATTTTGTATCCAGCCTAGCAGAATTAGTTCAAGGTATCCTGGGGTAATGCTAAATTAAAATGGTGTTCGTGGTGTCAGAGCACACAGAAATGGCATTAATGGGTTCTTTTTTTTTTGTCAGAATGGAAGGAAAGATGTAAAGGTATTTTCTCGTACATAGGAAGATAACTGTAAACAGTATGACTTGATAGATATTTGGTTAGGACACTTGATGTAAAACCCCTCCTCCTCACTGACTAAAGACCTACTGATTTTCAGTCTGCTGGAATTGCTGTGTTTGACAGAGGGGGTGTCTTTTAGTGGTCCAATATCTCTTTTCTTACTGCGGGATAAATTAGGTCTTAGAAACAGTGATGTGTGCACAAGTTCTGGATGTGGGAAGTGTTTTGGGGGTGGGGTGAGCAGTAAGGTTTGGGGGGGGGGGTTTAATGAAGCCAGAGAGATGGAGTGATCTGCCTGATCATAAAGCTTAACTTCGATGCCAGCTCCATGCTGTTAGAGCATATTACTAAACAGCAAGAAATGTGGCGCAGATGTTGTGGCAGCCATATTTTACACCCTCCAAAAGGTCATGTCGCTTGTTATTACATTCAGAATCAATATTAAGTGAGCGTTCCAAATTTCAGATGTCAGTTGAATTTATTGCTGCAAACCAAGGCTGAAAGGTTTTCAACTGTGATTCGAGCAAGCTAACAAATTAATAATAGAGAAGTATGCATGGTGGAGCAGGTGATTCGTGTTCCAACAGAAAAGGAAGTTTAATTGAAAATTGTAGAAATCAGAGCTGGGATGTTTAGTCCATTCCCTCTACCATAGTGGACTTGTAGTGTCTGAGCGAGTGCGTCGTAATGGTCACTGCTAGGGAAGATGTGCAAACAGATTAAATAGTAGGCAGTACAGCGAGATGGTACATATATGTGTGTGGTACCTTTAAGCATCTATCTTGTAAAATATTTGGATCTCTGACACGCGAAAATCATTTGCAAAGTCCTATATTCTGTGCACGCATGACAATTCTGCTTTTTTGTCATTGTCTCTGATAACAACAAAACTGAATAGGTCTGAGTGGGGAAAGTGGCCGGCAGTGGTCCGGGAGAGCTGCAGCGGAGGGTCTGGAGGCTGAGTTTCCACCTGTGCTTTCACTTTCTCCAGGGTAAAGATAAATTGCAACATCAAAACAGGTTTTGGAACAGAAAAGTAAATGTCGTTCAATGGGGACGGCCTTGTGGGAGGTGGTCTTGTGCTTTTCGGTAGCCGCTGTGCTCACAACTCAAATCTTTCTAGTTTTGGAAGATGCTGGGATTTCTTAAAGTTATGTTTAAATTATTGTTATTAAATTAAAGGTATTTTTAATGCTGCTTACAGAGCTGCTCAGAGAACAAAACGAAGAAAAACTCTTGCAGTTTAGAATTTCTCTTTTGTTTTTAGTAGGTATTAAAATGACTTTGGTTAGATGAAAAGCATGATTTGAAATCTGATCTGTGTATCTCATGTTTTGTTCTTTCTTCCCTATATTCAGATAGTTCCATTCTGCCAGATTTGCATTTGCTTAAAGGCTTTTCCACAGTAACTACAGTATCTCTGTGGCATGCATTGTTGCCTTTCCTCCTTCTGTACCACAAATGGTGGATTTTGCTTCTGACGTATCTGTGAAGGAATTTCCTCCATCTCGGAGTACAACTGATCAAAATTTCAGCTAATCTGCAGGATTTCTTAAGTTCTCTCAAATTTTGCTTAAATTTGAACGTTCTTCATCCTAGTCAATGTAAATTCTTCAGATAGAAATTTATGGCTCTTGAAGCTAAACATGTGAAAACAAGGAAAAATCACAAAAAAGCAGTCAAACTGAAATAAGAGCAATAAGAGAGACAACATGTCTCCACATCTGCCTTTTGTGTACTTTTTCACTCAAATTGGGGGGCGGGGCGGGGGGGGGGGGTCAGCTTTCAGTTTTAAACTACCTTCTTCTCATTTGCGCCAGTGCCAAGAGAAAAGCAACAATGCAGAAGTGTAGATACTGTTGTACCCTTCTGGCTTCAGTAGACATCTGATTGACAAAAAAAAAAAAATCATTTCCCTTAAAAATCATCGACAGATATAGGGAAAATATAATATCAGTTTATTCAGTGCAGAGTTTGGAGAAATAAGGGGATAATATGAATGGGATGAAAGACTAAAGGGGGGAGCAATGGGGCAAATGTATTAATATGCCAGAGGTATTTTGCTACACCACTGTGTACTATATCTGAACAAAGCATAAATCATGGTTATTTAAAATAGACTGTGAGGTTTATAGAGCTGATTGAAGTTATCCTCAGTCTACCACATGACTTCTTATTGCAAAATAAGAACTAGATTCCAGCTTCCCTGCTGCAAGGAAGATCAGGTATCTTGTTTCTTGTCCTCTCTGCCACTGCCATTCTTATTCTTCTCATTGTTTCTGTTTCCTCAGTAACAACTATAGCTATTTGCATTTGCAATGGTCCTTTGAGACTACAAGCCCTGAAAGGATCAGACATTTGTATGTGCCTTCAGTTTTAGTGAAATGGCATTTTCAGGGCCATTGTAAAAATCCACATACTTGTTTTCTTCTAAAATGCAGAAAGGAAGCCATGGAGACATCAAGAGACAATCAGTAGTTGTTTTCATCAGAACATCTCTATATGGATGAGAAATTTACTTCAGTGGTTAAGTTTAAACAGTTAAACTGCAGCATAAGCTGATTTTATCTAGTTCTCTCAGCTCAATGCTAGATAAAAACTTCTTGTGTCCTTCTTCTTTTTGTGTACCTCAGTGAAGGAAATACTTTAGGTTGCATGGCAGCCAAAATCTGGCACATTAAAATTTACAGATGGTAAAAAGCACGTCTTTTCATCTGCCAATGTGTGATTCAGATAGCACAAGCAGACTTCAATCCACTTGACCTCAATAGAGTTGGCACAGCCTTCTTTCCCACTGTATTCCCAGGCTTGTTTGATAAAGCAACGTCAGTGATGCTTCTCTGTGGAGAGGGAGTGTAGCTTTTACATCTAAGGTAATTAAAAAATAATTAAGAAGTATTTATAAAAAAAGCTTAATTTTTGTGCATATGCAGTTGAATTTTGTGGATACCAGGAGTGTATGTTGACTAGTTTGAAGCACTGTCTGTCTTAGAAGGTGATACTAACTTCTAAATAATTTCTGTGTCAGGATCTGAGGGCAGGTACACAATAAAATGGTTAGAACATCTTAATTCCACCAAATTAAGTCAAAATTGTAGAGCTAAAACTGTAACTATTAAATTATTTCATTCGTGTTGGCAGGTTATAGAATGTATATATTTAACCCTATACAAGTAAGGTGACTGACACGACAACCTATTATGAAGCTACAAGAAGAAAAGTTTGTGGTGGGAGTTTTTTGGGTGGTTTTCGTTTTGGTTGTTTTTTTTTTTTTTAAGAAATTATTTTGCTAGAAATTTTGTGGGAACCCTTTACTCTGCTGGGTGTGGGTTTTTTTGCTTGTATGTTCAGAAAAAAAATGTTCTTAAGCACTGGAGGGTAAGCACATGGGTTATTGTAGTTTCAAATGACTCTGCACAGCATAATACATTCTCAGAGCCCTTAGGTTCTTTTCACAATGGTCAATTTTTCATTCAGCAATACACATCAGTCTCTATAGGCTGACATCCAGATTTGTGTTAAGGAATTGAGATTTCTAAGATGTAGACTTTTATTTGATGGAGCCCAATACGGTGCTTGTATCATGTAGTGCAGTAGTTCTCAAAATTTAAGAATCAGCACGCCACATCAAAAATTCAGAAGTACTTATTATACCGCCTGTAAGATTTTGATTACTTTAATTATAAATCTTTCTTGTTCTGATTTTTACTAACTTGCACACAGCCTGATTGCAGCTCACCAGCAGTGTATGTAATATAGTAATATATTGTACTCTAAATTTTGATAACCACTTTTGCAAAAAGATCTGTCTGCCTGCTTTGGACAATTACATTTGTTGGTAGTCTCCTCTTTCTGTGTTTCCTATTGTTACTTAAATATCTCTGTAATAACAATGCTATTTTACTAGATCAGAGGTGTAACTAAGTGGTAGTAGGATCATGAGCAGGAAATCTTGAGAAAATGAGACTAAACTGAATTTTAAAAGGCAAAAAACAAGAGGACCGTCATGTGTGCAGTCCTGGTCATGTTGAATCTAGGGGCAGGACCCTGAGTTCAGGCTGCTTCTTCCATTTGTAGAGGTCTTGAGGGCAAAACTGTTCTCCTTCCTCATGCCGACCAGCATCTGCCTTCCTGCATCTCCTCTTATGCTGAAGAGCTGTGCTGATTAATCATTCCCCCCTACACTCCTCAGGCAAAGCACTTGTTTCCACCTGTTTTTACATAGTCATGAGGCTAGTAATTCTAATCTTCATGACAGAGTTTGGCAGAGGTTGGCCTGTGCTTTGGTCGAACCATTTTGACACAGGGTGGAATAAACACTGGTAAGACTGAAGTTTTGTTGAGTCAGGAATTGTCCATCAACACTTTGGGGTTTTTCCCCCCCTCTTCTCTTCTAAACTTTCTCCGAAGAGCATCCAGGTACCAGTTTCAACTGGGGTCTTTAGGCATATTCTGGAAGCAGTTTCTGGTTTTATAGGTTTTTCTAAGAGCTAAGACTTTAACACCCCTGAAGCCAGTTTTCACAGCAGCACAGACTGCTTCTTGGTAGTTTTTCTTCCCTTCAAGAATTCTGTGATCAAAGATAATTCTTTAGGAAGACTTGATAAGTATGGCACTTAATATGCTCAGATTTGCATAGGGCTTTCAAAGAGGGGATTCTGAGATTCTATACTTGAATAACTGGAGAAAGCATGGGCTTCAGAAAAATTGTGGAATTTACTGCATGCCTCCATCTTACAGCCCCAAAAGCATAACAAAACAGAGAAAAAAAACCCTCTTTTACAGTTAATGTCACCACTTGTGATTTCTTTTTGTTAATGAGTATTTTTCTTCTGTCTTGTGCTGATGAGTTTCAGTGTTTAGGCTGATCTGCTCTGAAACTTCTGTCTCTTGTACCCCACTCTCCTGCCATTGACTAGCATCATTATTACAGTAGGTCGTTAAGGGAGATCATAAATTTATGGGAACTTGTGAACTTTCTGGATTATCGTGTAGTTGATACATGTGAATGATTGAGATAAAAATTTTGAATAGAAATTTTTTTCTGTTTATTTGCGGCGCCAAAGTGGAGAGCATTGCAAAAAGGTTACATTCTTATAGCAGCATGTATATAAATTTCCATGATTTACTCTTTTCCCTAAATCATGTGACTTATTTCCTGGTTCAAATTCTTTCTCTTGCTATGGTTTTTGGTTTTGTTTTTTCTTTTTTTTCCCTTCTGACTACAAAATTCTGTCTTATTCCTTCAAGAGGCGTAAGTTGGTGGAGACTGGAAAAATTTTTTGGGGAAGCCTAACTGTATACTTGTCCTATTCATATACCTTTTTCTAGACATACTTGCTGCTGTTGAGGACAAGATACAGTGTTGACGTAGTGTTCTGGAAGTTCCTATGTTTGTATATTCCCATGCTAATTTTGACTATTCTGAGGTTTTTTTCATTTTTGTGGGTTTTTTATTTTCTATTTTCTCAAATTCACTCAATGTTTTCTCAACTAAATCACACGAACATTCCACTTTTGACAATTCAGATCTCGACATTCACCTCATTTCTTGAGGTCTTTGTAGTCAACATTCTAAGTCAAGCCTCCAGCAGTCTGTGTTGTGGCAGTAGTAGCTTTGTTGCCAAAAGATTCACCACTGCCAACCTATGGAGAGCAAGATGAGATTGCTCATGATTCCCTGTCTGTAGGAAAGTCAAAGGTCCAAGTTCACTGGCAGGATTTGGAAGGGGAAAGGAAAGCAAATATCCCTTTTTCAATTATAATTTCACAAAAAAGGATGCTAAACAAGAAAGG
>WAAD01026676.1:799-34850 GCA_013389945.1 Fregata magnificens | reverse complement strand
AAACATTATTCTGACAAAAAATATACAGTCTAACACTGTTAATGCTGCTTGTACATTTGCAAATTCATTGCAGAAGTTAGAAAGGGAAAAGTCCTTTCTTCCTTTGCCAATGCAAAGATCATGTTTCTTGGGAGCTTGTCTTAGAAATGAACAAAGTTCAACTCTGCTCATAGCACCTAAGCAGACACTTTTGTTGTTTCCTGTGACTAGAAATCCACACAGATTGCAGCTAGTGCTGAAAAACCCTGCTCTGCATTTATATGATTAAATCCTTGCTGATTTATCTTCATTCCTGCTTTAGGGTGATCCTGGTGAGGGATTGCCAGGACCCCCTGGACTACCCGGACCTGCAGGACCATCTGCTCCTTCCAGAGGACTAGTGAGTATTTGGGGTTCTCTGTCAATGAGCTCGTCTTGCCATAGAGGAATCCAGAACGAAATAGGAGGTTTTCTCTAGGAAAGTAGCCTCACAGATAATCATGTTCTCTAAAACACTCATGCAGAAATGCAAATAAATGTCTGGCTGAAGTGTGTGAGTACTGTAATCTACATAAACACCCACTATTCACATTTTTAAAAGCCAGTCGATATGTGTGCTCTCCTGTGCAAAAGCAATAATATATGGGAGAACGAGAGACAAAAAATTCCTCAGAAAGGCATTATAAACTTGAATTATTCATTTCTTCCTGCTACTGAACACAGAAACGGTTTGACAGTCATTTACGTTTGCTGTCATTAAATACTACAACACATACCAGCATGGTGACAGTATTCATATTTTGAATGCTCAGTACTCAGGCAATGTTAAAGAATATGTTTCAGATTCATCTCTCTTCTGTAATTGGACCTTTCCCACTGTTTCTGTGAGGATACATGTGTACGCAGCTGAAGAAGGAATCTGGCCTAAATTTTCAATTCATGGTGTGGGAGCTGATTTTACACGTAGACACGGCCCACCACTGACACCAGTGGAAGTCCTGTGGTGGACTTTTAAACAAAACTATCTGTCACACTGAGTATTGTGAGTATTTAACAAGTTAGTTTGCAACATATTCCAGTGACGAAAATGGATTAGATGCTCCCATGATCTAGGGTCTGCTAAATTACACCAATCTGTTTCTTGTAGCAGAAAAATAGAGTAACAGTGTTATGAAGGGCTGCACTATTTGGCCTCCACTGATACTGACTTCAAGAGACCAGCAAGGCAGCTCCAGATCACTAGGACAAGGTGCTCCAGTCCAATAGCTTTTCTAACCGAAAGGCCACTTCTCTAAATGTAGCAGTGGACACCAGGTCCTACACCGCCTTTACTTTCTTGTTGTCTGTGACAGCAAGTTTCAAGGCCTTTTATTCTGGAGTGAAGTGAAAGAAGTCTCAGTGCAGCCGGGGAATGCAGCCCTGACTCCTGCGCTTTTGAAACATTAGCTTTGGTACTATTATAACTGATTCAGGTACTAGTTCTCTGTGTACTTTGGGCTGCAGTTTACAAAGCATACACAGCTATGAAACTCATCAAGGGCTTGCAATGGGAATCTGTAGTTAATTTACTTTTATATGAGTTGACATTATTTCATTTTAAATGTGGTGGAACTCACACATGTAGAAAAGTCATATTTCAACTGCCAAGTTTGTTTGTTGCACACCTTGGCTTATTCCTTTTAATTTTTAAAATTATAAGTCATATAAAACTTTCATAGCAAGTTCTATAATTTTAAAAAATTGATAACTGGACTTCATTTCACTTTCTATATATACTATGCAGACAAATCATGGCAAATTTTCCATGAAAGATACTTTTTTTTCTTTAGCAGTTTTAAAAAATTCTTAGACAGTATGTATGCTGATTGTAGCTTGCACTATAGGTTCCATAATACAGGAAGATGGTTTGAAGCTGAAGAAGCTTGAATCTATGAAATTGTCTTATAGACGAGTACAACTAGATTGCGATACTAAAACTGAACACTTTTTCTAACAAAATGTTTTAGAAAATGCTTTAGTATATTAACTTCCCTTTATAAAATGCCTCTTCAGATTCCAGTTGTAGGAATCTCAGAATCTGGCTTTTGAACTAAGAGGCACATTGTAGGAAACAGTGGCTAGTTCTTAGTTATGCATTTTAGGATATTCTTAATGTTGACAGGTATCTTTCCAACATTAAAATTTGTCTGAGATATTGCTTCATCTTCAGTTCACTTAAACAGTCACATAGCATGTGTGTCCTGCAGGATTGTTATCATCGTACTCATAGAGCATCTGCAGGTAAATATAGACCTGAGTGTCTACAAAATAAAATGGTATGAAACACCAGAAACTTGACTGAAATATTTTTGTTGTGTTATAATTTATTTCACCAGTGGCAGTCTGCTGCAAGGATATTGGCTATAACTGTGTTTGCAGTAATTGGCAAGTGATATTTTCATTCCTCATCTTTAGAAGTAATATTTTAAAATGGAATTCTCCTAGTTTCAGAACAGACTGGAACCTGAAGAATCGGGTTCTGGAGACATTGATGGAGAGACTGAGATTTTAAGAGTAAGTATATATTGATGTTTATTTCTCATTAGCATAATAAAGAACTTTACTTTACTCATCCAGATTGTAGAAGATCCATTTCACAATGCAAATTTTGTACATGCTTAATTCACAGCATCCAGAAATGCTTTGTAGGGTTTCATTTCCAGATCTGAAAAGGTCTAAATGTATGTGAGTGGGGAAGAAGTGTGAGAAAGAAAGAGGACAACAAAGAAATAATGGCAAGAGGACTTTTTAAAATGAGAAAATGCTTTTAATCTGATTCTGAAAAGACAGTAAAGAGGAGAGACATGAGAATGATACTATTCTTTGCACTTTTTTAATTTGGAGTACCTGTTCTAAAAAATAAGTATGTCTGTATGAAACACTTCACACTGCGACTTCCACTCTTGATCCATTTTGATGGTCATTTGAACTTCCCTGCATCCCTGAACTTCACACTTGCCTTTGTGAATAATTGTAACACTGTCACATCAAGGCTGGCTAGCAGAGAGAGATGTTTTGGCTTAGTGAACGTTAATAAGATTTTGATGCACATGTTCCTGAGTGAGATTCTCTGGGCTGTGTAACATGGGAGGCCAGACTTCTGTCATTGGGAAGGAGTATTCATGCCAGGTAAACCTGAGTTACATTAAATAATGTGGTTTTCCATCCACAGAATCAGTCAGATATATAATGAATCAGGCGATATATTACAGTTAAGGACAAATCTTAGGAAAATGTGAAGTCAAGTGACTGAAGATGAAGAGACGTAAATGAGAAGGCTTTTATTGATCCATCTAGATGGAGTGAGAGATAATCTTTTATGCAGTCTTTGGGATGGGGCATTTCCACCCTCCAATTAGAAGCTGTTTCATCAATAATACTTCAGCTTTCTGAGGAATGAACTCCCTGGATGCCTGTCTCCTATGAACTCCAGAATGGTATAGCATTCTGAGACCTCTGTTTTGAAACACATCTAGTGATATTTTCCATTCTCTCAGACTGATTCCTGCCTCAAGAATTCTTTTCTGTTTCTTCTTTCCTGTTTCTTCTTTCCTCCAAAGTGCTGAATGCCTTATTCCCAAGGCTCTTCAGCAGGGAGGTAATCTCCAGGCATGCAGAGGAAAAGAAGGTTATCAGAAGTAGTCAACATGGATTCACCAAGGGGAGGTCATACTTGACCAACCTGATAGCCTTCCATGATGGTGTGACTGCCTGGGTAGATGAAGGGAGAGCAGTGGATGTTGTTTACCTTGACTTCAGCAAAGCGTTTGACACTGTCTCCCATAACATCCTCATAGACAAGCTTAGGAAGTGCAGGTTAGATGAGAGGACAGTGAGGTGGATTGAGAACTGGCTGAACGGCAGAGCTCAGAGGGTTGTGATCAACAGCACAGAGCCTGGGTGGAGGCCCGTAAATACTGGTGTTCCCCAGGGGTCTGTACTGGGTCCAGTTCTGTTCAATATATTCATCAATGACCTGGACAAAGGGATAGAGTGTACCCTCCGCAAGTTTGCTGATGATACCAAACTGGGAGGAGTGGCTGATATGCCAGAAGGCTATGCTGCCATCCAGCGAGACCTGGTCAGGCTGGAAAGCTGGGCCGAGGGGAACTGAATGAAATTCAACAAGAGCAAGTGTAAAGTCCTGCACCTGNCTGGAGCAAGTCCAGCGGAGAGCCGCAAAGATGATC
Organism: Fregata magnificens; assembly: GCA_013389945.1. NCBI lineage: Eukaryota > Metazoa > Chordata > Aves > Suliformes > Fregatidae > Fregata > Fregata magnificens. The sequence goes on along the minus strand of WAAD01026676.1, from coordinate 30,642 downwards.
AGGGGACTGGAGCACCTCTCTTATGAGGAAAGGCTGAGAGACCTGGGCCTGTTCAGCCTGGAGAAGAGAAGACTGAGGGGGGATCTTGTCAGTGCTTATAAATATCTGAAAGGTGGGTGTCAAGAGGATGGGGCCAGATTCTTTTCAGTGGTGCCCAATGACAGGACAAGGGGCAATGGGCACAAATTAGAACACAGGAAGTTCCACCTGAACATGAGAAAAAACTTCTTTACTGTGAGGGTGACAGAGCACTGGAACAGGCTGCCCAGAGGGGCTGTGGAATCTCCTTCTCTGGAAATATTCAAAACCCACCTGGACGCAGTCCTGTGTACCCTGCTCTAGGTGTACCTGCTCAAGCAGGGGGGTTGGACAAGATGATCTCCAGAGGTCCCTTCCAACCCCAACCATTCTGGGATTCTGGGATTCTGTGATTCTGTGAATTGCCACATGCTGAAAGTTAGTTATCTTGCCTAATTTAGGAGACTAGCCTCTTTAGATGCCCTATGTAGTTAACAAGACAGGTGAGCGCTTGGAATGGCTCCCTGCAGAAGGGTCTGTTGACTGTACTGAAAATCCAAGATGACCACCTTCCTAACAGAATCCTGTAGATGACCCTAAGTCAGAATTAAAGAGTTCTTGCCTTACTGTGCTATGCCCCAAAATTTCAAACTGTCCATGTTTGCTTGCTAATGCAATCAGTAACAAGAATGAACTTGCACATGAGAGAGAATATTTGCAAATGTACTATTTTTCCTAAAGTAACATATTTCATTCATTTTATTCAATTTAAATAGATCTGCTCATGTCCACACAGGATAGATCTTTGGAGCAGAGGCCATTTTTACAGCACTAAGCACAGTCAGGTCTTGACCATGAATACCGATTCTCAGTGCTCCAGCAGTAGCATGGAGAAACCCTTTGAAATGAGTAGATAAAAAACTAACTACTTCTCTCTGTTCAGTGATCCCTTGATTTCATTTTTGGTTAAGTTTCTTAACATTAGGTCAATCATTGGAATATCTCTAAGGTCTTTACTGGATTACAGAGAGCTGACAGAATTTTTTGGTTTTTAACTTCCTGCTTGCTGTTGCATGCCATGAGGTGGCACAATTCAGAGAGCAAGGATAGAGGAGGTCAGTGTGACCCTATGTAAGGAGTGTATCTATGAAACTAAAATTGGTTCTTCATGAAGCAGAAGGGGGGTGGTAACCCAAGCTGAGAGTTCTATGAACTTGAACAGTCTGTGAGAGCTTTTCCTGTTCCATGTATATACAAATGAACCTGATTAGGGCAATTTCTAACAATGCTGCTGGTTTATCCAGGGTCTTCCTGGGCCACCAGGCCCTCCAGGACTGCCTGGTCTTCCAGGGAAGCCAGCACCCAATTCAGGTGTAGGACCTCCTGGGTCACCAGGGGAAGATGGAGCTTCTGGTGAACGAGGCCCTGAAGTGAGTACCCATTTGTGCACAAACATTAACGTTGTTTCTGGCCTACAATGCTAGTTCTAAGGCTTACAGTCTGTATAATTCTTAATAATATTGCAGAATATTTTTCATTGAAGAGCTTGGATTTTATGCACATTTTTTACAAAAAAAATAACAAAATAAATGTCTAGTTAACTAAAGCACATTACACCACAGCAGGATGTACATTTGGCAGACACATACTGGTGAATCTAGACCAGAATAAATAAAAAGTAAGGATGCCTTTACCAACACTGAATAAGGCTAAGGATTATTTTTCCTGTGGTACTTTCAGGAAAATGAAGTTTGCTAAATCACTTACATAATCTGCAGGGAATTTTTAGCATAAATTGAATTTTCCTCTTTCAGGAACTGTCTTCCTTCTTTTTCTTCTGCTAGGTAGAAACACTTATTCCTGTGGACATGTGAAACACAGCTCTACTGTAAAAAATGTTGCTAAAAGTTCGACTGTTACCTATTTGTTAATAAATCCTCAGTAAAGTGTTTTTTCAGTGAAGAAAACGATTTTTCTAGCGTTGATCAGCTCTGTGAATCCTCTCTGGAACTGTATTTACTAATATGGTTCCCTTATTCCCCATCAACCATCTGCCAGTAGCAGTTGTTCTCAGGACTAGATCTGATCTATCTATTCACGTTACCTTCAAAGTGGGTCATGATTGCTATATCTGACACAGTGTAATTAGCATATATTAAATAAGTGTATTGGTGACACATGTTAAAGAGGAGATCTCACTGCATCTCAGCTGTGCTGGTTTTTTTGATGATAATCAAGTCAGGAGTTAATACAAAATCTAAAAAGGTGGGTATGGTAAATTTTAAGTATCTGGCCATTGAGGTGGAAGGCAGCATCCTTTGTGCAGAGAGAAATTAAGCACCTGAAAATCTTTAAAATGGGATCCAAGAAGCACATGCATGGGAAGCCAATGAAAACCAAGAGCTGAGGATGTATGTACCCTGTAGGGAAACACTGAGAATAGCCCAAGTTATACATATAATATCTCACTTAGAGCTGCAAGGAGGTACCTCCATCCAATACCTCAGAGCCCTATCCTGAAAACTAGTCCTTTTCTGTCAGGACCTGGGTCTTATACTCTCAGGCTACAAGGAAGTGTAAAGCATCACAAATTTTTCTTCATCCAAGCTTTAAGTCCTTGCAAGATGGAGTGTCCATTCAACACAGGTCAGAAATTGGGTAATTTTTGGACTTCAGAGTTTCAGAGTGTTCTCTCTTGGAATAAATTGTATCCCTATGAACCTCACTAAATTAAAGTTGTGATAAACAGAGCACAGAAGATGTAGCTCTACGTGGACTATTATTTTGCTGAACTACACACAGTTTCAGCGTTTGCTGCCCTCAAGTGCTTTGGCTGTGTTTTGAGTATTTGCTCAGTTATTAACTGAAATGTCCTTTTGTTTTACAATTTTACAGGTGATTGATAAGGCAGTTAGCCATTCTGGCCTGGTAATGAGATGTTTCACTAAGGTGAAATAACCTGGTCCCACAGAAGTAGGCTCAAAAAGCAGTATCTTTCATCCAGGCTTTTCACTGACATGTTTCAGAAAAGGCCTTCTCTGTGTATGCAAAGGAGCTTTGACAACCGGGTTGACTCATAATTAACAGTTGTAGTCCAGATCCTTAGAAATGTGTCACTGACTTAAACTTGAAAATAAATCTCAAACATTTATTAAATTAGTGTATTGTAAACATGGTGCTTTCTTCCATTATTCTCTGCTTTCTAGAAATTATCAATGGATTTTTCAATGGTTTTATACACTAACTGTGGTAAGATCGTGTTCTACATTCTTAATGGTTTGTTCTCAGTGCTATTTACAGAGTTAGCCTCTGATCCAACAACAAGATGCACTCAGGACACGTTTGTCCTGCAGTTACGGTAGCATAGGCCAGTTCTTGTAGACTCCAGGTGAGTGTGGAAGTAGTCAACAGTGCTCATGCAGTAGCATGGAGCTCAGAGCCTGCCAGCCACAAAACCAACAAGGCTGGCCTGCACTGAACTTGATGCTGCTACAACAGTGACAACCTGCACGGGCTAATTTAATGCACTTCTGACATATCCTGCAAGGAAAAGCCTTAAACGTGCCTGGAGCTCCAGTGGGTTCTGTCTCATTAAACATGTCTAAGCTGTAGGGCCTGGGTGTGCTTCTGTGTTTTAGATTGCTGACCTTGTCATATCCTGATAGCATAAAAGGATAGGACCCAGCTGTCTGCAGTGCCTTTCCACCTGCGTGCTTCTATAGCATGGTTTCCTTGGAAGAAAATCCCAATGACTGGGAAGGAAAGAAGTGTCTGGTCTAGAGGATGTAGGGAGCAGGACAAAAGGATGTTTTGAGACCACACTTGCCCCACTAGCTGTTAGCAAACTTGCCATTAATAACCCAAAGGCTATGATAGCAGAAAGTTTTTCATTCTTTCCTATTCTTAATTACTCTAATTAAGGAATTATGGCCTGAAGTGGCTTAGCTGAAAAGAGCTGTAGGTGGACTGACAGCAGCTCTCCAGTGTCCTGCACAGTGGCCACACTCCTAGCATGCCTTCCCCATGCTCTGCTTATCCTGCCATACACATGGCCTATTAGTCCTTCCTGGATGTTTTCTGCATTGATTGCAAAGGGGAAAAATTTCCATGGCCCAGCCAGTCTTTTTCAAACTCCTTTACAATATGCCAGACCCTCCCTCCCTGGCAGAGAAAGGAGGAGATGAGGAGCTCATCTATGAACACAGACCAGACCAGCAGTGGATAGGTTACTGCCTTTATCACAGTACTTGACTCAGGACGGAGCTTGATTACCTGCTGTATGTATTTGGGGTTTTATTGTCAGGTCATTATTTCCCTAAAATCATAAGCTTGGCTCTGACAAACACTTTTTCATGTTTGTGGGTTTGTTCATTTGTAACCAGAAAGGCTAGAAACTTGTTATTTCAGTTAAAAGATGAGATTCTCGCCTGACTGTGGGGAGGATATCCAATGTTGCTAGCCTTCCAATAATATTTCAAGACTACAACATTGTTGGAGAGTAATAAGAAACTTGTTGAAGTTTTTTAAGATGTGTCATAAATATTTCCCACTAAGTGCTGTGAATACTTCAAACTAAGAGAACAGCAAGTGCTAAAGACTATGGCACCGCAGTGGTTTAGGCATATGCTTCATTGCACCTTTTGTCTCACTTTAAGTATGAACAGAAGTCCTTCTAGAATGTAACCAGGAAAAAGGCATAGCTTTATTACATAAATGCAGTGCTTGGCCAGTCTTTCCTTGTTTTCAATTAATTACCTTACTTTGTATTTTAATTGTTTGAAGGTAAGCTATTTCTAGTCATATCTAGTCACTGAATGACTGGCTTAAACCTAAAAAAAAAATCACATCCTCTGGAAGTTAGGAGAATATCAAATGTTCTAAAAAGTCCTGCAGAGACCTGTCATGAAAACGCCTATTTTGGCAATATTTCTCAGAACAACAGCATCTTCAGAACCACAATATCCTTACAGAATAATTGGAGGTCTTCTGTCCTCTAATACAGACCAGTATTGCTCTCCAGTGCTCATAAATTTAAAATTGATAATAATTTTTCAGTAAAATGAAGATGATTAGCATCTTAAGGCTTACTATCAGAAGCAGTCTGTTTTATGACCAGGCGTATTTTCCCATAAAAGAGGCTTTCTTTATATTTAGATAAATATTCTAAAAAAAATACAAAGACAGTCTATGATCAATAACAGGAAAGCAAAAATTAAAGACGTAAAAAAAAAAAAAAGGTAGTAACCACATTCAGGCAGTCAGCTTCAACACAAGATATAGTAATCAAAATTAATATCAACTGCTTTTCATGCTTGAGATACAAACAAAACCAAAACCCATATAAACTTGGAGCATATCTGAAAAATAAGAAATTAAGAGACAACAACTTCAAATACATACAGGCTTTAGCCTGCCTAGGAATGATTCATGAAGGTTGGAAGGTGGAAAATTCCCCCACAACAGCTTAAATACAGTAGGATGGATTGGGATAGGTTTTTATGAACTAACCAAATAGATGCAGAAGTGTGATTCTCTTAAAATAAATACATGCTTTTGGCCTCAGTTTCCCTCCCCTTTGCCATCTCTACTGGTACAACAAATCATACTGGCCTTGCTGCGGCCGTTATTCTACTGATTATAATCAGGATGGCACTCTAAAATAAAAAAGCCTGAAATGCTGGCCAGATTTCATCTAACTGTTTTGCTCCCAAGAGTACCTTTTTTTTTTCTGAATCCAAGACAGATCAAATTGTACTGATGATTATGACTGCAATTTTAAGAAAATCTATTGGCAAGTCATGTAAAATAGACAGTTACCCTAATGCTTTATTTGCTGCATTTGCCAAAGTGCAGTGTTAGATTAAAAGATCCTCTATAATAGCGTCTTTTCTATTCAAAATGTACTTTCAACTTCATGACTGTGGCTGTTTCTGTATCTGTAGAAGATAAAGTAACTAGAATGGTCTAGAACATTTTGTTAAAATTTGTCACAAAGTAATAATGTAAAAAGAATTCAAAGAAAATGGAGAAATATGTATTGATTCATCTTCTATTTTAAAGATGAAGGTGTTCCCTGTTGTGCAATCTAGGATTTCACAGGCTGTAATATTAACTACTTGTAGCCAGTCATTTTTCTGGTGCAACAGAAATCATTGTTTTCCGCTTTCAGGATAATTCCTGGGAAACATATCAATTAAAAAAGTAGAAGTTAAATGTTAACCAGACTACTAGAGTACCTTTTCAGAAGAATCAGGCCATGACAAGTCTGCAGGCTGCTGAAGGAAAACTCCAGCTATTAACAGTACAGACCCATGCATTTTCATACTTTCAGATCACCTAAGAAACTGTAGCCCTGCTCTCCAAAGATTTGCACAAATTTGCACACTCTGGATAAATGAATTGAGATCTATTCACAGCAGAAGTTTTTGGATGGGAATCCTCATTCAGTAACACATCGAAATAGTTGTGTAATTAAAGGTCTTCATTTAGACTAGCCAATTACTTGAAGTTGTGTGGAGGGTTAAGTCCTTGCTAAATCAAGAACTTCGTGATGTAACATCTCTTCTCATGAGAAACATGTCTTGGAAATGTTTGGGTAAAGGCTGCCTTTTCTAACGGGAAATACTGCTTCACTAACTGCTCCACATTGCATCTGATACTGATGTCATATTGCTCTGATTAAATACATATTTTCTAAATGCTGCATGAAGCTAAATTGCCTCATGGCATTGTATAAGGATATTTTCTATGTTTTTTTTAAAGTGGCTCACAAATGCAGGAGTACACCCTGAAGTGAATAACAATTCTCGAAGTGTTGCTTGCTAGCTACATAAGAGAGCCTACTCAAAAGGAAAGAAAGGAAATAAGCAATTTTAGAGCAATGAAACTTAAAATTGCTAAGCAGTGTAGGGGAAATAGTCACTAAAGTTTAAACAATTATTGTTGTTAGCCCAGCCTCTCTTCTAATCCTCCTCTGTCTATGTAATCATGGCAAAATACAATATGAAAATGTTTGAAACATACTGAAAATATTTCTGATCTTTTTAATTTTAAAAAGAATTGATTAGTTATTCTATCACATACAGTACATCCAAAGGGCAAAAACAGGGGAAAAAAGTAAGGAGAGCCAGGAAAATGAGGCCTTTGTGACCATTCTGAAAACACAAGAGAAAAAGAATGTTTTCTATCTATCTCCTTCTGCAACCATTTATATCCTTCCCCAAAATAGATTAATAAATAAATGGATAAAAGATTCTCAGAGGCCAGAATGCACACCTGTAAATTTAATTAAAGGCTTTCAGAGCCCAGTTTTAAAAACATAGAGCATGCAAATATGTATGTAACTGTTCTCTTTCTTGCATGTATAGTTACTGTGGGCTGGACTTCAATACCTATACTGATTGACTGGTTGACCCTACAAAGCCAGTTTTTCCCAGCCTGGCTGGTCACTGAAATGCGTGCAAAGTCATGGATACAACACAGGAAATTGGGTGGAGAACTAAATATAGATTTTTCAAGGCAAAATTAAAGTGAGGCATCACACAGAAAACCTAGGCCACTTTCTGACTTTGTCAATACCAACGTTTTCTCAGCTAGCTCTTGTCTGGCACCGAGGTTGCCAAAAGTGTGGATGGCTGAAGTGCATGTGGATTTCAACCCCATTGCATCTGTAGTAGTGTTGTCAACCCCATTGCATCTGTAGTAGTGTTGTCAAAACCTGCTTGGATAGCACCATTATTTTGCATGCTGACATTATATTTATATTATGTTGGTTTATATTATTTTTTATTATTTTATTATTGTTTCATATAGTTTTCTATTAAAATGTATTTAAATACTGTTTTGATACAAAGCCAAACTCTCAGAAGACAAGAAATACAAATGTCAGAACTTAATGGTGTTAGGTGCTACCTGGTGCTACACATTAGTCTTTCATAATGCTGTATCATCAGTTGGTCCAAAATACTTACATGCCTGTGCTAGGAAGAGGGCTCTCAGCTGGCACCTGCTTTCAATTTACTATCATCTGCAGGGTCCTCAAGGTCCTCCTGGTCTTGATGGAGTGGTTGGCCCACCAGGACAGAAGGGAGAAAAGGTAAGTTAAATGTCTGTCTTGATCCTACTTCAGTGGAAAATCTTTGTCAATTCTAGGCTGTAAAAATCATAAATAGATGTCCCTGCAACACAGTGTTGGCTGGCTTCAACATTTTTTTAATTGAATCCAGCTGCTAATACCTTATTAGACACATCTCTAAAGACATTTTCAGAAATCCAGAATTCCCTATAGGGTACAGTCTCATTTTCTGCAGCATGCAATATTCAAAATAAAATATGAGCTACTCTGTTGTGATTCATCAGTAAAGAGCTAGTCATGACTGGGCTCATGCAGGTGAGTCTGTAGGGGGAAAGAAAGAACTCCAGCTAGTCCAGACTGGCACAGACTGACAGCATATTCCCTGCGGAAAGCACCCTCTGTGATGTGTGTGTGTATACCAGGGCAACAGGAATTACTTAAGTTTGGATTCTGTGGACTACTGACACATCAAGTTTTGTACACTTCTGAAGCAGCCTGTATTTGTCTTAACTGCTGACTACTGCACTGCTGCTGCCCCCAGCTACGGTATCCCACCCCCACATCTGTGGCAGTTCCAGCCTTCACTCACCCATTGATGAGACATTTCAGCATCCTAACCTGGCAGCAAAGGGTTACTTTTAGTTTTGTGTTGACTTGCTGCACTGGTTGGCTTCATGCATGATCAGATGAGCGCTATGGCCAGCAAAGGGGGAGGAGTGGGGAACATGTAAATGAAAGCAAGGGATCATACCATCCAGCCAATAGATTTTCTTGTGTTGCCATATAACCAAAAACTACATATTGCAAAATTGCCGCTCTTTTTAAGTTTCCCCAAATTACTGCATCCGGTTTTTTTGCACCCCACTACAAGAAGGATGTGGAGAAGACAGAGACGGTGCAGCAGAGAGCTATGGAGGTGGCCAGGGGCCTTGAGTACATGACCGATGAGGAGAGGCTGAAGGAGCTCAAACCATTTAATCTGGCAAAAAGGAGACCAAGGCATGGCCAATAGATATAAAGATATAATTATAACCCTTTAATGAGGTCTAGTGAGTCTGCATTTGAAATACTGAATTCATTTTTTTGCACCCCACTTCAAGACAGAGATAAAGACTACAGGAAAATTTCAGCTTCTACACCATACTTTATGTACAAGAAATTGAAAGTAGGTTCCCAAGTATACATTGAAATCTCACATACTGTAAGGGAAATGGAAAGGCAAGTCTTAAAGGGCCAGAATATTGATATTTATTTATTTGTTTTTTAAATCACAAGATTTTTTTTTTAAATCTCCTCTGGAGATTGAAGGATCTGAGTTGTGATTTCAAAAGCCTGAGGCTGGTAAAACTGCAGCACACATGGGAACTAGCAGCTATCCAGAAAATGCAGTATGTATGTTACAAAGCAGGCATCTGAAACTTTTGTTCATTATAATCAGTGGTATGTGTTTTACATAAAGGAGTCTGAGACTAGGAAGAAGTCTAGCTGAAGTAAACTGAACCTGAATCGCATATTGTATGAAGAGACTGATGTGGAAAGCGAAGTAATTGGAAGTAAAATTAAATTTTCAAAAAAGGCATAATCCTCAAAAAAAAAGGACAAAATCACAAATATTTTGCCTCACGGAGCTTGTTTTCTGCATTGTGTATATTTGACAAAAGTTTAATTAGAAATTAAGCACCACATATTTGCACCTGCTCAATACAATCCCCAGCACCTTGGGATAACAGGATTTTTCCATTTCCACTATTCATTTTTTCTCAAAACCTTGATTTAATCTATATTGCAATATCTATTTTTAATCCTTATTCCCCATTAATCTAGAGAAGATTACAGGCAGAAACCGCAGTATGCACTGAAAGTAAAGTCAATTTGCTCCTTGGAGTGAAATTTGATGTGTCTTTTTGCTATTACTTTTGGAAGAAAACATTGTTATCGTTTTACTCCTCGTGCTTACTCATTTTTTTCAGAACTTTCTCAAGCAATATTTCTGTTGAATGAGTAAGGACAGATGCTTGCCAATATAACGATTAATTCCATTAGATTCAGTGCAATTTGGAAAAGAAGTATTTGCATTATGTGACTTTCTGTCTATTCCATGAATTAGAAGTGGAAAAAACAGTATCTAAGTAAGACATATAAAAGCAAATCAAAGAGCTTGATCGCTGCAGAAGAGCCTTAAATCATACTAGTCATCATACCCCTTGTTTGGAACAATGCCCTCGACAACTTGTGTGGGATCAGTTTCCAATTCTGTTATATCCCATGAGAGTTTTGACATTTAAGTTCAGAAGCATGAGGATGTGACCCACAATGCTTAATTCTGTGTGCTCCAAACCTTTAAAATCTGCAGCAATAATTGAAATACAAGATTGCATCCTGTCTGCATACCAGACCAGAGCTATTAATTTGTTGTTATATCTCCTGAATTACAGACTGTTTTCTTTTTAACTAAGAGGTCTAATGTTGCATGTAAGGGACATTATGACATCAAATTAAACAACACAGAAGTCTGTGGGTATTTTAATTAAGAAAAAATATCATAAATGTGGTTTTGTTGCCTGTCTAATGCTCTTACTGTAAGTAATTAGGATTGGTTTTCTTTTACAGGGTGATCAAGGTCTTCCTGGTTCTGTTGGTCCAAAGGTAAAAAAAAAGACAGTGTCTTTATAGGACAACAGTATCACTCTAATACAGCACATTACTGAAAAGGGCTGAGAAGTCTAAAAGATTATTACTGTGAAACCTAATGAAGGCGGCAAACTTGGCTTCTCAGTTGGCCAACTGAGAAGTGTAGCCAGGAGATCGAGGGAGGTGATTCTTTCCTCTACTCAGCTCTTGTGAGACCCCACCTGTGGTACTGTGTTCAGATCTGGGGCCCCCAGCATGAGAAAGACATGGACCTGCTTGAGCTGGTCCAGAGGAGGGCCATGAAGATGATCAGGGGGATGTCCCCTCCCTGGAAGTGTCCAAGGCCAGGTTGAATGGGGATTTGAGCAACCTGGCCTAGTGGAGGGTGTCCGTGCCCCTGGCAGGGGGGTTGGAGCTAGATGACCTTTAAGGTCCCTTCCAACCCAAACCATTCTATGATTTTGTGATTCTACTTACTTGCATCTACTTATGCATGTTCAGCATACCAATAGACTGGCCTTTTATTTTAGGGTGATACTGGAGTCACTGGATCAATAGGCCCCAAAGGCGAAGCTGGCGCTGTTGGGTCTCCTGGGAAACCTGGACTACCAGGACCTCCTGGGCCTCCTGGGCCCCCTGGGCCTCCTGGACCCCCAGGACTAAGCTACAGTTCAGGATTTGAGGTATTTTACTGTTACGGGGTTTATTGTAGCTACAGATCTACTTCCTTCAGAGGAGGGACAGTGCAATCCCCTGTATATTTCACAGCTATTTAAGGCTGAACTGATTATAGATAGAGTCATTTGCTCTAGACTGAAATTTGCCTAGGAGTAGCCTACAATTCCTTTTACATTTGACCATAAAATTGGCCGTGCTTAGACCATGGAAGTAAGGGATTTCTTTGGGCAATTTTCATGAAACTATTCAGTAGTAACAGTGTTCAGATGCTATTTTTGATGCTTATATCATTGCTAATATAAAATACTCAAATACTGTACTACAAGCAAAAACTTCTTGAACACTTTTTTTTTCATGTAAATAATTCAGAGCAGTGATTTAAATATACATAGAGACATGACAGTATTCATTAAAATCAAACTGCAGGTCCCCCTTAAGCTATGACTTTTCCCATTCTTGAGGCCACGAGTTTAGTTTTGGCATGCTGCTTATGTAACGTGAAAATACAGAGACAGATGTTGGACATTTCTGACCTCATGGTCTATTCTACTGAGAAGAAAAATGTTCCTTAAAAAAAAAAAAATTGCAGATGCTACTTTTTCTACTTCTGAAAATAATACTTTCATCACTTTAAAATATGAGATCTGGCCAGCTCCAAATCTGGAGTTTCACATGTCATTTGAGAACTGCTCATTAGATGATCTTTTTGGAGAAGAAAGTGGCTTTGCAGTACAGGAAGGCAAAGGGAGCACACTCAGGTTCAAGAACGAGAGCTGCTGCCTTAACATCTTTGTGAAGAGAGGTTGACAAATTGCCTACGTCAATATTCACATGAGTCTTTCCTTTTTTTCTTTTTCCATGCATTTTTCATTTCTAATTTAGCTGTTTGGCTCGGGAAAGTCTTTTCAGAGTTTTGGGCCTTTTATGTCATGGGATATAATACAAGTTTGGAGAGAAACTGAGGGCAGTTTCATCAGAGAATTAAGCAATGTTTGACCAAAACTACTGGACATCTGTAGAACTTCTGCAGTAAAGCGGTGGTTTTAAAAGATACCAGTTTACTCACACGTGTTTCTCCTAGTATTTACGCTACCCCTTTTGTAGTTCTCTTTTCTTTACTCTAGGGACACTTTGAGTACTCCCAAGTATGGAGCTGACCACTAATGCTTGTTTAGAGACATGTTCTGATTTCTGATGTCTGACTAAATAATATTGTACTATAGACACTACTGGTTAATAATCTCACTGATGTCAGTGGATTTCAATGGATGAAAAAATCTCTCCAGCAGTTCAGAAGTTCTTAATTGCCAGCACTGCAATTGTTAGCAAGAAACAGCATAAAGTCTAAGCGTACAAACACTCCATTGCATTAACTTAGGCACACTATAAAGGCTGGTACAAAGTCTCCCCTGAATAAATATGTACTTGTCTCAGAATGAGATAAGGGCTACTGGTAAGCCACATCTTCATCCTAGGCCTGGTCTGAGCTTTATCCCAGGATGATGGCTTCTCTGACTTACAGTGATCTTCTGTGACCCTTGAGCATGCAGTGCTAAGAGATTCTCCACTCTTCCCCACTCACACTATTTAAGTAGAAGCCAACTTTGCCTCATTATGCCACCAAAGAGTTCCCCTGCAGGTAGGTACTTAGGACCAAACTCTGCCATTTCTGATACCTAAGTCTCAGAGGAGCAAAGTTAGCAGATGAGCAGGAGAGAGTGCAAACTGGAAGTCCCCACTTTTATGAACACAAACACAGAAGGATCCCAGCTCTAACAGCAGCAACGATATCTTGATTGGCTTCATCTTGAACTCCATCTAGTCCAAAGAGAATTGGCATGATTGTCATTTCCCTGAGAGGAATACTACTGTTAACAGGCTTGCTAGTTCTAGCTGATCTTTTGGATGCCCCCCCCCGCCATCTGTTAAGGCAGCACCGTGGTCTGCCAGTTCGTTAGGGCAACACTACCTTTTCGTTGGCAGTCTGTTTATTGCTGTAAGGCAGTTTCTGCAAAACATTCCTGTTAGCACTTGTTAGCATCTGTGATCAGCTATGTGCAAAAACCAAATGGCATGGGGTTTGTTGGCACTTATTCTTGCCAAAAGAACAGTTTGAGCTGCAGAAGGTACCTGGTAAACCCATTAAAAACATGCAGATGTCAAAAGCGATGGTGTGTTATATAAAGCAGGCATCAAGCGCTCTCTTAAAGGGAAAAATATATTGGCACAGTGGAGGCAAGGGAAAGAAGGACCCAGAAACACAGCTTGTGGTTAGTAGCAAGTGTTTGGTTAAACAGGCCAAACAGAGTATCAGCAGATTTTCTGTTGATATTTGATACGCTGATAATTGATGGAGGAACAAAATGAAAGTCTGAATAACTTTCAGTCTCAGGTGAAGTTGCGTGAAAGGACTTGAGCCAACCTGATGATTTAATGTCTCCCACCTTGGTCCCCAAAAGGAAGGACCTGACTCCAGCTGTGCACTCCTCCTTCTCTTATTCTTGCTCTCCTGGAGTTGGTGGAAAAGGGCAAACGAACAAGATCTCTCTTTTTCACTGGAGTCAGATCAGTTGATGTTTTCCATAACTTCGGCATTAGGCTGTCATTCCATAGCAGCCTAAGCTGATCTAATTGGTCTTCCACCCTTTCCATTACATCATGCCAGAGTGTGTCAGACTTATGGTAATGTGAGCCATTTCAAGTCACTAACTAGCAGAAAGCTAAGTAGGCAATAAGTATGGGTTCTCTAAACTTGATAAGCTGATACAAGGGCTAGTTGTCACTAAGAGGTGGAGATTCTGCTTTGCTCCTGCTCCTCCTCCCATCTGCAGCCATTCCTGGCACATGCCTGCCCTTCACATGCACTAACATCCAGTGTTCCATCAATCCTTCCACAAGCCAATTTAATTTACTAAAATTTTAGAAAACCATCCCACCCCAAAAAATTAATGTATTTTCTGCCATTTTAGTGATTTAAAGTGGCTCACAGGAAAGTGAGAGGATTCAACACATGGCACTGATGTTGAAAATGAAGGCTCTATGGCTGTGAGCAGGGAAATGGAGTGAAGAAAGATCAAGATTTTCCCTTTTCAGAAAAAGGAAACAACTAAGCCAGCACAGCTGCATTTAAAACTGCATAAAAGGAAGTGAACAGTCTCCTGCTGGCATGGTTCATCCAGATGGTTTGAAGCACAGTCTGACAAGTTCAAGATTAGGCATAAGGCAAGGGATAGGAACATGTGGCTGGGATGGTGCTGGGGGTAAAACAGATAATTATGGGAGCCAACAATTTTATTTCTTTGGCTGCTTTGGAACCGGCAGCTCCTCGTTCTGCCAAGGATTTGGAATGTCGCAGTCAGAAAAACAAGAGCTGGGGGGAGGTTGCTGCCTTCTGTGTAGTCTTCTTTAAAACCCCTAGCAAATCTCCACAGGAAATATGGATGCTGCTCTCAAGGTCTTCCACTTCACAGAGATCTTTCTGAAGTCAGCAGAGGGCCATGACAATGGTCAGTGGGCTGGAGCACACGACGTATGAGGAAAGACCGAGGGAACTGAGCTTGCTTAACCTGGAGAAGGCTTAAGCATTTTAGCAGCCTTCTGATACCTAAAAGGAGGTCATTGAGAAGACACACAGCCAGGATATTTACAGTGGTGCACAGACTGATGAGCAACAACAATCATAAATTGAAACAGTGGAGGTTCTGACTTGATATAAGTAAAATACTTTTCACCTTGACAACAGCCAAGCATTGGAACAGGTGCTTGGAGAGGCTGCAGAACCTCCATCTCTGGAGGGTTCCAAGACCTGAGGGGACAAAGACCTGAGCAACCTGATTTGAATTCAGTGTTGACGCTGCTTTCAACAGGAGGTTGGATTAGGTAGCCTCTGAGATCCCTCCCAACATAATTAATTCTACAATTTTGTGATAGAACATTTTTTTTCTGCTCAATTTCATTTCAGTGAGCTGTATTTTAGGCAGGAGTTCAACATTCCACTATGAGAATTAGGAAGGACCTTTATTTTTGAATAATGATTACTGCTCTTAACAAACTGCCTGCAAGTTCTCCCTGCCTTAAATCAGTTATGTAACCCTTACTAGTCATTACAGTATTTCAGTAGCGAGGTGGCAGATAAATGCTAAACAGAAAAATACTGCTACAGCATGCTTAAACATAGCACATACTTAAAACTGTGATGCTGTCTCACTTCTGCCTGATGCTGTCCAGCCTGAAGTGCTGAAGAAATGGTGTCAAATTGGCAAGACTGTAAAGAAGAGGGTTTCTGTAAGGAAGATCAGCTTGACCTTATCGTATTTGAGTGGAGCCTATGTCCAGAATATCATGCATTGGTCAAGAAAATGTTAATGAGAAAAGATAAATATATTTGTGTTCAGTATCTTTCCAGGTTTTTATAGGACTTCAGAAAACAGAGCAGTTGGAAAAAAAAAGACAGGGGAAAAAAAAAGATAAATTCTTAAATTCTGTAGCATTTTTTCTCTTCCATTAGGACATGGAAGGATCAGGTAGCATTGGCCTGTTAAGTGAATCCAGAATTCCAGGATCAAGAGGGCCAAAGGTGAGTGGATGTTTTGGGGGAGGGGAATGTTGTTTGTTGTTGGGGGGGAGGGGTCAAAAACAAAAGTGTCCTCCTCTCTGCTTTTTGGAAATGCATAGCCTCAGTCAGCTATAGATTAGGAGTCACTGCACTGCACTGGATTCAGTTGCTCTAGAATGACATTACAACAACTGTGTCCTCCAGAGAATCTGAATGGTATTTCTCTGATATGTGAAATCAAAAAATATGTGAAAAATCTAATGATTTTTAGATTCTGCTCTGGTATATTTCTGAGAGATTAAAGGATGAAATAGGGGGTTTTTTACTATCTAGCTCTCTTTCTTGTTTTACCCTAATAGATGCCCTTCTTGCATATGAAGATGAATTACATATACTGATGAAACTGAAATGTTATAGTTTGACAATCAAATGTGCATAATATGAAATACCCCTTAAACTAAAAAAAAAAATGTTCCCAGTAGTGTGGAAGCAATGTCCCAGAAGGAATGTTTTTTCCTGCATTACCATGTCTCAGGAGATTTTTGCTAGTGTGGGCTGCTTTAAAACACCAAGTAGGGAATATGGGAATACAATGCATCAGTACTTACCAGATCATTTGGATTTATCTTCATTCTTAGTAATAACATCAAAACTGCAGCCTATGCCTTCCCCAAAGCAGGCAATTATCCAGCATTCCTCCTCCCAGAGCTGCCTGCATTGTTCCTAGTTTGGTCTTCAGAAGTCTTGCCGCTGTGCTCACTTCAAAAGAAACATTCAAACTTTCAAAGCATCGCTTTGAAAGAATGAGTCTTCTTGCCCAAGTTTGGAGAAAGTGCTGATGATTATGACCTTGGGTTATGGTAGATGCCAAATTGAATACTAGGCAACAGTGCATTATCACTGCAAATAAGGCAAACCCTGTACTGGAATACATCAGAAAGAGCATTGCCAATACAGAGTTATTATTACAGCCCTTTGCTCAGGTCTAGTGAGGCTGCACTGAAATACTGCATCCTTTTTTTTGTACCCTACTTCAAGAAGGATGTGGAGAAGACAGAGACAGTCCAGCACAGAGCTGTACAGACGGCATGAGGCCTTCAGTACGTGACCAGTGAGGAGAGGCTGAAGGAGCTCAGATGGTTTAGTCTGGCAAAAAGGAGACAAAGGCATGATCTAATAGCTGCTTACAAGTCTTTGAGGGGCAATTGCAAATATGATGAAGCCAAACTGTTCCTCATAGTGCCAGATGGTGCAACAAAGTACAGTGGTCACAATTTGCAGCTTGAGACATTCAGGCTAAACCTTAGGTGAAACCTGTTCACTAGGAGGTTGGTTGGTACAGAACTGGGGCAATTTGCCCAGGGAGATTGTGGAAGTTTTGCTCTTGGAAGTTTTCAAGACTTTGCTGGACAGACCCATGACTGACCTGATCTAGAGCTGGTGACAGTTCTACTTCAAGGGGGTGACTGGATTAGATGGCCTCCAGAGGCCCTGTACAACCCTGTTTCTTTGATTCCATGAATCATCAGAAATGAACTGAACACTGGAGACAGGAGCGAGTTTGAGAAGCTCTTTACTGTGCTGGTTTAAAGGAGTCACTGGAGTTATAGCTGACTCAGTTTAATACCTTAGAGACCTTTGCTCCCTCATATCTTTTCCTAGATACTAAAAAAGTGGCACAAAAAATACTGTTACAAAAATAAGAATAGAATTCGTTAGCTGAAACAAGTTAGTGTCCAAAATGAGATGTCCAAAGCCAGTTCCAAAATTGCCCATTCTGACCTGCCTAAATGACAGCCTTACTCTCAGTTTTGGTTTTATAACAGGCATTGTTTCCAAGTTGCTCAGCTCAAAGAAATATCTTATTGCAGCTGAATGAAATCCTGGAGTTTTGTTTTCCTGTTACTGCTTAGTCACTCCACAAAGTTTGAGTCAGTAAAGAAGGCACATAAGAACTTTCCTGTAATCATGAAAATGATTATACATACTTACTGGTACTGGATGAAAGCATTATGAGCCACTTACACCCTATGACAACTCCAGAGGTTCCTGACTGTGTTTGAGTGAAAATAGAGTATCTGCTTCTAAGAGGGCTGTAACTCAGTGCAGCTGCTAGGAAATAAATTACATTTATTTGCACTATGTTTGTATCTGTTGAATTTTTTTAAAACTTTTATGAGAAAGTAGTGGTTATGTTTTGAAGCAGAAGTATCAAATTTATTTTGTCTGGAGGCTCAGCTATCATTTCCAGGGTTTCTATTCTCTTTCTTCCACAGATCAGTGTAAAGTTTTGTTGGTGTTTGGTTTATTAGTGTCTTGTCTTCATATTCCAGATGAAGACAACTCAATCACTTTGTTGAATTCTTTTTTTTCCATTCTACTTTCTAAAATGATCAATAATGAACTGTTGTTCATTTTACCATCAGAGAGTCATAATTGTACTTTACAATTGATGTCACCATATAGAGACAAGAGAGGAATCTGCATCCCCAAATGTTTGTTTCAAGCTGCTTTTAAACCTAGCAAGACAATGCTGTGTTGCCTCTAAACTGATAACGTATCTTAATTTTAGCCAAGGGGGCAAAATCAAAAAATTGTAAGCAATTGAAATGAATCCCTTGCAACAAATACACTTGGACAACGTTATTTGTAATATTTCATAAATATGTATAGTATGCAGTGACAAGATTAAAGTTGTCTTTGCAAGAAAAAAAATCCTTAGATCTTTGCATGATAATATAGAGCAAGGCAGTATTTATTAGAACAAATCTAAAACAATGCTTACATTTCATTACTCTCTGTTGATACTGCTGGTCTCCAACATTGTTTTTGTAACAGTTGTGGTTATGAATTAGGTTTTTTCCTGAGAAAATTTATTATGAAATGCTACATGGATTTACCAGTAAATTCAGTGTAATTTTATAGGGTTCTTCAGGAAGACATGGACAGTGTGGGCCATTAGGACCAAAGGTACCCTATGTAACAAGGAACACTTGAAAGCTAACCTGTTTCGCTTTGGCATATAATTTTTATTTCTATATTCCCAGCATTTGCCTTTACAAAACAGCTTTTATTTAATATTCATATACTGACTAAGTATGGGACAAATTTTGTTCCCATTTACACTGAGTATCCACCCAGAATGTGTATTAATAAAATTATTTCACATCCACACCAGAACAGTGAGTAAATACAAGCTGGGCCATTACATTCCAAGGCACTTGGTGTGACATGGCATTTTTGTTTAATTTTTTTAGGACATTTGGCAGTTTCTCTTTGTCACTCATTTATACATCATTCTGGTTTCCAAGAGGTTACATGTATGCTGTTGAAAGAGAAACCTGCAGGCAGAGACCTTCTGGCATGATCCCAGAAAGTGATAGGAAAACATTCTGGAAGGCGCTGGGGGCAAGAAGGGAGACATCATGACTACTTTGCCTTGGTTTTGATTTGAGCTCAGGAGTGACTGAATTTTTCCACTTTGATGCTGCTATTAGTTAAGTAACCCATGAGGAAAAAAATGGAGAGATGAAAAACCAGAGAAAAAAAAAAGGCAGATGCGCAGACTGGGGCCTTAGACAGGAAGAGGCTATGTAAAGCTCGAGTACCACTCAGGTTAACAGTACAGCATGACAACAGCTTTTCAGCACCTTAAATGCAGAGTTAAAGAAATTCGAAGTCTTCATTGCCCTGCGAAATGACAGCAACATTGAGGGAGCAGGAAATGGAAAACAATAGGTGGGGGGCCCCATCCTCTCTTCCTAAATCTTGCACCTGAACACACACAGCACAGGTCACTGGCTACCCAGAAAGCACATTGCCAGCAATAGCTGCATGCGTCTGCTTCATAGAAGAACAGCAATCAAAGATATGGCCAGTCCCCTATATCTAGAGTCTATAGAGCTCAGCTTATAGGGCTGAAAAAAGTCCCTCCATTGGGTACTACTACTGTTAATTCTGGAGGACAACATTGCTTGTGAGTGAAAAAATCAAGTATTTGCACAGCACATGTTAGTGAATGATACTGCAAAGGACTGGCTAGAATAGACGTACTCTTACATGATGCTGTTCTATGGACACGAGTAGGTGCCAAGTCTCCCTTTTTTGTTAAAAATTTATTCTCAGCCCTTAACTAGAAATTTTGTTTTTAAAATATTGTGGAAATACTGTTTCACAAAGACTTCAGAAATTGAGGTAGCATGATTCCTAGGATTTAGGAACTGGACTGGGACTGAAAAGGTAGTCATAAATCTTGGCCAAGAGAATTCACCACCACCTACACTAAGATTTTAGTTGTTTTATCTTGAGTCATTCATCCCCAAGATCATGGAGACACAGAAAGGAACATGCTGTTGCCTGACATCTTACAAAATCAGGTACAGTACAGCAGAATTAATATCAAGTGGTTATAATACACTATCATTCTCATGGGGATGAATTTTACACCCACTTTTCATGGTTATAAATGACTTCACTAGGCAACAGTGGCAAAATACAACAACCACCCACTTCAAAAAACCAAGAGCTAATGCATCATGAGGAGTTTAAGGTATAGTTATGTTTCATACATCCTTCATCCTTCAAATACCCCAGACTATTAGAGCTGTCAGAGAAGGCCTGCTGTGATCAAAGTTTTTCTCTCTTTCCTAGCAAGTAAGAATAGATCCAAATTCTGCTTTCACTTTTATTATTATGAAAAACTGTTTTCATTAAAAAATGGTCTACAGTCTTCATGGATTTATGAATATAACCACTCCTAAAAGACAGTAAGCATAAACATAACATTTGAGGCAATGGCTGTAGCTCCTTGCTCCAGTTCCAGTTTATATTCTCTAGCTCAAATGAAATAAACTAAACTGCATGTTCTCTGACTGTAATGAAATCAAGGAATCATGTCTACTCATAGCTAGAGTACTGCAGAATCAGTCCCAAAGGTGGAACTGTGCAGCACTCATTACAGTGCTCATGGTATGACGCAGTGGCTGGGTAGATGGGGAGAGCAGTAGTGCGGGGGAGGCTGAATTAACTGTGTTGAAGGAAGATGGTGGGTCATTTGTGGAGGCATAAGGTCATTGTGGCATTGGTAGACCTGGGGAATGTTACCATGTGCTGATTTCAGACACCAAAATGAAGGTTCAGGCATGTGGCTTGGCAGATGCTCAGCAAAAATAATGTGTGGTGACCAGAAACTCTAAGATGTCGGTGGAAACCGGGAGGTTAAACACCCAGAACCAATTCATAAATGCATGCTGAGCATCACTTTACCAAAAATACACCCTATTTTTGCTAATCATTTTACTCCATTCAGTCCCTTTGTTTGTAAGGTAAGTAAGTAACATACATGTTTAAAATCCTTGTAATTACTGTTCACTTTGATATTTGAGCCTTACTGTGTCTCTGTTTCAGGGAGAAAGAGGCAACATTGGTCCATCAGGTTCAAAGGTGGGAAATTCATTTAACTTGATCCAAAACGTCAGTCATTTCTTCCTCTTAGTTTCCTTTCTTCTCTTAATGCACTCAGGGGATAATGAACATTTCTTGCTCTGTCAGCATATGAAAGCCCAGGGAGGCTTCTCTGGAAAAACAGAAGCCTTTCTCAGTTGAATTGTGATTATCAGGAGCCGGTGTAACCTGTTGCTTAAGACTTCTCTTTAAAATATGGTTAAAATTACGTTTAAAATCCTCAGGTGCATGATGCCATGGTGTTTTGTGAGGCCATTTACATTTTCACCAGAACAAAAATGAAAGTCAGCAAAGCTTATATAAAAAACTAAGTTCCACATGCCCCCCTACTCCTTAATATCATGGTGTGTAGCTATCACCCCACATCACAGCACTCCCCCCATGACACATGTCTGTGGTGCAGTAGTAGATTCATGCCATGTTGTGCAGAGGCCTCAGGAGCCATGCACGACTCCAATCTGGTGTTCAGCACAGAGGCCACTGTTGCTGGCTATTTCTGTGCTAGAACCTGCCCATCATCCTGCAGCCAGGCTCCTCCTAACCCACCCCTGACCACTTGAGAGGTACAAGATTGTAGAAACAGTGGTTGGAAGGACCTCCAGAGGTCATCTAGTCCAATATCACACTCGAAGTGGTATTATCACCAACACTAGATCACATCAGCAATGGATTTGTCTCACTGAGCCTTAAATACCCCCAGGGAGGTTCCAAAAACTTTGTGGGTATCTTGTTCTGGTGCTTCACTATCCTCTTTGGAAAGACAGTTCCTCTAATGTGCAGCCTGTACCTCCCAAGCTGTAATTTGCCCTAGCTGTCTAACTCACCCCATGCACCAGTGTGCAACCTAGACCTGCTGCTCTGGATCAGTGCAGCTTCTGGACATGAGACCCCGTTGGCACGGAAACCTGCCAGTTTGCACTGCTTTACACGGTGTTAGTAATGAAATGAATGGAGCTGGAGTCCATTCTTTCCTCTTCAATCTTCCCTATCATTATCCTTGTCTATTCAGGTTTGGAGCCCACCCCAAAGCTTCTGTTTGTGCTGTGCTGCTTTTTGCCAGTCCCTGGCTGACTTGCATGCATAAGCCAGCAGAGGGCGGTGCTGGGACTCATAGAAAATAAATATAAAATAAAAAAATTAAGACAAAATAAAATGATAAAATAAATAAAACAAAAGCGTCTCTTGCATTTGGGACAGCACTGAAATTAAGAGTTGCTCCAGGAAACAAGATAAAAGCAATTATGAATCTACCCTTCTGCTTGCTGAATATTTACAAGAGTATTATCACAGTCTTCTAGCAGCATCTGCTTGTTTATTTTTTAAAAAAAAAACAATGTAGCAGGACTCTGCTTGCCATAAATTCCATCTGCTGTACATATTTTGAATGTTGCCTTTTCACAGAGATATTTGTCAGCATGATAATTAAAGCTGATGCATTGATGCATAGGACAGTTGATTAACTCTTCTTTTTAATCTGTTTGAGACTATAGATTATTTTATTAATTATTATACATACAAGTGCTTTGTTCTGTGGTCCTTTTTCTAGTAATTATTGTTGTTGATGTGATAGATACATTTCAAACACATGCATATATTGTAAGCGGAGTGACTACAGTGGTATTTAAAAATAATCAATCAATCTCTTCAATCCTCAGATTAAAAAGATCTTAGTCCTCTTATATTTGAGCAATGAGCTACATTCTTAAAATATGGAGGGAGTTAGAAATAAGGATGTCTCTGGATACATTAGTTACAATAAAACATCTTACCTATCCTGGATCTTTTCTTCCAAATTAAATTTCCTTAGGAAAATCAATTGGTGAAATTATTAAACCTTTGTAATAGTAGGAAGCTGATCTGCAGGTACCAACATGCCTGAAATGACAGCATTCTGTTACAGAAGTGCTCTTGGTCCAAGGTTATTTCCTCTGCCCAATTACTTTTGCTGCAGATAGGTACACATAATTTTCCACAAGCACTGAAGAGACTTAAGTCCCAAGTACCATTTTTACTCATTATGTAGGTGCCTAAACCCCAGTAGTTGCTTAGGTGCCTAAATCCCATTAACATTCAGAGACACCTTTTATCCTGCACTTGTCTATAAAATGAAAATTAGAGTGCTTCAGAAATTATACTTTATCTTAATAAACTGTTTATTCCTGAGCCACATGCTTTGCTGATCACAGACAGAAAAATAGAAATAACAGTGAGAATATCCTTTCTTAATGAAGTGGACACATTAAATCTTTTATGCTGATGCTGCTGTAGAAAAGCATAAGAGAGAGGATTTTGCATCCTATGAACTGTTAATTTGAATTTCTTCTGTCACACCAGAAATGCGGCAGAGAAGACGATTTGACTCTGGATGCTTTGAAACTCTGTTGCTCTTTAAGACACTCCTGTAGAGTATTAGATAATTCTCTGTGGTTTTATTGGGTCACATCCATCCATCCCTGCATACTGTCTCCAACAATGTCAAAAGCATATGCAGTTTGAGCAGATGCTTAGATGCAATTTGACCTTATAAAAGGGCAAGTATTACATCATAGTTCTCCTGAGTGACCTCCTAGACTCTAACAATTTGTGACTCAGGGAATTTCTCAGCTAGAAATGGTGTCTGAACCACAATTAGATCTCTTCAGGTGAACTTGATGTCTCCCCTGGAACTCATGCAAAATTCTACAATTTACAAGACCTTGGGTCAAGGTGCTCTGCCAACTTAACTACACATCCCATGAACCTCTTCCAGTTATTTTCATTTGATGCCCACTATTTCTTCTATTAGAACTGTGAGTCCTTAACTACTCTTTACTTTTAGAAGCCTCTACAATATTCTTCACCCACCTCCTCATTTGTCTCTTTCCCAAGCTAAAGAGTCATAGCTTACACCATCATGTCTCATATAGAAGCCATTCTGTACCTTCCATTATCCCCATTGGCCTTTTCTGAAGTTTTTCTAGTTCCACTAGATCCTTTTCAAGATGGAAAATGTGAACAAACCAGTGTATAGAATTCAAGTTATGGGCATACAATAAGTATATACAGTGGCATAGTAATGTTCTGTGCTCTTGTTTTCCTGTCCCTTTTATAATTTCTTGTATTCAGTTTATCTTTTTGACAGCTACTGAGCTGACCTTTTAATGGAATTGTCTATGTCTAATAGATTTTCATAGTACCATCTACTGTAAAAGCCCAAAAATATTTTCTTGAAGCAGAACAAAAAGTAAGAACCAAAACAGCCTTTTCCTAAATAAAACCTGAAGACACTCCCCCCAAAAAAACAAAAAACCAAACCAAACCAAACAAACAAACAAAAAAAAACCACACCAAAAAAACCCCACCAACCAAACAAGCAAACAAACAAAAAAAAAATAGCCCCACTACTAAAACAAAACAGGGCTAATCTGTCACTTGGATGAATCACTAGGCTGTTCTGTGTAATTTCCTTTGCTCTTTCATATGACACAGAGAAAAACAGATGCAAAAAATGTAGTTCACTGTTTCTCTGGTCCTTTAAGAATTCAGAGTCCTCTTTTATCCATTTTTCTCTGGGCAAACTGCATTATCATTACTGAGTGATACTTCTGTTTTTCCCGCAGAATAGAGTAACTGATCAGATTCTTAGCAGTAATACACAGTCCTGCATTAAAATAGAGCAGGGGCTATCAAACTTTTTGCCCCACATACCAACTCCCATCTACATTCAATGCCTCTCCCTCCTCTTCCTGCAGCCTGAGAGTCACTTAACTGAAGGTTGGAAATAACCCACAAAATGTATCTTGGGGGAAAGCAACAGAATTCACCTTTTTGCTATGCAGAGGTGGGAGCAGTGGAGAAGAATGAAGATGCATTAAAAAAAACTGCTCTGGAGAGGGGGAAACAGCAGGAGGAGTGGAGAGAGCAGATGACTAATGAGATGATGCTGACTCCACAGAGCCCCCCACAAACCTGCCCCCTAGTCCATTCAGAACCATACTGCATCCCTCTCAAGAGTGATAGCCTCCTGCTTGTATGAAACTGAATGCAATTTAGAGAGAATAACAGTATATTTGTTGTGGCAGGGAATGCCGGGTACAGATGGAAAACCAGGCTTTCCTGGCATTCCTGGACATCCTGGAGTTGTGGTGAGTTGGGCTATCATAATCTGTCGTCACCTAACACACGCTGGCTCCCAAACCTATGTCTTAAGGGTCAGCAGAAGCCCTAACAGTACTTGCTAGCAGCATGTGGAGAGCTGGGCCTGGGTTTGTCCTACTTAACCTGGAGCAGTTACCTCAGACACCAAACACAGGAGCAGAGTGTCCCTTGCCCTTGCCTCTCTCATCAGTCAGACGTGATACAAGCATCTCCTGAGGTTAGTTCTGATTCTTCGATGCTCCTTTTGCTTTTAATTATTCAGATATCAGCTCTGCTTTTAATTAGGGGGAAGCCGACAGGCTCATAGGTGTTTTAAATGTATTTCTCATGCTTAAGAGCCACGAGGATTACAGAGCTCTTTAGCTGGGAAGTCCCACGGCTCATCCCCTGCCACCTTCCTCTCACTCATGCCAGATGATCTGTCTGCATCCCCAGCACAGGCAGTTGTATTGAGGGGCTGATCAAGCTTAGAAATAACCTGCCTGAAAAATGACAGTTTAGGTCACCTGTGTTCCCCTGTCCGGTCCACTGGGCAATCCCAGACACAGCTGGGGTGGTTAACGCTGAAAAAGGAAGAAGCAGCCAGGCATGGCTGGTTTCAGTGCAGTGTAAGAAAGGCTTGTTGAATTAATCCCCAGCTAACGAAATGTTGTGTACCCATTTGCTTCTGGTCATCTGTGAACTCTGTCAAACATTCTGGGAAATACTTTTAAACATCAAATCCTCAGAGGGTCTGAGTTGAAACCAGCTGGCCCCTATCTGTGGTTTGAGAGAGCTGGGGATCGATCATTCTGTACCTGCATTTTACTGTTGTGCTTCTTTTGAAGTTAGAGAAAGCACATTTTCACATTTTTTCCTTTTAAATCACTTATGCTCATTTTTTTAATCACATGCAGGGTCCAAAAGGAGAGAAGGGTGACCCAGGACCTCAGGTGAGATTGTGTGAATTTCATTCTTTCCAAGAAACCTATGTGAAATGTAGTACTTAGTAAATGGGTTTTCCACCCGCAATGCTTTTGAAATAGGGTGAACGAGGACAGGACGGGAACAGTATTGTGGGACCACCTGGACCACCAGGACCACCAGGACCAATCATAGCAATACCTGAGGTAAGTGTGTTTGTCAAGCATTAAAGTCTCTGTAACTCATCTTACAGAGAAGAGAGCAGAAACAGTTAACAAACTGGCAATTCTGCTGTTGATGTTCAGGTCATAAGTCTACTCCTCAAAACAAAAAATCTCAATATGTCTCTATATCAAATGGATTTGTTTTGAAAAGACGAAATAGGAAGGAAGGTGGGTCAAGAGCTTACATACAAGAATTATAGGGTCATATCGAGAGCTTCTCACAAACTGTTCAGGTGATTCTGCAGGAGTTGTGAACATCAAATAAAAATCAACAAAGAAATACAAAACTGGGAATGTTTAACAAAGCAAGGCACCTGAGACAGCATTATGTAGGAGAGAGATACATTGTGTTTTCTGACGGGTGTCCACTATACAAACCAGAGCACTGACTCTGTTGTGGAAGCAACAGCCAAAAAGTACCAAAGGGTAGAATGCTAGAAGCTCATAAAAACTGTCCAATATCCTTTAACTGCATGTATATTTTCAGTCAGTTTTGCTTTGTGTATGTCAGCCTTTGCAAAAACAATACTAGTTATCAGTAATGAATGCTAGAGATTAGGATGAATCCCATTTCAAGCTGACAACAAAAATCCTTGTAGTTGGCTTGATACGACATTAAGATCTGGATAAGCTGTGAGTGGCTGCAGGAAACTCTTCACCTCTGAGAGCTGCAGGTGCCTAAAACAGCCAGACTTGTCCATAGGAAAGCATATAACAGCAGTAAGAAGTAATTTGTGATTGCAAGAAGGGAAAATGTCCAGCTGAGAAATCTGTGTTAGGGGGAGCTGGGCATCAACATTATCATAAAGCTGGGCTACAAATAACATTTTTTGTTGACTGAAACAACTAGGCTTTCACTTAGGCTTGTGCTACTGATAGCAAATACAGCATCAGTTGGCATCCCATTGCCCACATAACCAGTCACAAAAGAGTTGGGTTTTTTTACTGAACTTACTGGATATCCACCCAGAATCTTAGGATCCAGGATCCTAAGATCTCAGATGCGCAGAATTACAGATTCACAGAAATGTTGGTTGGAAGGGGTGTCTGAAGATCATCTAGTTCAAAGTCCTGCTCAAAGTGGGACTATCACCAGCTCTACACTTCATCATGTTCTGTTGAATCACTCTGTTGGAGTTTCTGGGAAATTCCTCAATAGCTGTGACAGAAATGCTGATGTAAAATTCATGTTCTTTCTCACAGCCCTGTCACGGTGTCACTGTGGGGCCTTAACTCTTATCAGTGAGAGCCTCAGAGGGAGGACAGTATGTATAAGAAATGTAAAACGCTGACATAGCAAACTAATGACACTAGTTTGCTGGAGGCTGCATGGCTCCCTACATGTTGTGATAGTCACAGTCCACAGGTCTATCTAATGTGTAGCTATGTCTGAAGAAACCTAATGTGCATCCTCTGAATTCTCCAGAACTTCTGTATGAACTACCTTCACCATGCATTACATAAATGTATAGAGCTTGGTAGAAGCTGTATTGCATTAGGTATATTACAAACCCATACAGAAACCCATTTCCTCCTCTAAATACCTTGGAGTTTAGGAAGTAAGCTCTTTGACAAAGTAGGGTGCATAATATATGTGGCTTTATGTACATTTGTTGCAAACAGGTATTCTGGGGCGGGTAAAGCAAGAGCCATCTATCCTCATATGCTTCAAATCCTCTATATTGTTAATCAGATGATTTCTCTGAGGACTTGGTATGCTGAATTTTGATACAGTTAATTAAAAGTGTGTGTGTGTAACTATATGTCACTAGGTATGACACTGAGTTCTACCTACCTCACAAATGTTTGTATAAGAACAAGACCTTTGCTTACTACACATTTGCTGAGATAGAAGATTGAATTATCCGAATACATTTTGTTGACTCAGTGTCTCATCTTCTGTAGTTAGTTTCAGATATGGAAAGAACTACTGCAAGTAGACCTATCAATTGCTGTTGGAATTACAGAACTAAGATAAATACCAGTACCAGCTGTTGTAATGTGGATATTGGCTTGATGTGGGTAGAGCAGCACAGATCAATTCAGTGATCTAAGTGAACCACAGGGCAGTTAGAGAGCTCCCTCCCTGGGTCACAGTCTATTAATTCACTCATTTAACCATTGTGTAGCCAAAGGCAGCAATACTTCTTCGGCTACGGAAGTCCAATGGACTGATCTGTCAGAGTTGGAAGGAAGTTTTCTTGCGAAGGGCTGTGTGGCTACAACTAAACAGATTTTATGATGCTTGATCAAAATAAAACAAATGAAAGAGCTGGTGCATTTTCAGTATTGTTGAAATATTAAGATCTGACATGGGCAGCTGTGGCTTAGGGCCAGGCCTCACCAATATCTGGCCAATAGCACATTCATTGAACTGCACTGAAAAGTGGACGTTGGTTTCTTCCTCATTTAACCTGGTCCCTATGTGAACTGACGGGTTTTCGTTCCTTCAAGAGCCACTTCTAACACTGTGCAAAGACATGGTAAGATAAAACTGAGGTCTGCAGTGGAACCTAGCCATTTCCAGGCTTCTGCAGTACCTACCAACACCGTGGGTCTCAGAGGCTTGCAATCCTTTCTGCCTCCTCTGTTGCCTCCTGCTGTTGGTCAGGAAGTCTGCTCTGAACTGTCCTGTTTAAAAAACAATATATCCCTCAGTTTGCTGCTGTTTGATATTCCAAAATACTAAAATCAATATTCCTCACCCTGTATTGGCTATTTTGCTCTTTTTGAGCATGATCTCTGATACTCAGTGCATTTTTATGCATGGAATCACGATAACCAGTAAACCATATTAATTGTTGCTATGATTTTGTTACTCCAATTTACTTGGATACAGTACAGAAATAATTTTTAATAGAGACATTTTATTGGATTCAAAGTCAAAACTTTTAAACAATTATCTATTGCTGCCATTATTCATCCATGATTTAGGTACAAGAACTGAATGAAAGGCCTGGAAAAGGTTAATGTTGGGGGTGTAAAGCAAATGTCAAAAGATTTTGTGTTTCCTATGTTCCTTCTGTAATCCTAATAAGGGCATATTCATACCATTTGGACACAAAGCTGAAGGTTTACTTAGAACCCAACCCAGACAATCACGCTAAAAACTACTGTTTCTTCCTCTTCATAACAGTGAAGAAAATATGAAAAAAAAATG
>WAAD01026673.1:89605-137394 GCA_013389945.1 Fregata magnificens | reverse complement strand
GAATGAAAGTTGAGTCCATGTCTTAATATGCCGCATGAAAGAAGCCTTATTTTAGCTGAGTGAGCCTAATTACCTGTTCTGGATAAATTGAGTATTTAAAGATATCTCTGTTCCCTCTTTCACATAGCTACAGATACAAAATAGTAAAATTCATAAAAATTTTGATCCATAAAAGAGACATTTTATGCTGTGTTTATTAATTTTTTTACCATTATTAGTAATAAAACACGAGTCTTGATCCCTTTTCTATTATCATGATGGCAACATTACTTCTCAAAGCTTCATCTCTAACTATCCCGCTGTACAAGTAACAAATACCACAAAGAGTGGCAAGAGTGGTAGTTTTGTTAATATGAGCACTGTGCTGACATCTTAGATTCAGTAGGGGACTAACCTACTTTTGCATTGTAACCCTCCCTTTGATCATGATACATTTTCCATAGCAGCAGACCACAACCTTTTGCTCTCTTCATGCTCTAATAAGTGCTAAACTCATTTGTATTATTGCTTTAATATTATATTACGTCAATGGTAATAGTTTAATCAATCTGTACCTTTTCTTGACTGGTCACACTAACTCTTTCCCATTCAAATGAATTCTGGGAGTTTAATTAAATTATCAGTTTTTAATGGAGCTTATTATTAGCCTTCTATTTTTATTTCTCCTATAGACTCCCTCCTGAAACTGTCTTTCCAAAAATGCCACTGCAAGTGGAAGCCAGTAGAAACAGTGTTTTCAGATTAACAAAAAGATAAAGTTTCTGGAAAGTCAGCCGTGCTCACTTCCAGACCAATGAGATCATACTGAAAACACAAAACTAGGATGCATTATGCAAGCACTGCACTGTTTCCTTTACTGTACTTACTCAGTCAGGTTTGTTGACTTGTTATATAGATTAAATAAGGAAGCAAACACAAGTGGTGAGACACTGACTTGACCCTGGATTTGTATCTGATCCTCAGGATCAGATAGGGGCCATCACAGGTTTAGTTCCTCTGCACACAGGTCTGAAAAAAACCATATCAGGATAGACAGCTCCTGAGCCCTGACTCCCAATCTCTGCACTGAAGTGCATAAAATCAAAATGTTCAGTGAAAACAGAGGCACTCAGTAGTGGCACGAGGGTCATGCAGCACCTGGGCAGAATCCAGCTCAACTCCCCATGTCCGTTCAGCTAGGTAAGCTTTCCTAAGTTTTTCTTTTAATCTAACTTACCCCAGTTTTGCTTTAGCCTGTACTTTAAGATATTCCTCCCCCCTGCCCTGCCCCAAGCATTATAGTTATTTCTAGCTAACTTAGAAACTGCAGAATTGGAATAGAAATCCTGAAACATGCTGGAGCTTTACATGACAGATACAACAAGGGTTATTGCTCATCTGAACAATAATTACAGGAAAATACACAAAATAGGCCTAGAAAGGGGCCTCAAAGCTATGTGGTCCATTCCTCTATCTCAAGGCAGGAACATTTTAACCCAGACAGCTGCTGTCAGGTATTTGTCTACCTTATTTTAAAAGCCTCCTCAAAAAGCCTTCTGAACTGACAGCTATTCAAATTACTATTCCACCACCTTTCAGATGGATAGCTTTCCTTAAGTCTGTGTAATTTAAACATACTAATGCTTATCTATTACAGACTGGACACAGAGAACGCTATGTTATCTACCTGTTTTTAGCCAGCCTTTAAGTGTTTTGAGGACTATTGTATCTTATTCTTCCTGTCTCCTTTTAGATATTCTTACCTTACAGGAGGACCTTGCAGCAGAGCAATCAATACTCCCGTCAAAAACCAGCTATGCTATTGAAAATCCTGCTTATTCCACCTTCACTCAGCTAATGTAGCTCCAAATCCTGCAGTCACTAAAGCAAAGCTAATCTGTACACAAGACAGCACATATCAGGACACCATTCATAAACGTTGCATTTTGTAATCAAAGATAATGTGCAGTGGGTTAAAAAACTTCAAAAAACCATGATCAAATAGATGCAAAACCAGCAACCCCCACTGTTTTCTTCTTCACTCACTGTGTTACTCAAGTGCATAAGAAAGGGAGGTTGGAGAGCTGACAGGGGATATGGTTTGCCTTAATTTGTGGAAATAGTCATGTCATAGCTTTGGTTACTAGCACAAGCATTTAATTCGCACAGCCTCTTTCAGATTTTGAAATACAACACGCTGCAGCTGAAGGCCATTTCATAGTCAGTGTCAAACACTGTTTGCTGTATATGCATGTGGGAATAATAAGGTTGGTTCCCATCACTTCGCATTGCCCAGGATCTATCGTTTTAATGTGATGGACTGTGACACACATCAAGTGAAAAGAGTGCTTGACACAGTGGACTAGACATTCTGAGATGCCTTTAGGTAAAAAAACGTGCATCTAACATCTCTTACAACAACATTGGGGTGCTGCTTTGAAAACTGTTCAGAGATGCTGGAACCTCTGGAGCTCACTGAAATGGATGTGAGCTCTGGACCCATTTGGGGGCCGCAGAAGGCAAGTGCCGACTCCGATACAGGGGTTTTAACTGGTTCTCTCAAGATGCTCTAATTGATAGATCACAAATCCTTTTATTCTGATGGACACACGTCCTTGTACCTGGAACATTCCCAGAAGCACCGTCTGTGGCAAGACTTTATTATGATAATTGCAAAGTTACATTAGACTGTGTGGAGTCTGTGTAGCAACGTTAAATTAAATTTCTCATTGGCTTCAAGGCTTGCTATCTGTAATTAGTGGCTTCTGTTCTTTATTACACTGATCAGTAGTGCAGTGCTATTCATCACCACAGTCTTAGTTAATTATCCTTGCTAATGATTTTCACTGTGAAAATAATCTACAGGTCCCATTTGCAAAGATTACTTTACGTTAAAATTATTTGCTGGTAAGGCACCATTGTGAGCTGACGAGCTCTGGGTGGGGGGTTACTTATCCTGTAAGATGGTAGCTTAGTTGATGCAGTCAAGAGAGGGAAAAGTATTATAATTTCACAATTTGGCATTAAGTTTGTGACTACTATCTGCCAGATGTGCGAGAGGGTGGGAGTGAGACGTCGTAACAGCATGCTGAGGGGAGCTCAGCTGGAAGTGACAAAAATAGAAAAGGGAAGACTTTAAGCATGTCTGCAGTTTTAAGCAAGCAGTGCTAGTGACTATTGCTGCTCTTCTAATAACAGCCAAAATGTACATTTATGGCTAAACAGCCATACCTGTATGTGGCAGAAAGGACAGCATATACCCTGAAGTTTAAAGCAGAGGTGTTATCTCTGCACTGAGTGGGTTTTGCCCAGCAGATGAGAGGTTTAGCCAAGTATGTGGTTTGGCAGAGGTTGGCTGCATCTCAGAAAACTGAGACGTGGCCACCCTTTCTCAGGCTGGAGGAAACGGGCATGGAGAATAGAGCCGGCAGGGGACAGCCACGCTTTTCTCTTTGTACAGATAGGGGTGATAGAAGATCCTTGAGAAAGGGAAAGTCATCTGTCAGAATCAAACAAGTTTTGTTTAACAATTGCTTTTGATTACCTAAAACTCTTAAGAGCTATAAAAATCCAAGGATGAAATTTCTCATGCGATGAAAATACCAGACTGTGAAATTAAACAACGGCAGCCTGCCACCTGCCTTCTACACTCAGTATTTGTTCTGTGCTTGGAGATACGAACACACTACACATGCGTTAATTTACAGCGCACTCAGCACGTGCGGTACCCTCAAATAATCAAACGAATGCATTAAGGAAAGAAGTGAAAGGACTTGCACAGCGCTGATGTCATTTGTCTCTGGAAGTCATTAAAGGAGATAGGAGATCACCGTTATTACAGGAGCTATCAGAAATCATATACATTTCACCAAGAAAACAGTGAAAGAACCTGCTGGGGGCGGGGAGGAAAAAAGAGGACAAAGCTTGGTGACAGATACTTTTCAGAAGGAAGGTGTCTCTCTTGTGACTTTACTGACTAAATGTGAAGTCAGCTGTAAAAATGCACAGATAGGAGAGCAGGGATTACACTGGGGCAGAATGGCTCCAGCCCTACCAGCCTCTGTCAAATGAGAGCCTGGGATATTTGATTCTCGTCACAGAACACTTCACAGGTACTGCTGGGCCGCAGGCAGCAGCGTGGATCTTTGTGGGGTATCACATACTTATTCAACAATGGTAAGAATCCTACAGACTGTAAAATTTGTATCCAGCAGAAATCCCCAGAGCAGAGCTCTCAGCTCTTTACAGGGGAAAAGCCATTTTCTTATGAAATGGAGTTTCTCAGGGTGCAAAACATGGAAGCACGATTTAGAACTTGAAGCTCACGTAACAACATTTGTTAGTAGTCATCATTAAACACCTTTAGAACTAACCTTTAAAGTTAAAGCAACACAGCAAACCTTTTCTCTCTACTTCTACTAAGTCCTACTGCATACGCTCATTTGCTTTTGTCCCCCATAAAACCGTCTTTCATTCATAACATGCCACATCTACTGCATACAAACTACAGAAACCTCTACCATACTGCGGGGTGTCAGGGACTGAGAAGCCCCACCATAAAATTTAGTGCTCCACAAACACAGGCAGTAAAGCAGTTACATTGTCAGTGAGGTTTTCATCAGCGCAGACCTGTGAAATTCCTGCAATTAGTTATTTTCTTTACTGTAGAGCACATTACAGAAATCCTCCTTTCTGCCTCCGAACCCCGAGGATCAGGGATTTTACTCTGTAGTAATTTGGGTGACCACACAACAGTAGTAGCCTCTTTATGGCAAGGAGTAACTGCAATGCCCCTTTTTTAACCCCTGGGGGTGTTGAAGGCTTTAGAGGGGGGTAACTGCTTAGTGCAACTCTGCAACAATTTCAGCCTGGAATAAGTAGTGACTTTTTCATCCTAAATCTGTCCAGTGCCCAAACCAACAGCTTGGCTCAGGTGCTTGATTTTCCCCTTTGAAAAATACTCTGAAATAAATATGTTTATAGTTCTATATGTTTTCTCTTTTCAACTGCTGGGAGCCAAATGAAGTGTGATGTTGATTTCAATCTGCTTTGCATAAAATACACAAAACAGACCTTTGCATTTCCAACACTGGAAATAGCACCAAGTGAAAGCTGCTTTCAGCAGAGGCTCAGGGTCTGCATCTCCCTGGTAACTGGTTTATTGTGTCTTTCCGATGGTAGCAAGCTGCCAAGCTTTATTCTCCCCTTTTTGCCAGAAAGCAACAGCACAGTACCCCTCTTGCAGGAGTCTTGGGTGGGTTGTGCTACTGCAGCACTGCCTGCTCAGGGGTTCCTTGGATGGAGTAACTCTCGCCTTCTTAGAAAAGAGAGTCATGTGTCACACAGACAATACCAGGTACATCAGAGGACAGCTTCAATTCAACCAGTCGAGCACAGGAAGTGGGTTTACACCTTGTTTTAGTTATGCTATACTATCAGGAAGTATTAGTCTGTTAGGCGTCTGTGTAAAAGTCTCAGTGCCAATACATAGCATAGTTATTTCTCAAGCTCCATCCTAAAGACTTAGCTGGCATTCTTTTCTCCCACAGGTGCTCCTGGGAGCTCCTCTAGAGTTTCTAGGAATTTACTGAAATCCAGCTAGTCCTGTACATGCCAGGATCACCCTAGAACATGCCTAGTTTTTACCTCCCTGGTACTTAACTCACCAGGTCATCTGTACATAAGCATCACCTTCTCTCCCAGCCTTCTTTTAACCCAGACCTGAAGTTCAGGCTGCATTAAGAAGTGACCTCTAAAACAGACCTAAAGCACAAGAACAACTTCTTCCTACGTAGTGTACCTTAGCCAATGTTTGTGAATGATTTCGAAGTATAGACAGTAAGTCATAGGCATGTATATGAGAAGATCTGAAAGCAGTGCAGGTGGCTTGCATAGAGGGGAAAGGGAGCAATGATAGATGCACTGTAGCTCCAGCAGCAATGAATTTCAAGCGTGACTTGAGTAAGAACATTTTCCAAATGTTTCTGTTGTGAA
This sequence comes from Fregata magnificens, assembly GCA_013389945.1. Taxonomy (NCBI): domain Eukaryota; kingdom Metazoa; phylum Chordata; class Aves; order Suliformes; family Fregatidae; genus Fregata; species Fregata magnificens. The sequence continues at coordinate 131,421 of WAAD01026673.1, read as the reverse complement.
GGTGGGGTGAGAGGGAAGCTAGCTTGTTTTCCCTTTGGAGAGAGGGGAGGGAAGAGACTAATAAGAGAAACTAGACAAACTATGCAGTGGCTCTATGGTTTGCCAGGAATAAGTTGAATACACTGTTTTGAGAGTTAAATAAGACATTTTTGCTTATAATGCAGGACATAAATGCTAACTACTGAATTACGAAGCTGGGGGTGATATTCTGCAACTGTTTCTGCTTGCAGTGCTCTCTAATATCTGGCTATCTTAACAGCCTTTCCCAAATAAGTTAAGATGCAACATTAAGGAGCATAAAAGAAAGAGGGCTCAACAATGCGTTTAATAATGCCCAAGGAGTACACCAGTTAAGTTTTAACAGCTAGTCCTAAATTCCTGATTTCACTGGATTTGTATCTATACACCTGAACAAAAGTTTCACCTGAATCTTAGTATTGTTTCAAATGTTCCCCCTCCCCCCCTCCTTATTTCTCAAACTGAAAAATTACCTTCTAGTTTAGGATCAGAAGTCCAGAAAGAAGAATTATAGATTTTATGCTAAGCTTATGCCTTCCTGAAGACCTTTATCATTAATGATCCTTTTTATTTCCTGTCTCTCAAGCAGTGTCAAAGACTATGGAGTGTAGTTAAGCCATAACAACTCCATTCAAAAACCAGTGTAACACTTTCAGCTCGACATTAAGTTAGGTCCTAGATGGTTATGTTACTTGACTCCTTTGTAATATGAGAAAAACATGACTAATTTTCCTAGTGTCATCTATTTTGTTATTTATTTTAGTTTTCCATTAGTCAAGAATTTGACTACTCCTTAATATTATATAGGACTAGCATATCTGCTGAAGGGTATACAAGTCGCCAGAAGTAATAAAAGTGAAGGGAAAATAGTGCTTAAAATGTTCTTGTTATTTATAGCTCAGTTATTTATCAATAAATGGCAACTGTGTATAAATAAAGTAGGTTTGAGCATTTCCAAAGACAACTGGTGCCTTCCATTACCGAGAAGTGAAATGAAAGGGATTCTCAGTAAGATAGCTAAGATATGTTGGTCAAGAAAGTTATTAGCTTTCCCTCTCCCCGTAAGTCATGGAAAGAGGCTGCCATTGACAATACAGCAGATGAAAACCAATGAAAGGTGACAAGGTGCAAAACCAGCAAGCAGTCAACAGACAATTTACTGCAGGGGGTCTAGTAACTGTAGCGGCATCACACATCAAATCATCTAATGAAGCTGGCTTCTACCTACCCGCAGGGAGATGATAACCTTCCCCCCCCGCCCCTTGTTATATCTTTAAGTGATTAATTTTGAGCTTCATATAGCATGTAAGATTAAAAGGAGGACAACAAAAAACAGTTCATATTTAAGCAGAACCAGCGCAATTAATTAATCTTATTCTGGTCATTGAACTCAGCTTAGAAACTTTCTGCCCTGAGATAGCTAGGCAAGGCTTCATGCTGGAGAGCGTGTGCCCTATTCGTGGCAAGACTCACTGTCTGCACAGCAGAACCAGCACTGAGCCTCATGGCTTCCAGCCTGCCACTGTGGTACTCCTGGACTGCTCCCAAACTTGGCAAAGAAGCTGTTCCCCCTGATCCCAGCATCAGCAGTCAGGCAAGACTGTTGCTCACACCCTGTACCCATCCTAGCACCAAGCCCCTCCAAGCACCACCTCTCCATTTAGGTGGTTGTGCTGCATGCATGTACCAGAGTGCTCCAGCTACAGACCACCACCGAGCTTTTTGGCCTGCTGAAGAGCGAAAGCAGCCAGATGAAGTAAGCACAATATATGGTAGCAAAGATATTACGCTTTAAATGTATCTGGTTTGAATGCTGAAATACATAAGAAAATATGGCTAGAGCAAAAAAGGAGAGTCAGACAATGAGAAAGTCAAAGTGGAAAGTGAAGAGGTCAAAACAGTCTACTAAGACTAAGCTACCTGCTAACTGATACAGCATGAACTCTGCCTAAAAAGCTTTAGGTAGTCTTCAACTTCTTCCTCAAGAAACACTGTTAATTTACAGAACAAAGAAAACAAATTGGCATTTTAATCTACTCAACTTTTAAGGGGCAGGAAACCTTGTTGAAAGAAGAAAAGAAATATCTTCCCATACTTTAACTTTCACTTATAACTTGGGATTAGAATAAACTTCTTCTGTACATGAAAAAGTACACTCAAACTGCAAAGCCGTTTTCATCCTCAGCTGCAGTAAATCTGCACATCCTTGCTGAAGCAAGTGAAACAATGCCAGCTCCCACCAGCTGGAGAGCTGTCCCAGACGTTCGCACCAGGGAAGAACATAGCATGCTGCACTTTAAATAGATTCTACTCTTAAATATTTTATTGGACTTGAACAGTTCAGCCTCACATTATGTCTTTCTTCGAAGCAGAGCTAGTGATGGCAATTATTTTCCAACTTCCCGTGATACCATAAACTCCCAATTACAGCTTCATTGCAAGATTGGCCCATAGGATTAACTTCACTGCTGGGGGAAGAAGGCTTTACTCAGACCACAGGGCCGTCCATGTGAGAGGAAAGACACAGCAAGTTGAATGGCAAGCCTAGGACACATTAATGGGGGGAACATTTATAGAGTGATAAAATTTTTGAGAGTATAATCCCCAGTTCAAGTTCCCTGTTCAACAGGAGGGTTGTTTTTTCATCCTACCATGAAGGGGTGATAAAGGACTGCCTGAGCTTCTGTAACTGCTAAGCAGTTGTGACTTTGGGCACAAAGGGACCTGGCGGTGCAATACACCAAGAGATTCATTTGCACCAGCCACCCGGCTGCCACGCTGCTCAGCCAGTTTATCAGTTGACATAAACAAAAAAAGATTAGAGCTTGCTTTTGTTTTGCACTGCCTTCTTGCTTTCTGAATGTTACCTTCATGCTTTCAAAGGTTTTAGATAAGCATGTATTGGAAGTGTAATTCTTATTACTGAAAAGTGGTTTAATGTGTGTGGAGAAAAAAAAAATAGTCTTTGCAGTGATAAGGTAATAGTGTATTTTAGGTAACATTACAAGTTATTAGCATCCCATTAGTTATTTTCTCTTCAAAAAACCTCCAATGTGAAATTCTTGAGGACATTAATCCTTATTATTGTCTCCTTGTAATGTATGTAACATGGGCTCTGCTTTAGTAAATTGTGTTTTGTTAAATTTTCTACTGTGCTTGTACCGAAGCTGCTTATTTTCATCTTGCCAGGTCACCTTCCTTCGTTCTGAATTAATATCTAATAGTAGGTAATGTAGACAGAATACCACATTGTCATAATAAATTGATATTTAATAGTATATAGATTGGTGCTAGGGTTTCATATCCATCTTCTGTCAGATGGTCCAAGAATCTGAATCATAAGCAGGGTTTCCAAAAAAGAAAACAGAGATCCTCAAAACAAGACAGTAGGAGTCTACATACTTATTACTGTGTTGAAAAAGAGGATTCCTCAGATTCTGTCCTCTCCTGTAAGAAGGTCTTGTAATTGGGATAGTAAAGTAGGAGATGTCACCAGAGAACAAGAGTTAAAGGGAGCAGCAGGCTGAGCTACACTGTTGAACCAGCACTGTCACAGGGTGTGCAGAGGTAAGTACCTTTTCCCTGGGCAGCTGAATAAATGCCCCCAGCTTTCATAGTTAAGTTAGACAGAGGAATGGGATGTGCAGGATGGCAAGTCAAATGGTCCCCTCGAAGAGGACAAAGATGATTGTAGTGCAAAATTTAGATTAAAGAACAGGATTAGTGACAGATCTCAGTATTAGGCTCCTGTCAATATTTCTTCTAGTTGAAATAGAAGATTTACAGCTCCTTCAAAATACAGAGGCATTGGGATAGGAAAGCAGTGTGCTAACAGAGGAGTATGGAAGGCCCTGAGGTATTGTTTGCTTTGTTAAGATGACAAATCTTGCCTACTAACAGGGGGAACCAAGAGCAGGCATGGCCAAAGAAGCACCAGTGAGAGTTGTGACATTTGTCTCTGAAATGAGAGCCAATGTCATCTTTCCTGTTTGCAGACAGAGAAGGTACTGGGCACAGCTGCCATCCAGCTACGGGCACACTCCTGTCTCTAACAAGTTTCAAAATACTTCAGTATAAAACCAATTTGGTTCATGTTGAAAGGTAAATACTACTTCTAACTGTATCTTCTAGCCAAAAGAAGGTTGAGAATGCTTGTAAGTGACCTGGACTGGAAAGTAATCTATTTACTTGAGGTTTTAATGTCATTTAAACTAAAAGGTGTTAAAACAAAGAAAAATATTTACATGTCAAAAATATGAAACTATTTTCCAGTAGTTCTCTAGTCTAAAAAGCTGCCATATTAACAGATATCATCTTCTAAACTTTCCTGGATATCTGTCAGATCATTAGATAGCATATCTGCAAGTCAGCAATAGACCCAAATTAATTTAAAACTAATTATAGAAATACACAATCATTTATTCCAGAGTCTTTGACAAAGAGGCAGAGATATATGTCCAATATTACTTTGTGGAAACAATTTGCTTTCTTGAAAAGCCATTTTCCAAGAAAAACTGAGGCACTAAGTGACTGAGTAGCGAAGTATTTCCCTACATAATATTTTCAAGATGCACCTTATTAATGACATGCACCCTTTTAACATTTTACTGTGCTTTTCTGAAGTTATTGATTATAGTGACATTAAATGTCAAAATGTCTTGCATTTCAAGTCAAGACATCCAGAACACACACAAGCTTTAAGATCTGAGCTAATATGCCAGGTCTCTTTGCTGGGGAGACAGATCACTCTTACTGCCTCTATGGAACATGACAACCATGAAGACTTCAAAGTGACCCACAATTGTTTTCAACTCAATAGCTGGTAAATATAACAGTTGAGGAGTAGATTTTTTTAAATAGTTTATGCTTTGTTTCAGAACAAAGCCCTTGAAACATATATTGAAATACATTAACTTACAGAATTCTAAGTTACAATTAGAAAACCAAATTCTCTTTACAATGCTTTTGCCATTTGACTGTTGTACTTTGTTTCCCTGTTTTAGTAAGGCTAGATAAAATAGAGGAGAGAAAGTAAGACTAGATAAAATAGAGGAAAGTGTAATAGAGGAGGCCAAGAAATAATTCCCCTCATATATTAAAGTTGAAAGATACAACCCAGTTTAAGAGACATTTTCATAGCCTGGTTAGCAGGTTTCTCTGCTCTTCTAGAAACTTTGCACTTTGTCAGTAGATAAATAAAATTATGGGTAATTCCTTCAGCTGAATTTGTCCATCTAACACTGTCAGGAACATTAAAAATCTCTTTTCTCATGAAGTCCCACAAAAATTCAGAGGATCGGCACCAATAAGAAAAACGTAGGTATGTCTAGCTAGCAAAGTATTTCACAGATTCTAAGATATAAACTTTAAGCAACAGTGATGCTCTGATATAAACATCTAAGAAATGGCATATAATGATCTGTGCTTTCAGAGATGAAAGAAAAACAAATGTAAGAGGTACTAAATAAAAGGAGGATGACACAGGAAACTTGTTAAGTGTTGCTTAGCAAAGATGCATTTGTGCTATTTGTATGAATGACACACCCATTAGCTACTTTGGTAGAAGAATCACATTTATGTTTACCCAGAAAAATCTAAAGGCTTTACTATGTGAGGATACTGATGCACTGCTGACTGGTTCGTAAGAAACTGGTCCCCCTTGAACTCGTTGATGGATACAGAACAAGTACTAGCATATGTAATTAAAAAAAAAAACCAAACCACACCACACACACAAACCACACACAACTTTACTCAAAGCACTAGTTTTATTTTCCCTTCTTTTATAATGGCTAGAATAACACAATGGGGAAGTTTGTAACAGCATCTTGTTCCCTTCTGCTTTTTCTTTAGCCAATACTTTCCATTTTTTCCCCTCCTATCATTCTCCAAACATTGGTTTTTAGACCAGGGAAAAAGCAAGCTGCTTTATATCTCCAGCTTGTGTCTTCCGTCCTTAAAAAGTTTAAGAAGTCTCCAGATAAAATGGGACTTAAATCTCTAAACATTTTGAAGATCTGGACATCTTTCCAGAGCTGCTTAGAACCAGTAACTGAAATACATCCCAACTGAATACAACACAATGAGATTTTACTGGTATGACATGCTAAGTGAGTGCTATGTAAAAAGGAACAGACCTCCTGGGTGTTTGTCTGAAGTGACAACATCGATTTGGGACAGCTTGTTCTTTGCTGGGGATTTGATCCTGCACTCTGTTGTTGTTACACAACGTTTCAAGCCAGTAGCAGCTTGGTGCATGGCGCGGGGCTGTCGCTCACACACACACCTGCTCTGAGGCAGCATTGAGAATTCACCTCAGTTTTTTCCTTTTTCACTGAAATTAGATACCTGGTAGTTTAAAATAACATTTGTTTGGGTTTTTTTTTTTTTTTCCTCCCCCCGTGGAAGCACAGCATAAACAAAAACAAACATGAGACAGAGTTCATCAAGAATTATACTGATGTAAACCATCACAGAACTTATCTTCTTTTATTAAGTTATGCTGGTGGCCCTTTTTGCATCATTTTCCTTACATGATTCCTCCTCTAGTAGTTTTCCTTTATAATCACATACTTTAAACATTGAGCAACTCCAAAGAGGGCTCTGATCAGCAGCAACTTTTATGGCATGCTCCCACACTTATTCAGCAAGAGCTAATGAACCCATGGGGCTGTGCAGTTGGAAAAACCTTGTGCAACTCCGCCAGTGGCAGCCTGTGACACTGTACAATGGGATCAGCTACCAGGTCAACACTTTGCAGTAAAGCCTGTAAAAACCCACTCACCGGTACTAAACCTGCCAAGGTTGTAAGGAAAGACCACAAGGTGCAGTTGTAGCTGTAACCCAGTGGCAGCAGTTTTGGAGAAAGCCATTTCCATTGCCATTAGAGGTAGAGTTCAGTGTGATGGTCATGACATTACCTGATGCAGTGCAAATGTTTCACACTGTACCCTGGCTGCAGGGCAAATATCTAATGATCACTTCTGGTAGCAAATCTGAGCTTTGCTCCTCAGCCAGCAAGGGGCTTAGGCAGTGACACTGGATTTTTATGCCTAGGTCCATCCATGTCACTGTAAGCAATCTCCTCAGTGCCAACATTAGATCAATACAAGATTACATATCAAAATAGTAAATAGCTCAATCAGGTCACTCACAGATCTTGATATGAGACAGACTCTGCACTTTTATGGACCAAAAATAAATAAGACTGATTCTCCATTAAACGCTTTCCACTAGCTGCATTTCTTCAGCACTTCAAAGAGTAAAACATACTGAAGTAGGTGATGCTGAAAAATGTTCTATTCACAGACTAAAAATATCTTCATATTCAATCATTAAGATTATGAAAATGCACCAAGTTTTTCGCATCCATTAGAAACTGTATTAAATACTTAGTGATCAGACATCTGTCTCCTACTCTCACTCTACACCAACAGTGCACTTTCCTTCTCAGGAAGATGTGAGACTTGAGTTCACAAAGAGCACAAAGTCCCCTGCATGAATCAAGAGCTCTGGAGCAGACGGCATCGCCGAGCATTGCTGTGCCTCATCAGGAGACACACTCTCTGGAAGACTGTGCCTGTCAGCATCAAGTGGTCTGTTCTCAAATACTCCTATTGATACAGATTTTTAGGAATAAAAATCCCAATCCTAGAAATAGGGAAAACACACCTCTATTTAGGTCTTTATCACTTCCCTACTCAGGTATCTCTTTCACCTTCCTTCCTCCCCCCCCCTCCCCGTAAGTAATCCACCTTCTCCCCCAGCAACTATTACAAAGCAGAACATCTATATGTTGTGCAAGGCAGGTAGCATCCCCTGTGTTGTACAAAAAGCACACATTGCTCTTGCCTTCAGCAGCACAGAGAGCACAGCTCACAGGCTCTCACAGCGAGAGCTGACACAGTCAAGGGCAGGATGCCTGGGACCAGACTAAGCTTGCGGCTAAATATCATAGCACACGCTGTGCTTTCCCAAAGAAACTTCCACGTGTCCCCAAAAGCTAGCTGGCTGTATGCAAGCAGGGTCCATGAAGCACATGCAGGCTGGCCCCTTTCAAATCTCCACACAGGTCTCCATTTTAAAGGAACTAAAGTTCATCCTCTAAAACCAGCTGCATCTTCCCTACAAAAACCCCTCCCAGCCTGGCTCCAGCACGCTCCCACGCATGTTGATCATCACTGATGATGTTTGCTTGTTCACCTGTTTTCGTTCTGTCTGCAATTGATTTTTCTAAATTGCTGTGACAAAAAAACTCAGCAGCCTGTGAGAGAGACACCCACCGCATTGTTATTTGCACATTTTCTTCCATGTATGTTTAACAGGGCAATGTGTTTATTACAATCTTACTGGTTATTATATATTGTTGCCTGAGTGACTGCACTTCTAACTTCTATTAAATTAACAAACACAGCAGTAACATTAGTAACCCCTACTCTGCTAGGTAAAAAGAAATCAGAGTAAGGAAGAAAAACACAATAGCATGGGGTCCACCCACTCAAAAAACTCATCTTGAACAAGATTTACTGAACAGTAAATATAATTCATTTAGATCTTAGAAATATAATGCAGCTCTTTAGATAAAAATGTATGTGGCACATAACTTGTTCCCCCAAACTTCACGTATTTTGTCAGATGCTTAACATTAGGTTTCAGAATGTGACACACATTTTTTTACCTGTGCATGTTGAATCAGTGCCACTTCTATCATTAAATAAAACTTTAAAAGAGTTTAGTGTAGGGATGATGAAGCTATCAAATGAGTTATCATATACCTTTCTGCAGTCTTCTGAAGACCTAGCAAATATTACTTTTTCACTACAAGAAATAGCTATCAGATGCAATATCCGTACTAACATGTGGAATATTTGGACTACAAACCTGTTCTATAAGCTGAACTTTGACACAAGATCTGTAGCGTAGGGCAAAGCATACAGCTGGCTTGCAAAGCTGGTTATGGTGGGAACATGATTTGTAACCACTGAATTGCTGTAATGGGACCTCAATTTCATTATTGTAAGAAAATCTTTAGCCGTTTTAAAGAAAGGAAATATCACAATAAAGAACAAAAACTCATTAACATTTGGCAATCCCCTGCAATTGAAGGCTTTTGTGAAGACGAGGATAATCCAGTAACATTCTTGGATCAATAAAACCTGCTTCCTTCTGAAGGCTTCATACTCCATTTTCATACCTAGAACTAACATGCTTCAGTTTGATACTTTGGAGTTCATTTGGAGAAAAGATTTTGATCCAGATTTTAAATGACTTCAAGTCTTGTTATAATGCATCCTTTCATTGTTCAGTTGATTCTGATTTTTCAACCCCTTTGTGCCAAAAAAATATTTTTAATTTGATATTTTTCACAAATTCACAGGTGCAAAAAATCTATGACTGCAAACTAAAAAGCTTCAGCTAGTGAAGCCAGGAGATGTGCAGAATTACACAACAAACTAAACATTGCTGACCCTTCAGGGAAGTTATAATGATCAGGAGAGTTTAAAAGCTGCTGCATAAAGTCAATGGGAGTTTTGAACTCTCCTTCCATCATAGCAACATTGGGCAGTCCTGATAAAAAGACTTTAAACAAATCCTTTTTGATAGACAAATGTAAGAACTTGACAGTTATATACTCAGATATCAGTAGGTTTCAGCTAGAGGTTTAAACACCTAATATGCACATAAAATCCAAATGTGTCATTACTTTACTGAAAACGTCCGCTTCACACAATTGTGCAATATAGAATCACTTTCTCAGGAAGTAATATCAGTATAAGTAGAAGCTCCAACATTCTTACCGATACTCCCCAAAAGAGTTAATGAAAAGATTTCTGGCATATGGGGGAGGTAAGGGTTCGCTCTTTAGGATGAGGAAGCTCAAAAGACGAAAGCAGTTATCTGTGAAGATACTAATTTATCCTGATAGCAGTTTTAATAACAGCACAGTTTTTCCCCTTAATGTCACTTCTGCTGCATTACTTTCTTTTCATTGCACAAAAAGGTTAATTGTTAAGATTACACTTAGGAATAGAAAATAAGGTTAAAGATGATATCTAGCTTCTGATACTGTGTTTAACCACCAATACAAGCTGGTAGAGTTTCATTAAGCAAGAAAGAAGAGAACCGGGGGAGCGATGCACAGGAAAGCCTGAACATGGAAAAAGAGAAAAAATTCACAGTAAATTGGTCAAATCACACACAATTAACATTAAAAAGGGTAGCAATAAGCCAAATACAGTGCTGACTTCTACGCAATTAAATGTAGAAATTGCTCAAACCCACTCTTTCCTATTTCTTTTACCGCAATCCTGATATCAATAATCTTTACTTCTCTCTTGGTTTTGTTCAAGCCCACAAAGAAAATCTACTGGGAAAAATAAGAGGTCTGAAAATCAAATAGATTAGTTACGTCAGGCTTGATTCTCTCCCTTGTGGCACTGGTGAAGAAGTGGAGTTGCTTACTGGAGTTCTACTAATGCCAAGTGGTGTAAAGGAAGAAAAGATTCATCCCTTTCTGATTCACCCTGTGAAAGAACGCAATGACAGAAGGCTGTATTTCATAGAACTTCTCTTTTTTTATTTCTCCGTTTCTAACTTGCCTATTATCTGCCTCCACTACCCTTTCTTATTACTTTATAGCTCGCATCCTGAGCTGCCTTCACTATCTGTTTCTTCATATCAGTTTTCTTTCAGTTATGGCTCCTTTTATTTCAATATTTGGGGCCTAATTTTTGGTAACATTTTACATGGCTGTAGGGTCCAAATTAAGATAGATTGTCACACTTACCATTCAGATGCACTGTATACTCCTACTCTCCAGCCTACCTTTGTGGATGTTCTGTAAATGCTGAACCATGTTTTCTTCCTTCTGCCAGAAACTTTCAACTGCTCTGTCCTTACCCTGTATTTAATCACCTTTATGTTTATGAAGCTCTCAAAAAGAAAAAAAGCCACCCACAGTACTGTATGAATTCCCTTTTTCTTCCTCTTCTGCCTCCCACAGTCTCCTTTCACTTTAATCATTAATATAGTTTCAAACTACTTATCTTGATGACAAACTTTAAGATATTCATCCATGGTCAAAACCCAGAGAAAAACATTCCTGTTTCTATACATACTAGTTGTTGTTATTCATTCAGATTCCCCAAATTCTTTCATCAAAACAAGCTTCTTCCTTTATCATCTGCCAACTCGAAGAAACTAAGCCTCCTGGGAGCTCATCTATTCTGTGAACTGCTGTCTTGGATGCACCTTTATTCTGTTTTTTCACAAAAATAAAAAGTTGCAGCAGCTTTATCAGTGAAAAATCATGAACCTTTGTGAGTGTTGTCAGACAAACAGAGGAAAAAAAATAATCAACTTCCTTGTTAAAATGTTCAAGATGCAACGTATGGGCAGCTTTGTTTACAAGATTCTCTCACTGCCTCTCAGCATGCTTGCATATAACATACATCTTAAGTTACAGGCCTTTTATTTGACTAGTTATAATCACTGCAATCCTCACTTTTGCCTCACAAAACCAGACTTCATTAGAAGCTACGTTTGTGGAGCTTTACACGAAAAACTGACAGAACTGAAAAACACACAGAAACTCCCAAAACCATGTATTTAAAACATAATTTTCTTTAGAAGCAGAAATTTAATCTGAATTTCAAGGGTGGCAGAGATAATTAGCTCAAGAAAACACATGCTTTCATTATTAAATTTAGCCAAAGGATCTGTCAGCAGCATCACCCAAGTGATTTATATGCAGACAAGAGTAGGGAAAAAAAGTCACAGCAAATATTAACAGATTCAACTGAAGCATATATGGGTTTCATTCATATGAACAACCATAAGGTAAAGTATGTTATTCCACAGAAAGGAGCAGACACAGGAATTATACCAATTTTATGGTCTAGTGATGTCTTCTTGGGAGATAGAGGGGTGACATAATCTTCAAAGTTAATACCTCAATTTCACCTACAAAGTTGAGTAAAATGCAACCACAAGAGCCCTCCCATGATCTCCCTCTTCCCCAGAGCCCAGCTAGTGCTAGCAAGCATGGAGGTCACAGGGGAAGTTCTTCCTACACACACTCTACTCCACAAATTTGCAGCTCTGCAATGCAAATTTACCTCTAATGACTGACCCTTGGAGAGGTGGGACAAAGTCACAGAAGTAAGGAAGGAAGCAGCACCAGGGAGGCAGACTGGGAATTCCCATTACAGAGGTGACTTTATGAGACAGCCAGGAAATCTTGAGATAAGCATAAAGGTATTCTGTATTACCCTCCCTGCAGTTCATTTACGGGACAGTCAGGTTGGATCTAGGCTAGACTCTAGGGTGCACAATCACACCAGAAAACCTTTCTGTTTCATCATGAAAAATAAAAGCAACTCAACAAAGACAAGAAAGCCCACACTTTCCTTAGAACTTAATACAGCTCTTTAATATTTTTTTCAACATTATCCTGCAAAAGCTAGAAACTACAAAAAGACTAATTCATGAAATAGCAGTATCAAACTCAAAAACAAGAATCCATAAAATAATTGTGTAAAAATACCTTTAGAAGACAACAGATGCTCTTTTCAATGCAAGAATGCAGAAGACTGGGCAGTATGCCTAGGTCTTTGCTGGTTCTTGGCTCTGCTAGAAAATACTGTGAGAGCAGGTTGCTTGGATGTGATTTGTGAAGTCCCACAGCTGATGGACATAGGAAAGGTTTTGGTCTTTGAGAGCAGCTGTAGATAGCTGACTGTTCAGATTAAATGAGAAGGCAGGACTGACTTGCAGCCTGCAGTCAGGGGAACCAACAAAGAAAGGAGTAAGTAGGGTAAATGGTTGCATGTGCATTTATGAAGGGGAGATGGGACTCCACAGCGTGAGAGTCCCATGATCAGAGACAGCCTGTGGATCATAGTCTCCCCACCCTCCACTGATAAATTTGTTGCTTTGTTGAATTTTAGCTATTTCATATGCATGAAGGTAGAGAGATGTCGTTTCAACATCAGGATGACTGCGTCTGGACTGTGAGAGCTGGATAACTATTAGCTTCATCTTTACATTTCTCTCTCTGTTAAAGCTGTAAATCTATCACTGCCAGCTTCCCAGTTTGTGTTGTACCTTCTGTTCCAGATTAGCACTGAGGGCAATGGATGCCAAATGTAAATTTCTATTTGTTGCTATCAGACCACTCACAGTGAGCAACTGCCCTTATTCAGTGGTGTCAGCAATAAATTTTTGACGTAGATGTTCATAGCTGCTTTTCCAACTGGTTCTCAGAAGGCACCAGCTGCTCTCAAGGGGCTGGTGAGATACCTGAGGGTAACAATGACCATGATTTCACAGCTGAGATGTCTTCAGCTTTTGCAGCTTCAGGAATTTAAGCTCTTAACTAGCATGGCAGCCTCAAAGTAGCCTGATTTGGATCATGTGAAAGCCAGTAGAAGTACTTGACCCCATGTGACATTACAACTTTGTTTAGAATTTATTAGTGTTGGACATGAAAGGTCCTTGAGGCTGTCTGTTACTTATAGTTTAGAGGAAGCCATTTTTAATGAGACAAAGAGAACACTTTTACAGCAATGGCATACAGTTAATAATGTCATTTGTGGAGGATAATGTACAACCATTAAAATGAGATGCAGACTTTCATAGCTGCAGCTATTGTCTAAGCACCAAATTTAACTTTTTCTCCCAATATCTATTTCTATAATTATATATCTGATCTCTCCACTGTGGATTATTTATAAGTTGAGTTTTCCCGTGATTTTCTGTGGGCCGCAGTGGCAGCCATTTGCTAATTTAAGCACAGTGCCTCTACTCTAGGAGATAAGGAAATTTTTGCCCTGAGTACAAAACTACCTTGTAGTTTTATTTTTTTAGAATAATTTAACTCTACCAGACCTACTGTCCTTCTTCATTCATACCGCAGTTACATTTGGACCCTTTCATTTCTTACTAAGTCTAAAAAAGAGAATGTATACTGCAATTTTTGGATAGTGATGAATAGCACTAATTCAGCCTCCTAATACACCCTGAGGTGTCAAAAATATTTACATATGTGTTTCATTAATAGATAGATTAAGGTCCAGCTTGCAAGGAGAGTAAGACTAGCAGAGACTGGGATAAGAATACTAACAACCCATTTCTTGCTGTGATGGAAAAGCTCTATGCTCCGACTTTTTTATACTACACTGAATTGCATCTTCTTACAAAATACTAGCGGACCTCCATATTAAGATATACCTTGTGCTCTTCCCCTTTTTTTAATGCTACCTTTTCTGGTGTTGGGCTTTTTTTCTGCTACATACATTTCTCTCTAGCTTTTAAAAGGAAAAAGGAGTGATTTTCTTCCTGACTCTAACAGTCAGCTGTATTGCTGAATGAGAAACCATTTTTTCTCAGCATTTTGCTGGTTTAAATGTCTGTCCATAGGTTTATTTCATAAATTATATCGTAAATGAGCTGAAAACACTCAAATCTTTCTAACCCCTGCCAGTTTCTGCTGACTAAAGGAACCCAAATACTAGACCTGAGGATGTTTATTCGGCACCAAAGTGTTCTACCAAAAGCTCTTTATTCTTCTTAAGTAGACCAAGCACTGAAATAACGCTCAGTCTCAAATTAACAGACCTGGTCTGCAGACAAGGTTTTACTCTGCTTGCAGAAATGAACAGTTCTTTGCTTCCAAAGAACTAATTATAATAGCACCTGGCAGCATCACTGGAGATAGGGGCCTATCAGCATTTTCTCCAAACCCTCTTATGTAGACGTTTATAGCTCAGTCACTTAAATTTGCTTCAGCCTAAAACTTAATATAAAATTTCTAGTGGCAGGCACTTTTGTCAGATATGTTTTGTATGGCCAAATTCATTTATTCTAGCCAACTTTTAACAAATTCAGTCCATGAAATAGTGGTTTTGATAAAATTGCAGAGCTGGACTGCAATTGATTATTTTCTTCTTAGTATCTTTAAAGAATAAGAATTGATAATGAATTTGTTGGAAAAGAACTAATTTTGTATGTGTACATTTGCCAATATATTCTTTGGAGCTTTTAAGTTTGAAGGATTTGGAGGAACATCTTGCTCAAAATGACAGGATTATATTTAACCATACATATTTATAAATATGTATTTATATCAAATAAAATCAAACATAAAAAAACTTCTAACAAACCTACTCCACAACCTGACTATACACTTGTTTAGCTCATATATGATATGAGAAACTACACAGTAGATCTGACATTTGGCTGTAAAATAGTGCCATTCCAGTGAAACCCAAGCAACTTTTTCTAACCGGAGGACTGAATCATGGCAGAATTACACATCCTCCCTCCTGTATCTATCCATCTATCTATTAAAGAAGAAATGAAATGAATTCAATTATCAGGACTATTATCTCTTCTAGACTGATACACTATAATCAATTCAGCCTTCAAGCTTGAAGAGACTTTATGTCATCCAACTTTGCTTAATCCAGCTGACCTCTCCATAATGAGAAAGGATTTTTAACACTACAGAAATGTTCTATAAAAGCTAGATAAGGAAACACTCCTGACTGGCTTTTTCCACATGGTACAACTTGCTAGTTTTGTTTATGTAATTTCTGGTTGTCTTAAAAATACACAGTTAATATTTTATGTAATTCTAGTTCAATGTACTGATTTAATTGCTTACCAGAGCTTTCTAATGCTCCACTGGAAAATAAAACAAAGCAGAGAAATATAAAAAAAAAAAAAAAAACAACAGGAGAAATAACACTGTAAAGGTTAAAACTTATGAATTTCCATATAAGGTTAACCTCATGTCTAAGCCACTGTTCTAGTATTTCTCTGGCAGTTGTTATCAGTCTAACTCCTGCATCCAGCAATACATAAACTGTGTCAACTATAGAGCTAACAAATAAAATGTCAAAGCAACAACAGGCAAAAATCTCCCACTGAAAATAACTCCCCAGTTCCAAGCGATGAAAAACAAAAGCCAGGACTTGATTTAAAAAAAAAAACAAAACTGAGTTATTTTACATAGAAGTATTTGCTTTAATTTTTCTGTTTCGCCAGACATACATATTTTTGGCAGAATTAGTTTCTTGTGTAATATGTATGGCATTGTCTTTCAAAGGAGGGAGACAGAGGGAAAATCTTATTGCACAGTGTGTTTGTGAGTTCTCTTATGAAAAGGGGATCAACATACAAAATGACATAAACATGCACGTTATCCTATAATCTCCAGAAGTTTTCAGTAGATGCACTTTAGTAACACGTATCTGAGGAAATAATAGAGAGGCGTGGAGGTAGGTCTCACCTGGCTGAAAGGACTTGTTAGAAGCAAAAGAGACAAAGCCACTAAAGGCTGATCATTACCCTTGTCCCACACTGGTACTAAGGCACTCCTTGAGCTTAGCACAGAGCACAGAGAGCTGTGGCAAACATCCAAGAAAACTGAATACATCTATATTAACTTGATGATTTTCATTAAAGAGCATATGTTAAACTAGCTGCAGAAGTAGGAAACAATATTAAAATGATTCCAGTACAGAAGAGGTTAGCTATGAAAATGAAAACAACAGGAGCCTTACAATTGTCAGACAGCAGTTAAATGAATTAACCACTTCTGTATGTAATGAATAAATCAGAAAGTTAGATTGGGTTCTCATGCTGCCAGATGATCAATAAGAAACTCTCCATCCCAAAAAGCATAAATTCCACGGGATGATACTTGAGTTATACTTGTTACTACAAGCTCGATGCTCTATCCAGAGTGCAAAAGCCCCTACACAGGGAAAAAGATTAGCATTTCTGGAGGGAGAGAGATCTTGTTCTGTGGTTTAAAATGCTCTGCTCCCTGTAGTTAGGTATTATCCCTCATTTTCAGGTCACTGATGTGAGGCTGAGCCATGCCTGCAGCCAGGTGACCGCAGTAACCCAGATGCGGTGACCCACATCCCTCCCAGCAGGGTTCAGGCCAACCTGGCTCACTTTGCCCAGGACTAGCTTAAGAGTGCTGATGTGACCTGATTATAGAGGGGCGGCAACCTCTGAAAGAGGATGGGAAAAACCACAGAGGGGATGAACACATATTAAACATCTATGACTGTTTCCAAGATGATATTACTCAGGCTCCTCCTAATCCTTCTGGTAACCTGATAACTAACTCAGTATTCCCATTATATGTTTTTTAATTATTAATTCATTAGGACAGAGGTTAGAGCATTGGAAGATACATCAAAGTCTTCAGCTAAATTGTGACAGAAGAATCACTAGAGTCGTATGTTGCAGCTGTGTCTGTGATGAAATTTTTTTTTGCTTTTGCCCTGAGGCAGAGTCAATTATTTCTTACTAGGAAGATTCTTCTGCTAACCCTGTGGATAAGATTTATTGGATTTGGACCACTGGTTTTTAAGCCCCTGGTCAAGAATCCATCTATCGCATTGCTACAGCATGCATGCTATACAGCCTTTCTCTCCTCTTTCTTATTCCCTCTTAGGCCTCGCTCCTTCCCATTGACATCTCTTATTTCCCAACTAAACTCTGCCCCCAGCATCATTTTATTTGTTCCTGAGTAACAAAATGTATTAATTTGAAATGATATTTCAAACAATATTCTTCTCTCAAACTAACAAACTGCTGGCATATGTGTATAAAGTGCACGCTGTTGGTTCTTTCCCATGCAAAACCATGAATGAATAGATTAGCTGCATCCAGGGAAGGCATTCACACTTTTGCATAGGTGCATGACTGGAAGGATGGAGCCTTATTTTACAGGGAATCATCTTAATATAATTAATTAATATATTAATAATTTTTTATGCATGAACCCAAAATAAAAATGGTAGAAGGCCCTGTTTTATAAGATAACAAATATGAAAAAATACACTACATGTAGAATAGAATAAAAAGAGCCGCCCGAATGGGGGGGTCACAGGTGTTTCAAAGCAGGAGGCCTGGCTGATCCCTGTGAGGAGACTTACAGATTGTGCTTGCCAAGCTCACTTGCCTGTGGTACACCACTGAGACATATGCTCCAAGGTTTCCCTTGAATTTAAGCAGCATCACAGCCCAGTCCTTCACTTCCAAAGATCCAAGTGCCTGTTCCCTTCTTTTGAAATCCAAGAGTCCATGAACCAGTGTAGCAGCCTAGGAAAGGAGTACAAAAGCAGAGACTTTCTAACCTGGGCTCTGTTCTTTGTCATTCACACGTACAACATTTAGACTTTTGGTGTTTTCATTTTTAAGTACCACTATTTACTAAATACTATTTAGTATTTACTAAATACAATCTACTATTTACTAAATACTACTATTTACTAAATGCTGCCACTATTTGTCTTTTTCCAGAAGGATTCACCAAGGGGTAGTTCCTGACTTTGTAGCCCCAGTCCCATGCCTGGAAGTCATTTGCATTTACCAACTATGCAGGACCTCCAGGCTCCCAGCTCACACCCTGCATAACCTAGGATATACACAGGGAGGGAAATCTTCTGTGGCATATCTCCACTGATTTGGGTTGCTCAGAAAGCAGCCAGGCCCTTCAAGCACTAACACACGATAATTAGTAACTAGACCTAGCTCACATGCTAAATTATGTTCCCAAATCATTTCCTAAACCATGATATTTACTCTTTAATGAGTTGTTAGAAAAGTAAATGAAAACCTCCAGGTGTGAATTCCAAATGAAAGCATTTAATAGAAAAACATATATAACAAGAAATTATCGTCTATTAATAATACTGAGAGAATTAGATGGTGAAAATTCTTTAAAATCTAAGCCAGAGAACAAGGTAAAGGGACATTACCTCCGGCAAGTGGAGCCAGAAGTACATTTACTTAATAATCCATCTGAATGATGGACAGGACAGTCAATAAAGCAGTAGAAGATTAACAGAGACAGAGTTGGCTAAGGAAAGGCGAGGAGCGAGGACACAGCCTGCGAGCCGCTTTGCATCCTCAGCGGGACAGATCTGCACGGGCAGGAGACCTGAAGGAGCTGCTGCTTCCTCCACTCACATCAGTGCTTATCACAAATGATCCATAAATAATGCTGTTACAAAGGACAGACGAGTGAGTTTAAGTGGAGACCATTGCGAGAAGGGTGAAGTAATGTCGCCATATAAACATTATGTGAAATGTGTCAAGAAGTATATTTATAAATGTATAATATATATGTGTTTATTTTTATGAGTGTTCCCAGCTAGAAACTTACTGCCTCAGCTGCTACATAAATCAGACAAGTAATACGAAGAATTCATGGTCAAGTATACACTTATGTCATGTCAATACACGCCAGCTCACAAACACATCTACATATGTATCTATGACATGTAACACAAACCAGAAGCATTCTAGACAACCAGCAGGTAGTTATCTATCTTGTTGGTTCATTCAGGAAGTGACTGAGCACAGAGACTGTATATATGTAGGAAAACTGATATATTTTCTTGTTCAGAAGGTAAAAAAAAAAAAAAGAAAAATATTTAAGAATATTTCTAAGTAAATGCTAGGCAGTTTCTTTAAACTCAGTTTATTCAAGATTTCCCTCGGTAGATATTTGTTACTCTGTGTGCTCCTGAGAGCAATTGAGCCCATTGCGGCTCCAGTGAGAGTTAACTCAGGCTAAAATGAATTGTGCTTTTAACTTGGACACACCCAGTTCGGTCTCCAAGAGGATGGTTATTGCATATCAAAGGATATAAATAAGACTGTGTGACTAATGAAGCCAGCCTTGTTGTCCAGATGGTGAGGAATGATTGGAAGTTTTCAGAAGAATCCACAGACAATAATTTGTTCACATAAGTGATCTGACAAACAATTATGAATAAGGAATGAAGTAATAAAAGTCATATTCTTCTTATGGATATTTTGTAGAACTGGAAAAAAGGTTAAATTATTTCAATAAATGATTTTTTTAGGAACAGTTTGACCAGATGCAGCTATAACAAATAGGGTGATATATGACCCCATTGGATGGCCATTAAAAAGCTAGTGGAGAGCAAATAACATGTGTTCACTAGTAAGGTAGGGATCATATGACAAAAATCTTCATAAAAAATTGGTGCTTAAAGTGGGGAAAAAGTAATTTGCTACATTGAAGTTGAAATAATGGTCCAGTACCAAGCTACATATTGAATAAAAAGTTGTCTGTAAGTCTATTCGTTTTCCGGTCATGACCTGCTCCAATGTGTGTATTTCCAAAGTAAAGCATGAAATGCAGCCCTCCAAAACTAACTTTTATCAAACTAAAAGCATCCTTCAGACTGGAAAACTACAATGCAGTGACTGGAATGAGAGTTAGGGACTTTCAGCTGACTTATTCCCTATGCTCACCTGTTGCCTTTCTGAGACTGTTTAACATAAAAATGTGATGAAATCTAAAAAGCAACAGTTGGTTAAAAGGAATTGCAGGTTTCTGGCATCACTCAGCCCACACTAATAAAACAGAAGTTTACAACCAGAACTCACCTGGTATCATTCTGAAGATGGCTTTCAGGAGAAACCTGCAGCTTTAACACCTGCAGTTAGCACAAAGACATGTGATTGTTCCCCAAGCATTTCTTATCGTTCTTTCTTTGAACAACACAAAATAAATTGAACAGCTAAACAAGCTGATAGCAGCGATAAAAATGTCCTGCCTTTGCTGAGGGATACTGAAATCCCCTGAAGAACCTTTTTATTGACAGGCTTGCTCTACCTTAGGTACATATTTCCACAGCAAAAATTTTGTTTGGCAAAAAGGTTTTTTACCTGCATCCGTGATGGCATAGAAGAGACTTAGGAGTTAAATTGTTTTCTTGTCTTAGAAAATTCTCCTGAGTATTATCAATGGTTGTTTTTATGCTTCCTAAGGAAATGAATCTCTTCAGAGTTTCATGGCAGAAAACAAAAGAGAGAGAAGCAGCTCTCTGTGATTTAGGCACACGCCCTGCTCTGGATCCGCTGTGTTTCCCACATTCAGTCTGAAAGACCTATCCCACTTTGTGTGAATAATTAAGTAAGTATTGGGTGAGAGCAATGCCTGCTGTACAGCCTGGTGACGTATAGCTTGGTGTGTAAAGCACTGTATTCGCTTCTGCATTGATCCATCTTTGCTATGTCAGGTAGGTGTTGCAGTTATGAGATTCTTATGCTGGTTTCTTTCCCCTTCTGTTTGATCTGAAACATCATTTAAGCCAATGGCCATTTTAGCAAATCAGTATTTTCAGACAAAAGACCACTTAAAAAACACCCAACAACCTCTGCTGAAGACGTAATTCCCTGCTACTGAGTAAGAATGTTATGAAAGCCTATTCTCAGATTCAATATAAACATATGGTTGCTTTGGTAAAAACTCATGGCAATCCAGACAGTTGGAAAAGAAAGCCCTGTTGCCCTTCTTCATAGGGACTGATAGGCTGTTAGAAAC
Source organism: Fregata magnificens (assembly GCA_013389945.1). NCBI lineage: Eukaryota > Metazoa > Chordata > Aves > Suliformes > Fregatidae > Fregata > Fregata magnificens. The sequence goes on along the minus strand of WAAD01026673.1, from coordinate 110,018 downwards.
GGAGAACCAAAAGCAGAAATGTGGGATTGCTCTGACTTCTTTTGAAGACATCAGAAGTGTTACCTTTGGCTGCTAAGGGAGTAGGGGTAGGCTTGAGCCATACTCTAAGCACCAAGTTCACAGTGATGCTCTTAAGGCTCACAAATTCCATGCTTCATAAAGGCAACCTGAGATTTTAATTAAAATGTCTTTTGCCTCTCAGATTTTTCTTCTTCTAGAGGTTTGTTGAATCTTAAAATAAGGATAATTCTTGTCTTTGGGCCTATATTCTCCAATGAACCATGTTTATCAAATTCATGAGATGATCTTGAGGCCAAGCCTTTTTAGCTGTATAAATTAAACGTGTTTTTCTCCCTGTTAGAATAGCAGATCAGTGAGTGTTCCAAAAAGAATGGTTGCAGCAAGGGAGAAAAAAGTTCAGCTGCATCTATAATCTAATCTAAATGTTGTGATTAATACCCTTCTCTTTTCATAGCCAGCTGTGTGACACTTATCCATGTTATACATTTTTTTAAGGCTATCAACTGCATAGATTTTTTTCTAGGAGAATTAATCACATCCCTGAATGCATGGATATAGTTAGAAAAGAATCAGTCCTAACAAGCTCTGAGCATTGGAGTTGTTAGGCTTTGTGGAAGAAAGCCAATCTGGCAAATAAGTTCTGTTAAAAAAAAAAAAAAAAAGCTTGTCATCTCTGTGTCTATAGGAAAATTAATCAGAGGCAGAGCTAAATAGAAAACTAAATGTAAAAGTAAACGATAGGGAGAAGATTAAGTAACAAATTAATGCAAAAAATTGTACTTTGAATCAATCTCAGAAAAAAAGTTAGGTGTCATTAGGCAATCCTTACTCACATTGTCCTACTGCAACGAACTAGACATATGTAGTCTCTCTATATAATACATAAAATATATACATACATACGTACATACTCTCCCTACATATAATTGTACATGTACGTGCATATATTTATATGTACAAATGCAGATATATACATATATATAATGATACAGATAATGTGTACAGTCTATACAGTACGGAGTTCAGTTCAGCTCCATACTTAACTCCCCCTTGTGTCTTTGTTCTTGTGACAATAAATATCAGAGAAAAGGAATACAAGTGGGATCACAGTATGAGAGAGACAATCTTCTCCTGAGGAGCAACAGCAGGGATTTCCTGCTACAGTATGTTGTTGTAAATGCATTCACTGGAAGGACTGGGGAGGTGAATTATTCCTTCCTCTGCAGTTACATTTTAGACCTATTTACATAACGTTCCTCTATATGCAACTCTGTCTGTGTACAGCCATGGCTCTGGCAGACATCTAAAACACAGATGGTACCAGATGCAGAGCACATAGACCCTAAGAAGTCATCTATTGCACTTCCCTGTTTGATGCTAGAGTGGACCAGAAGAAAGTTCACAAGCAGTGAGGATGGTAAGGGTGGGTAGGATAGAAACCTTCACGTCCAGAAAGCTCTTAGAATACATACAGGGGACAGTTTCTTGAGTAAGGTTATGATATCAAATGAGTAACCTCTGATTTCGGAGTGACCACAGGCTGGGGGACCTCTGGGTCTCAAAGCGAATGTGCAGGATAAAGGGAACCAAGCAGCTGCCAGCAGCGGGGGCAAGAAGTGGCACTTGCTGGAGTGGCAGCATGCGATGTCTGGCTTGGCAGCTGGCTGTCACCTGGACAGCTGGTCCTATGGAAGGGACCAAACATGCAGATATGAAGGTGGAGACTTTCCAGATTTCTCATTGAGTATTGATGGAGCTCTGAACTGATAATTCAGGCTTTTGCACCAAATCTTGTTATTAAAAAAGGTATTCTTTTTAATAAGATTAATTGTAGTTCTTTTTTTATAATAATAATAGTAAGGCTCTGTGCTTTCATTCCTCCTCACTGTCAACCTCAACCCTCCCTCTGATGCAATTAATGAATAGAAGATGCTCTGATAAGCAAAACAAGCTGGTAATCCTTTAGCAACGTACTAATGAAACAATTCTCAAGAACATCGGGCCCAGCTGAAAAGATCAATTTTGTTAACTGCTCTCCTAACACCAAGGTACAACTGTGTTCGGACCTGTTTCTGGCTCTACTGCATATAAAAGGTACAGTGAAACTTGTTCAGATAAAGAGCTTGCTGTCTGAGGCCTTACAGAGGCACAGCTGTGAATTAAATCAATTGCTTATCCCCTGATAGAATGATCTGGTTCTTAGCAAGTTATCAACATGAAGAAAAAAAATTTTTAGGTTAAAATAAAACAAATGGTTGGTTAATGAAACTGCTTGTTAATTTTATTTTAGTGGCTGCATTTTATTCTATCTGGGAGAGAAATGCAAGTACTAGAATACTGCAAGAAAAAGTGGTCCCATGGAAAATTTCGTAAGAAAGCTTTACTTCATCAAATTTCTGCATCTCCAAAGTAAAGCATGGAGTCTTTAAATAGTGACCATATTATGCTTTTGGCTTGACCTCTGGTTAATTTGCTGAGCAGATCATATGATGTTGTTGCAGCTCTACAGCATGATAAGAAGCTGTCTTCACTTAAATATTAAATTCTAGGAACCACTTTAGGGTATAAAAGGCCCCAGTAAACAGGCAGTTTTGGATCACTTCCTTCTGCATACAACATACTACTGAGGCTCTTCATGCATCATTTAAACAAGCTGACAATGGTCTGTTCATTTTCCTAATTCAGCCACATATTCAGAAATGTTCATCTTCTTTTTATTCTGCTTATAAAACCAGAAATGCTCTTCAAATCACCAGTGACTTCAGGGGCAGGTGATTTTGGAGGGTTTTTTCCACATTATCAGTAAATGTTTTGTCTGCTGGTTTAACAAAGGCTTTTGGTCTGCACACCAAGTTGTAGGTTTTTTGCCCCCATTGCACTCAGGAGAAATACCACCTTTATCTCATCAGCAATGCCATTAGAGGTGGTTCAGGCTTTTCACCAAGTACACTATTGAACCATCAGGCAGCTCCATTTTCCCTCTACAACAGGCATTTTTAATCCCCTCACTGTTTTCCCCTCATCTTTCAGTAGGAGTTTCACTGGGTCTGTCACTGCATTTGGGCTTTATGCCCATTTATTGCCAAACATTCCAGCTTTTACTTCTTCTGGCACAAAGCCAGGACACAAAAACTAAGCAGGCACTTTTAGATCCTAATTTTCTGTATATATTAAATAACATGAAAGGCTAAGTTATATTCTTAGCACTGTGATCATTATTTTCTGATTCCTTCTAAAATACAGAATAAGGTCAACACCTACTTGCATGGAGGTAGTTTGAAGAGATGCTAACTTCTTCTTCCTATACCCTGTAGGAAATGTTTAACCTCTAATTTCCAGAGGAAAGAAACAGGTATGAATTCATCATGGAAGATAGGCTATTTGCTTGCCTACTTATTGCCCCTGTACCTCATTGTGAACACAGATTAAAAAGATGAAATTTAAGAAATTAATGAAAGAGTTATAAATGTGCTTTTTTGTTGATCTGAACTTACTCTTTCTGTTCTCCTTATGTCTCCCATGCTCTTGTTTTTGAGTCCTCATTGTGCAGATGAAGTAACAGACATATTAAAGACACTACGGCCTGACAAAAATATTTAACATTGTCTAAATCCTTAAAAATGCTGCTTCTGTTAATTGATCACGACAGGGAAGTATGTGGGAACAAACTAGTGGCATCAGTTCACAAACTAGAAAATGTTTCTTCCTCTAAGGATCGTAATTTTCATAAATGGGCATGTGTGCTGAAAGAATCCTTTTTCTTTTCTTCTGAAAGTCACAGTGTGTCAGGGTACCTGGAATGGCTGCATTTAACCATGACTGAACAAAAAAGAAGAATGACAAATGGTGCTTTATGATTCAGTCCAACCCAATCTATGTATTTCTAATGCAAATGGAAGCCATTCAGGAAAGTACATTGTTAAAAAGCTTTTTTGAAAGCTTTCTTATCTGCAGAGATGGATCTTTTTTATTGTTGGTGCTTTGGTTTGGGTTTTTTTTTTTTTTTGCAATTTCTAGTAGACTGGTAAGAGAGTTTATATTACTTACTAAAAGCCAAGCACTGGTGAATTATGGGTGTAGTCACGTCAAGTATCCATTTTTCTGAGCTGATTCTTCATCTTTAATATCTCACGTGAGCACTCTTTGATTTGTAATGTGGAATTTCTCTTTGAAAAATAAATTATCCTTCAATCGTAAGGCTTAACTTTCTCAAATTTACAAGCTCTACAAGCAGTGCCGTCACTTGTCTACTAAGCTTACATGACATGCAAAATTATTTCCAAATAAGCTTGTACTGCCAGAAACAAAGAGAATAGAAAAAGCCCCAAGTTCATGGGCTATAGTATATCAAAGTTTCATATTACAGGTAAGGTTGATACATAACTCTCTCCAGTCCTTCTCAAAGATGCTCCGAGTGTTGGCTTTGCGTGGCAAGGTTTTGGTAGTGGGGGGTCTATAGGGGTGGCTTCTGTGAGAAGCTCCTAGAAGCCTCCGCCATTGTCTGACAGAGCCAATGCCACCTGGCTCCAAGACGGACCTGCCACTGGCCAAGGCTGAGCCCATCAGCGACAGTGGTAGCCCCTCTGTGATAACACATTTAAGAAGGAGGAACAAAAAAACTGTGCAATTGCAGCCGGAGAGAGGAGTGAGAATATGTGAGAGGAACAACTATGCAGACACCAAGGTCAGTAAAGGAGGAGGGGGAGGAGGTGCTCCAGGTGCCAGAGCAGAGATTCCCCTGCAGCCCGTGGTAAAGACCATGGTGAGGCAGGCTGTCCCTCTGCAGCCCACGGAGGTCCATGGTGGAGCAGATATCCACCTGCAGCCCATGGAGGACCCCACGCCAGAGCAGGTGGATGCCCGAAGGAGGCTGTGACCCTGGGGAAGCCTGCACTGGAGCAGGCTCCTGGCAGGACTCATGACCCTGTGGAGAGAGGAGCCCACGCCGGAGCAGGTTTGCTGGCAGGACTTGTGACCCCGCAGGGGACCCACGCTGGAGCAGTCTGTTCCTGAAGGACTGCACCTTGTGGAAGGGACCCACACTGAAGCAGTTCGTGAAGAACTGCAGCCTGTGGGAGGGACCCACGTTGGAGTTTGTGGAGGACTGTCTCCCATGGGAGGGACCCCACGCTGGAGCAGGGGAAGAGTGTGAGGAGTCCTCCCCCTGAGGAGGAAGGAGCAGCAGAGACAATGTGTGATGAACTGACCGCAACCCCCACTCCCCGTTCCCCTGTGCTGCTTGATAGGGAGGAGGTAGAGAACTTGAGAGTGAAGTTGAGCCTGGGAAGAAGAGACAGGTGGGGGGAAGGTGTTTTAAGATTTGGTTTTATTTCTCATTACCCTACTCTGATTTGCTTCTTAGTAAATTAAGCTAATTTCTCCAAGTTGAGTCTGTTTTGCCCGTGATGGTAACTGCTGAGTGATCTCTCCCTCTCCTTATCTTGATCCATGAGCCTTTCATTATATTTTCTCTGTCCTGTCCAATTGAGGAGGGGGAGTGATAGAACAGCTTTGGTGGGCACCTGATGTCCAGCCAGGGTCAACCCACCACACTCCCCTTGTAGATGCTCAAAAGAAAGCTTCAGAAAGCCCCTTTGTAAGCTTTAGAGATTTTGAGGAGAAAGTAGGGCTTGAAAGTAGTGCCTGGTTACAAAAATTGTTTACAACCCAGTCCAGTCTGTATAATGCACCAGAATGTTCTGACAGAACCTTTAAGGCCTCAAGATCTTGTGGCATGTTTTCTGTCACGAAGTCTGTGCCAATTAAACACAGCGAAGGCAGAGCTTCTCAAAAACTCGGGCAAAACAGAGGGCTAAAAGCACACACAAGAAGTGCTGGGGAAAGAGGAGCAGCGAGCCATACTTGCTTTTGGAGGGAGCCTTGCTTTTCAAGGGGACAGCATGTACAAACAGGGAGGGCACTCATGGTTGTTTCTCTTTGGTGCCAAGGCACTGGCAGTCTAGAACCTTACAGGTACTTTTGTTATTCTGAATACTGATTATCTGGTATTGCATTCCTTTCCTTTTTTGCCCCTCATCCCAGAAGGTGTTTGTCCATCCAGGTACGCTTACTGATGGGAAGGACCCTTGGAGGACATGCATATGGACAGTGCCAGATCTCAGGAGCGTCAGCAAGGTCCCTGCTGTGAGCAGGGGTGGCTCCCCCTCGCCCAGCTCCCCCTCGGCCTGCCCCTCCTATGAGCTGGTTTCCCCTGCTGTATTTGCCAGGCAGGTGAGAAGGCTTTCACAACTGAACCACTTCAGACCATTTGAGAAATAACTACCTTCTCCTTTTTAATCATTTCAGATACTGACCAGTCATCTTCCTCTTTCTCAAAACCCACCAGTCATTTTTGTTTAAGAACGAATACATTGTGGACACAAGATCTGTAGATATGCCAAAACAGAAGTGAAGTCAATGTAAACTTTGGAGATAATTTAAAACCAGTTGCTTGAAAGACTGGCCCAAGACTGAGGAACAAAATGCCACATAGACTAAGTACAAATTAAAGGCACAACCTTTGCTAGTTTCTTTTTTAAAAGGAACATATACTTCTGTGCCCTTCCTTCTAACAGCCATCACAAATAACACTGTAGAGTTTTGGATGAAAATGCCTTTATATATGAAAGAACAGCACATATCACATGATTTTATTTATGTGACAAAGATGGAAGAAAGATCTATGATGATTATCTGGTTTAATGTGTTTCCAAAAGGTGGCTAGATAATGTAGTTGTTTTAGGAAGGCTATATAAGAAGTGGAAGAGATTAAATTACAGCAAAATAATTTCTGATATTCCTAATTACTGACTTTCTGAATTATTTTATTGTTAAAAATATTAATTAAATAAGAATAAGAAAGCATTCCTGTCTTTCCCTTTGTTTTTTATGGATAGGATAATGATGTAGGTTAAAAATGAAAGATGTTTAGACTGTCACTTGAAAAGAACAGTGGACAGTAAGCAGCCTGTAATAATAGCCTAGAGGTGTAAAGAAAGATGAAATTTTAAAAAAATCTGGGAACAGTTAAAGTGCAGGAAATGGCATATCATTGTTTTACAGAGGTTTTTACTCCTGATTAATTTTTCGATTTTTTAAAAATTTCAAATCTATTTTCTATCTCCTCTTTCTGAAGTCAGAAGAGTTATGAATGCTTCCCTTGTTCATTTTGCAAGACTTGACAGAGCTGTCTGAAATTTTTTACCATGCAAGTCACTGTCTTAGAAGTAGGTTCCTTTCCCTTTGCTAAATTCTTATTAAGAAATTCTTGAATAGTACCATTTCTTGTTTTCGCTTCTCATGCTTATCAAGACAAATGTTTTTGATTACCGCTAGACTGGGCTTTGTTGCAACTGTTCAACAATTGCATTATCAGTCATTTTACTATCAGTCTTTATACTTCATCAGTTAAAATACATTTTGTCCCCACGATGTAATTTCCTGGAGTTTCCCTGCAGAGTTTTTACAGAATTAAATTAATGAGTTCTGCTTGCTAAAAGAAAACACTATATCCACAGCTCCATTTATTTGATGAATCCAACTAAATACAACTCAGCAATTTGACTTGACTAAATGGTTTCTGACAAGATGTTGGAGTTACAATGAAAGAGGCACTTAGCATGCTGTTGTATCTTCTATCCAGTGCCTGTAAGGTGATGGCATCAGTTTGTTTTTTTACTCTGTGTTAATTTTAATAATTCCAACATGGTCAAGAACATTAAAAAGTTAATTTCCACATATACTTTTCACTTTCATTAGGCCTTTACAATAAAATTGACTTAATCAGTCAATCTCAAAAAAGGGCATTCATATATCAAATGATAAACTATCTATACACACACTATATATTTTTCTCAGCCTTATGGTTCTTGTCATTAATTCTTACGTAAAACTTCAGAACATTAGGTCATTTAAATACTTTGAGTATATTGGTTTCCAATCACCTGCCAAGTGGATTACACTAGCGTGTAAATGTACAGCCTGTGCACAGGTTGTATTATTTATTATAATACCAGAGAGAATTATTACAATGTATGTGCCTAGGCAAGGTTTCTTGGTTTAACTAGCACTGTACTACTAAGTAATGAGTCTATCAGCATTGTGTATTTTCCTGTATTTCAAGTTTCTGGGGTTTTTTTCAGCAATGGAAGTCAGCCTTCTGTATAAATCTGACTTTTTCCTTCTAGCCCTTGGTGCATAGTACATCACTCCTGAGGGACAGAAGAATCTTTGGGAGAGCTACCGCTTTCCAAATGTGACCCTTGGAAAGAAACTCATCTCCTAAAATCGCTCTTCTGTTCCTTTTCCATGATATGATATTCAGTTCTCATTGTGGGACTACAAGCTGAGCTAGCTCACCCCAGGCAGCTTTGGATACATTTATACAAATGATCAAATCTGTGAAGTCATTTAATGAAAAGGCTTTTGAGTATAATCCAGCGTAATGAAAATGCTACTCTTTACATAATACAGGGTTTGCTATATGATCAAGCAATTATTTTCCTTCAGACTTTGCAGGTGATTTCCAAGACACTCCCGCTGCCACACTTTGACAACGTTTTATTTAAAGATTTGCTGAAAATTTTTTTTGCCTTCATAAAAATCAGAGTTGGAGATGCCCTGCCTGCTTTCACATGGATGGATCAAAGGTGGGTAGGCAAATGACTGAAAAGAAGCATGTTGGCATTTTATTTGGCACATACACAGAAAAATTCCTAAATAAATGGAAAGATGGTTGTGCAGGCTTAGTGCATTGCATGGAAACTTTCTGCCTTGGAAGAGGCATTGTGACCACCTGTGAGAGAACACTTCTGAGAGCTTTGGATTTGCAAAAAAAGTGATAAAGCAATTTCCTGATGGACGTTCCCAGTCCTTGGTGCTTTCGTAACCAACCATTATACATAGATTTCTGTCCCCATTTTTCCCATCTTCCAGCTCACTAAAATTCACCCATCACCTTTCCTCAGTTCATTCTTTGCTTTTCTTGTGGGCACACACAGCTATTTCAAATATATAATTCCATAAAGTTCTTTATCCCCTTCATAGCAGCTTATATCTGTGGAAGGAACGACTCAGTGATATACCTTGCATACTCACTAACATAGACACCATTGTGATGTCTTTGTGCTATCCAAGCAAAAAGAGAAAATGTCATGTACTCATTTGTGTGCTGTATATTGAGCCTGGAGGGGCCACAAAACTTCCCATTTCAGACCAGAGAAATAGAGTACACGGAGTTTTCAAGCAGCTGCCATTGCAGGAAGTGATAGCACGTTTGGAGTACTTACACTTAACATGAAGGATGGTGCAAACCCAGTGATTAAAATACCTTTTCTTGAAATAGACTCTTTTGCTGAAGCAAAAAGATTTTGTGGAGATCTGTTGCTTTCAGCTAAGTGTTTTGGGGCAATAATAGAGACAGAATGAATCCAAATCAAAATCCCTTGCCTTTCTCCTGCCTGTTTAGGTTCTTCTTTTGCTGCTGTTGACTTTTCATCCTCTGCTGCTCAAGCCCTTCTGAGGTCTCTGTCTCTCGCTCTTCTGGTACCACCTCTGCCCTTGCAAGTTGCCTTGGGGAAGCAGCAAGTCTCCAAAGTAAAGTGTCTAAGTACTCCAAGACTTTCCCATTAATTTTAACTCATTGTACCATAGTGCAAAGATCTGTCTTTGCACAGAACTGCTAATGACCTGATAAGAATTTGACCTTTTAGGTCCACCAGGCTGCAAGTAACTGGGAATTCACCACACATGATCAGCCCCTCTTGTTTGGGCATTACTAGCACAGACAAAGTGATGTGCCACAGGCCAGTATTAAAAGGCAAGAGTTTCATTAGTACTCACTACAGCTAGGAACAAAATCCTATTGATTTATGCAAAAAACATCTATAGTTTCCTAAAACCTTTGGGGTCTTTTATTTGTCTTTTTAAGAAAACTGAAACTGTAATGCTGGAAAATGGCAGCCTTTTCTGTTTTTACTACATTACACCACTGATATGAAGAGTTATGAATAAATGGTAGAGAGGAAATATAAGAACAGAGGAATAGAAGAGTACAGGATTTAGAATAATCTCTACATACAGCAAAATATCATCTCTCCAGTGGTTGCAGTCATCTAGGTGTTATTTAGTTTTATTTCTCTCACTGATTTTATCCAAAACGTGCAGTATGGGATTTCCTACTATGAAATGGCAGCGATGTTTTTTATTTCCATCTTATTCTGTGTTTAAATCACTTGATTTAATAGTTGCTATACTAATATTTCTAATTTTCTGCATCAAATTAGATTAGATTAGAATTTGAGGCAAGTATATTTACTTATTCTGCAATAAGACCAGACCCTTAGTCATACAAAAATCTCTCTGCCAGTGTAATATAGCCTAGTAAATCATCCCTATGACAACTCTGGCTTTGTTTCTGCGGAGCAGACAGTGTTTCAGGGTTTTCTGTCAATCACAAGCGCATCTGCTTTTCCTTGTGGATATTTCTATCCACAATTCAGAGGGTGTGTGTTCAGAGATAACGGCTGATCTAATTTCATACAGGAAAATAAATGCATTCAGATAAGGTGAGAGGGGAGTAATTGAGTTAAAATCTGTCTGGTGTGTGACAGCAGAGATCAGATATACTCTTCATACATTTTGCTAAAATTGCCATTAATAACCAGGGATGAGTGAGAAATGGACTTTATCTTACTCTCCTCTGAATGATTTGCCAAGCCAATGATTTTCACTGCTAATTACCTAACAGGAGTAGGTGTAAGTTCCTTTGTGATATAGCAGCATTCTTCACAGAAAGTAACATAAGTGCACTTCTGTGAGGTCCAATAAATTGTTCAAATGAAAAAGGCGCTCTGGGTTTCTGTAGTGTTGTTTTTCTGTGATTCAGAAGTGGATGGAATTTGTTTTGAGATACATTTTTCTCGCTGACACCAACACTGCAAGGTGAGGAGCGTGCTAGGTTTCTTTTTTTTTTTTTCTCTCAAGATCCTGAGGATCACTAGATGCAATTTACACTTTTTGTATTAGTTATTCAAATCTTCCCAACTCTGTGCACTTTACATCCCTTTGCTTCAACCAATGGCTCACAAAATTCTGCAATTCATAACATCAGGCTATACCTGACGATTTATTTCTGTTACCAACTCCAGTACCCGCAGCGTAGCAGATGGGTGTGCCTGTCTGGATACCACTGTGCTAGCGACTTTATCTTATCACAAAACAGAGCCCAAGATCCCTTGCTCTTTTAATTGGATTGAACAAGACATCTGTATTTGTCTGAGCACTTTTTTTCAGGTAGAAGGCCAGTATAATGTACAACCACTCTAAAAATGCCAGCCCCCAGTGGAGAGGATGCCCTTCAAGCAGTGGTGAGCAGAGCAGCGAGAGGTTGTTGTCTGAACCTGTCTATGCCACTTGGCACAGATGGTGTGATGGAGTGAGAAGGTGCAGAGAGGAGCGATAGGGGCAGGGCCACTGCATATGGCATTGTGGAGTGTGCAGCAATAAGATTCTGCTGGATTGGGACCTCTTAGTGAGGGATTAGCCTCTAGTCAGAGAATAAAGTCTCATTAAGCCTTGCAGATCCAACCTGCTCCCATGTATGTTGTTCTGAATCCAATAAAGGCTGCACCTTAGAATCCCTCTTTAGCATCTACCTGCAGCAAAAAACAGTTCCCAATGGCTCAGTGCATCTTTTGCCATGTTTTCTGCAACATACACAGGCTGCAGTGTAATTTATTGAAACTAACCTGAACTAACCTTAAGCAAGTTAGCTTAGAGCCAGCTTCTCACCAGGGGAAATTAATTCCCACAGATTTCCAAGTACACTTAGCAGGTTGATTTGGTACCACTGTTATTTGCATGTAACTGTTGTTTTCCGATGGAATGCAATCCAATACGCTAGGTGTAGGAAATCCCTAAACTGCAGATTTCAGGAAGCTGTAGAGGATTCAAAGAGAAGTGCACTATGTACTTAACGTGCTGTTTTGCCCTTCTTGAGGCACCCACTGATTCTTCTTTAGGGCCACTTAAAAGAAAAGGTACTGGGCCAGATGGGCCAGGATGGCCATTCCTGTGTCAGATGGAGTGCCAATCTGTTCTTCATCACAGTATCAATGTTCCTTTTCCTTCTGCTTTATGGGCTCCCTTTAAATCATTTTTCAGAGGTCATACCCTGAGTCAAAGTAGAGCTACGAATAGATACAAAGTCTTTGAACTTCAGTCTGTACCTAATAACAGACTTCTCTTCCTGAAATAATCTCACATTTGAGACTTGGGGGAAATTTTCCTTCTTTATATTTGTCACACAAAATAATCCTGCCCATTCAGTTTCTGTTATTTTTCTAAAGAGAAAATTATTATTACCTTCAAGTGTAGCTTTATAAATTTGTTCCATTTGTTAAGCTATATGAGAACCTGCAAGGGATGACAGAAATATTAATATATGCTAGGAATATTTAAATGTACCTGCAGGTCTAATGATAAGTGCATTTGCATTATTGTGTTTCTTTTCTAACAACGCAAAAATTTTATCACCAAAACCTTCACTTGGCAGAGTCTGAATATGGATTCTCTGTATGTGAATATTAGCCCTAAGGGCCTCAAACAAACCCAAGATACATTTGGACCACAGTAAATATTGACTTCCTTCACTCATCTCTACATCCATCTCGATATGCTTTAGCACATGGCAGACAGTCTGTATGAAAACAACTGTTGACATTTTTTAGGTTTACTGCTATGTTTTCCACCGGTATTTTAAAAAAAAAGACATTTAGGTTTCTTTGGGGGTTTTTGATTGTTTGTTTGTTTCTGGAAAGTTAAAGTTGAATCTATTTCTACTTAAGGGCTCAATTTTTAAAGCTATTTTTTTCCCATTTCACTCTAAATAAGAGGGAGTTCTGCCACACATTTTTCTGAGTTTTGTTTTGTGACCTGAATGCATTCTTCATTAATATGTATGAACATTAAGATTTTCGGAAACACTTCACACTGGCCTGACATTGCTACTATAGATGTCTGATATTTAGACTTTTTAAAAAAATGCACACACATGTATTATTTTTGGCTGCAATATCAAAATATTTAAGAAAAACCTTTTACTCTAATATTTTGGACTTCTACAAGTGAATGTAGTTTCTTTATAATAATAATGCCATCAGACTAGTTTAGTGACCTCATACCAGTTTACGCTATGAATGGGCTAAATCTACCGACTCCATACCTAGCTAGTATTAGCAATAACCAAAAGAAGTTATGGTTATGTAGCTTCCTGAATCCTCTTGGATTATACACCCTCTCCTCCTTTCCAGGCCTATACCGAACATTTAATTATATTTTCCAAAGGCTCCTTACTATTTTACCTTGCTGCTTCCAGTTAACTATTCTGTGATAAATCCATTGGCACCAGGTGAGTTTTAATTCTTTCTTTGACAGCTTATCTACTCAGGAGTCATTTCAAAGCTTTTTAACACTACCTCTTCATTTCACTCCCTGTCCCTGCCACCAGCCCCTCTAGTAATCTGTCCCTGAGTCAAGACCCCTCAGCTTCTTCCGTGAAGTATGAAACAAAGAAATGAACCCAGGCTTCCAGAGATATCAACCTTATCTCTGTCATTAGCATGTTTTTCATGACCTCTTGGTTCCCCATCCTCACTGATGTGAGCCTGGATCTTTGCCACTTATGCTGCTAACATGCTCCCTGTTGCTTGCCTTTCGTATTTCCTTTGCTGTATTTATGCACTTTTTCTACCTTAGTTCCTTATCAAGTTTTTACATGGGTTTAGCTTCTATCTGTGTATACCTTTTCAATTCTCCTTCCCATTTTTAATTTTCTCTAAGCTGCTCTCTTCTCTTATAAGTCACCTTGCTAAGCTCTTTACTGAGCTGCATAAGTCTTTCCGTAGTCATCTTTTCTCTCATGTGGACTCCTATCTAAACAGCAGCTCTTTGGCTGCGATGGCCACCAGCAGAGCCGTGACACTCTTTGTACATAATCTGGAGAGGTGGGATTTACAAAGTACACACATGTGGTTTATCATACCCAACTGTGGTGTGACTGGGCAAACTGGCTTTGCAGGCAGGCTTTGTCCTGAGGAATTACATTATGAGACTATGGAAGTTCAGCTGCATTGAGAAGCTTGGTGCCTTACTGTGAAGCACAGAAGATAAACCTGCCTTGCCTGAAGTTTAGCAAGCAAGAGGAACAATTCAAATTCAGAGAGGTTTTAATTCTGTGTTTATGGGTTAAAAATGGATGAGAATGGGGAACTTGAATTTCCATGGCGTCTGCAAACAGCCCATCTCCAACATGGCTTTCTGTGGGACGTGGTAGGCGGGTTCAAACAAGAGGCAAATGCTATTGTGGGGTTTCCATTTTTTGACAGGGAAGGCTGGAGCCAAAAGTCCCTTCAGGAGAGGCTGGGGAGAGAAGGGCAGGAACTGTTTATCTACACCTTCTGCATTGCTGGCACTACATTCACCTACGCAATAAAGTTTCTGAGTTTTATGCTAACTTACTAGAAGTTTCCTCCTCAACTTCTGTGCAGGCTTGGGCAAGTTATCTTCTAATTTAAGTCATATAGTGAGCAGATCAACAGATCTGTATTTTTTTTCTTTAATTACCTGCTATTTCCCTTGGTATCTTCTCCTCTATTTTCTCCCGTTAGGGAGATTTCTGTTTAAAATAAAAGCTGATGCCAGCTTGACAGGAGGGAAGCCAAATGAATTCATAAAATCTCAGGCATCCTGCTGATTGGATTCCAGTGCTATTCAGCTCCTGCAATCTGTATCACTACCAACACACTTTAAAGACCAGCAGGTAACTTTTCACCATTTTTGACAAGCCCCAGTTTTGGAAAAAAACTTGGCTCCTGGTGGATTGAGAAGTTATTTTGATAAATCTAGAACTTCCCCACACTTCATATATGACAAATTTAGAGCAAGCACAAAAGGTGGATGTTAGGGTGCTATTTCACTTCCTTGGTTAGACTCAGTGTACTGGGTCTTCTCCCACATCTGGGTCCTGTTGCCTACGCAAGTACAATCAGTCACCACAGCCTTCTTATTTAACCTTCCTTGATCTTTAATCTTCACAAAACTAAGATTATTATTCTTAATAATTTCTAATCTTAAGTATTGCTGTAGTGCAGTTCAATGTACTGTGAAAAAACTGGGACAGAGAAAGCTTTCAATAAGCGAAAAGGCCTAATTATGCAAATAGAAATGCCAGGACTGAGGAAGAGAGAATGGAGACTGAATGGAGGAAGAAATAAGGAAAGGGGAAAAAACCTACATCAGTGGAGAATGTGGCCTTTCCTGGGTGTTTTTTTTCCCCTTGTGTTTTAGATTCATGGCAAGAGCCCTGTACTTTGATTAGTAAGAGGGATAGAACTTCTAAAAACTAGTAATTTTTGTAGTCCCCTTCCTGGTGGTTGCTTTTTTTTCTTTTTTTTTTTCCTTCCTTTTTTTTTAATTTGCACACATCTGGGCAATTAACGCTCCATTATGTGAGTATATTATCCCTTGGGCTGTTAGTGCTTCAGCACGGGAGGAAATATATACCTACATTTCTTTATTGACTTATCAAAAGATGTATCCATAGGAGTGTGGATGCATGAGACCCTGTGCCAGCGGGGACAAAGGGATGGCAGGGGCACCATGCCTTGGCCCTGGTATTATGGGTCATGCTGCTCAGCAGAATAAGGCTCTTCCCTGCTCAAAGTAAACACAAGAAAAAAACACAAGAACGAAACCCTCAGACAAAAAATGACCCTTCTATTCTCACACTCCCATCTGTTGCTTCTTTATCTTTCCTTTGCTTTTCTCTAGTGCTGATGCTGGCAGACACAGTGGAATGGAAAGAAATTAATCTTCACACACTAAAATATGTTTTCTCAGAGTGAAATCTGTGACTTGAAAACCAACTTGACTTAAAAAAACCCCAAACCCACATACCCAGGAGGCTTTCACAGTTGTCTGATCTATTTTTCAAATGTTTACTAACCCACCATTCCTTTCTCCCCATCTTTCTAGCAAAAAGGACCCCTGTCAGCACCTAGGCAATAATGAATGGGCCTGTGTGAAAAACAGACCTCTCTCAAAAGTGGTCCACTGAGAACCAGGTATCTTTCCTAGGCATAACTGTGTGGTCAGCTTGGTTAACCAAGTGCCTTATCTGAATCATAGATTTTGCATTCATTTATAAATAAAATTCCTCCTAAAAGATATCAGGTATTTTTAGTTTTTTTTAAATTTTAGTTGATTTCTTATTTGAAGTGGTTGGGTGTTGTTCCATGACTGTGTAGCCATTGTGTTCCTCCTAGTCTCCGTTGGCTTGGACATCTACTTTTTTTAATTGCCAATATTATGGCACCATTCTTTGATTTTATTTTTCTGTGCTGCTAATTTTCAGTCTCCTGAGTTGATTATGATATATGCAGAAAGGTTATGATTTTCCATTTTGTTGATACTGATCACTAAAGAGTTTTTCCAGAATACTTACTTGCTGTGACTGTGGACTTTTTTAACATTTGCATATTGTGTGTTCTGCCCTAATAACTTTTGAACTACTTGGATAATTTCAGTTAAATTTGGCAAAGAGAGAGCATTTCCAAGCATATCAAATTCCTATTAGTTTAATGAAAATAGAGTAGCCAGAACCTATTAGTACTGTTATTGAGGAAGAGTGAATTAATTCAAGTTAGAGATTATAGAAGCCTTGTGTCTTCAGAAAAAANAATATAGATCCATAGGAAATGAAGCTATTCATTGAGCTACCCATTTTTCTCATCATAGCCAACATTGTTAGGCACTGTTATTTTTTGTGCATCTCATATTTCACACAATAACTCTTATCTACCAAGTAGGATATAAAAATGCATTGGTGGGCAAAAAAGAGAATTTTTTTATCCTCCAGACTCTACAACATCCAACCACTGGACAATACGATATCTGTAATAAAGTGGTTACGTCTGTAAAAAGGGCCAATTTAATCTTCTTTCACGTATTGGCCTCGGGACAGCATTTACTCTTAAAAGCTGCTAAAGCCCTTAATTAGCTGCAGCCACACAGTGTTGCAACTGAATTCAAACTGAATATTAACATGAGTGACATGGTCCTGCTGAGCAGTGCATTAAAATCTGCATACCAAAAAGTGCTGTATGTCCTTCCTCGGCAGTCTGCCTCTCATGGGGTAACAAGGAAAGCAGCTCCTTAACATCAGATGTTCTGACCAAACACTTTTTCTTTCACATGGTTACTTCAATATATACTCTTCAACCACCTTCCCTAGCAAAATTTTCTGTAATAGATGCATTAAACCAGCAACAATACCACCTAATCCACTTCTTTTTAATTGACTTTTCCCAACAGTTTTTAGTTTCCCATATAGTAAGTCCCTTATTCAGCTGCCTACAAACTCACATTTTGTTATCAGCATGCTATTAGTAAGCATGTAAAGAGGAATAGTTGAAAACTGTTGGGTTATGTGTTCAGTATTGCCTTGGATCTTATAGGTACATCTTCATTTTATACTGCCTGACGGTAAGCCAGCACTTCCTTGACAGTTAGTTGGAGTTTGAATGTCCGGGGACTGCCTAATTGGTATCTAGCTGCGAGCAAATGCCATCATTAAAAAAATACAGCTGTTTTTTGTATAACTCTGCTTATACTTTTACTAGCATGGAATGTCTGAAAAGCTAGAAAATATTAAAATATATAGGTGATATAACAAGAAGTCGAACTAGTACATTTTTGTATTCACTTCTCATTCGAGGGAGGCTGTGAATGAAGTTCTGGGTTAATGGGAGTGATTTTAAATTTTGAAAACTGATTCAAATTTGGCTTGGTTCAATCATCTTTTATTTATCTAATAATTTCATCATGAGCATAAAGATGTGTGCACAGACAAATACTACACTGATGCACTTCTGATTACTGTCTTCTTTTAAACATACATAGATGTGTGTTTTTTTATGGAGGTAGATATATTTATTTTGCATTTTGAATTTTACTTGTGCAGCACTTCAAGTGTATGCATTGAAAGCACATAGTCGTTTTCTGCCTTAGGAGCTCACAACCAAACACAACTGGACACAGTAATGTACTACAGAGGCTGGTGCTGTGCATTTCAAGTAGGAACTTGGAGGCGAGTTTGGGAGTTTGGCAAGTGAGAAATGAAAGGCTGTTTTAAGTGTAGCAAGAAGCAGTAAAGAAGTTGCCATGTCAAGTGCAGGGCAAGGAGATGAAGAAAGCAATTAAGAAAGTGGACTGGGAAAAAATGAAAAATTGGAAGAAATGAGAGCAGAAATGAAGATGGGGGTGAATTTGACCAGGGTTTTGAAGGCAAGTGTACAAAGATGTTTGTCAGGAAAACCCCTGTATGATATCAAGTGTTGAACTTTCTTCTTGTTCACAGAAATGGGTTGCTTGCTTTTCTGCTTAGATAAAAGGGAGGTTGATGCACCTTGATAGATACAGAGGATTTAAGTTGCATTTGAGAGGTCCCAAATTAGAAAGCAGAGGAGCAACCAAGCCAGGGGAGAAAGCTGCAGATGAACATTATATTTGACCTCTGCTAACAAAATCATATCTCTGAAATATGGTTTATTTTTTTCTTGTTATTGCTTTTAACTAGGATTTGGTTTAACATTGGATCAAGAGTAGTCACCTGTTTGCAGGGATCTTAAGGGATGGAAACAGAAAGAACGAAGAGTTGAAGAAACTATTCCGTTACTGATGTCTTTTACTTGCCATCATTGTTTCTACTCCTTCCTATCTTAATTTCCTGTTACACCTGTTTAACTCACTATGCCATCTACAAAAAGAGACATTAATTTTATGAGCCTACCCAAACAAAAACCGTGAGGTGTCTGCATAATGCTACGTGAAGCTCTTGTGACAGATGCAAGAATACAGATGCAGTATACAGCATACAACCCAACTTTGTTTCCCAGTTGTTATTTCCCAATTTGTGTGTACATAAAGCAGAGTCTTTAAGTATATCTGAACTGAAAAACTTGAAAGTCAGTAAAAGTCGTAAAAAATGTTTGTGGTGTAGCACATTGCATAGACACAACTTTTTAAGCAGATGTAGTGAACATCATTAGGACTGGGTTATGATGAGCTACAAACATTTCAACTTTTCAAAATAAAAACATCATGGCTAATGTTATGCAAATTACAACAATGCTGAGTAACTTTCAGCACCATCAAGGGCTTCTGCTTGTAAATGGAAACATCTGTGAAACTAAATTGACAGAATTGTTTTTTCTTTTTTTTTTTAGAAAGCAAACGTGTTCCACTTGCATTAGAAGGTAGCAAAAAAACCCCAAAGGTAAAACAGGAAACCAAAAAACTAAGGAAGCAGCTAAACTATGCATACCTGCAGCACTCCCCCACGCAGAGTTCAGCTAGCCCCAGACTCCAATTTTTTGAGTTAGACATCCTGAAAGAAGTTTACAAAGGTTCAGTGGTTTGGATGTTTTTCCATTCAGTTACGGTCCATGACTTGCAAAGACATCAGCTCATGTAACTGTCTTTTCTGAACTGGGCTCATTCAGAGTAATGTTTTTCTTAAGAGGGTTTCCTCTCTTTTGTCCACCTGCGTCATTTGGATGGACTTCAGCCATTGATTGAAACACTGTCAAACAGTATAAGGTCAAGCATTTTTAAGACTTTTTAGGAGGAGTTTGGAAATATATCGAGATTTTTATGCGATACAAGTATCTTTTATTTTCACTTCTAGTCTCGGATGATGTGAAAAAGCAAAGAGACAGACACTGAAGACAGACATATTTTTAAACTCGGAATGATTCACACTGTCCTCTGTATTTTGTGTCTCAGATCAAATCTTGTTTTATCTTGCTGTATATTTTAATCTTGAACTGACTCCCATCTATATTTTGTTGTGCTGTACTTTTTTTTTATTGGCATATTGTTAGTGAATGGAAAAAGGATGAAGAATCTTCAGCAAAGACTTTAACATATTTTTGATTGTAGTATCCATTCCACAAAATAATCCCCTCTGATGCAGAGGCCATGATAAAAAAGGCACCTTTACAATATTTTAGTCTCAGAGCTGTTTCTGATGTTGAGAAATTCAGTTCATATGTTTTATTTTCTCTATTGGCCGAAGATGTGCTTTGTGCTGATGAGGTTTGGGAATCATAATTTCACTCTGCGTCTCAAAGCAAGAGGCTGAATTCAGTCCATTTTGTGCCTGTTTGCCTGCCAGTGCCATTAGAAACTTAATCCCGACACAACACTTTGTTTTATGAGCCGAGGAGATGCTCAGGAATGAGGACTCCTTCAGGGCACTGCTCCTCCTGGGAATATTGGTCCATCCCCGCCAGAACAGTACATACCTTGTTAAAATCTGTCTTTGTTCTTCTGT
>WAAD01026673.1:32597-82115 GCA_013389945.1 Fregata magnificens | reverse complement strand
TATCAGCTGACTTCAGCCTTGGTAAACTCCTGGATCCTTTCCATTAACATTAGTAACCTTTCACAGATCTGGTGTTACACTTCACTTGCCCACTGAGTGCCAAACAGCAGTGTGACTGGAAACATACTTTTGGATACTTTCTGTGGATCACGTCCTCTACCATTGCCATTTTACAACTCTGAAAGGTAGCTATAAATAAATACTTACAACATAGGTACATCTGAAGGATACTGATGGATATGTAGGCTAGAGATTGATGACAACCAATGAATTAATGCACTGACAATTTCACTATCTGTCTGTAGATGCACTAAACCAGGAAACTCTGAGAAAAATATTTTGCAGTAAATATGACCTAGGCATGAATTAAGAAAGCACTGTAATGATTTCTGGTTCTCTCCTCTGTAAGAATTTCTGGATCCTCACCATGCTAGGTTGCAGGACATACTACATCAGAACTGCCTAAACTGGCTTAAGGAGCTGATACCTGCCTCACTCCCCCTCATACTCATTTAGGCTTTCTGGCACCTTGCTAGCAAAGCATTCGTATAGGCATAGGAACTAATCCAGCTACATAGAAATCTTTCTTTTCAAATTATTTTTCGACCACAAGTATCCCTTGATCTGGTTCACACCACCACTCTTAAAGGCACAACATGTGGGTGGAAATGAGTGACCAAGGGCTTTTGCCACCAAAGTGAGGTACAAGTCAAACACCTGCCACTGCCACACACCCTTGTACAGTCTTCTGAGATCATGCTATGGCTCCAGATACATGAAAAGAGTAAAGTGCAATGCAGATTGCTCATTTTGGTGAGGGAACCAGGGCCTGGCACAGATGCAAGGTGAGTTCCAAAGCCCCTTGACACCAATGAGATTCTCATAG
This sequence comes from Fregata magnificens, assembly GCA_013389945.1. Classification (NCBI taxonomy): domain Eukaryota; kingdom Metazoa; phylum Chordata; class Aves; order Suliformes; family Fregatidae; genus Fregata; species Fregata magnificens. The sequence goes on along the minus strand of WAAD01026673.1, from coordinate 81,229 downwards.
CAGATTTCACAGGCTATTGTCCCAGCACAGCAGCTGGATGGCCATGTTTCCTAGCAAAAGACTGCTGGGGATGATAGAGGAGGCCTGCCCAGAGGTACGTAGCCATACCTGAAACACTACAGATGAGCATTCCAAGGTGTCCAAGGAAGAGGTGACGTAGCTCTTAGGAAAGAACGTTTCTGCAGCAAATAGGACTGGCTGTGCTTGCTTGCTTCCTGTGAATGCTGTTGCCAGAACAGTGATTTATTGGTTTGTTGTGTGAAACTCAAAGAATGAGCGCAAGAGACTCCGTCTTTTTCCATAGGAATTGTTCTAATGACAATCCTTCATGACATGGGTGGATAGTACAGGAGTTGGGAACACAGCATCCTTTTTAAACAATTCAGATGTGAGATGACTGATTTTTTTCCTGACACTATTTTGGAAACATAAATGCAAGAGTCATTTTTCTGACATACTGCCAAGCCAACTACAGGCTTAGAAAAGTTTTTAAGAAGTAAGGATGTCTTTTCCATGTTCTTCATTATATAACTTGCTTTTAGATAAGTATCACAGAACACCATACAGCAAGAGAGCCAATTATAAGTTAAGGAGAAAAGCAAGATTTTTATGGAGAGAGTTTAAGAGAAAAGGTGATTGTCTTGGAGTGAATAAAGAAAAAGGGAGTTCCAGATAAATAGGGAGAAAAAAACCCAACCACAAATTAAAAAGTGACTTCTGACCTCAGACTGAGGGAAAGGGACATAAAAAGACTGGAGGAAAGATCTGGATTGGATAGGCTATACTGACTGGTGCTTTTTATTTTAACTATGACAAAAAAATCGTAGTCCTCATTAGAGATAAGAAAAGATCTATTATTCTATACATGCTATGTTTCCTAAAGGTAGCAAGTTGCAGACGGTAAGCTAAATCAACAGTTTCTTTATTTCACATGTACTACAATGGGTCAGCTACTGTATATTTTCATCTCTTTGATTGCAAGACTGTATCTGAGTGGCAATGCCCTTTCTTCTGAAGCTAACACATTTTAAGAGACTATCCTGTGCTTTGATTGAATGTTGGAAAGTGTTTGCACTGAGACCTCTTTAAGCGAATGAAAAAAAGAAGTTGTAAAGCACTGAATATCAAGTTCTCCTTTGAAGCTTTTTTATTTGAGGTTGTCATGGACATCAAAGATGTTGATGAATCAGTTCATCAAACACCTTTTCCTTCCACAGGATGTCATTTATGTAGAAAGTAGGAATATGCACAAGAGATACTAATTTTTTCAGACGGCTCATTTATTTAGCGTGGTCACTGAGACATGATGTCTTCAGGGTGTTGTTCAGAAAGAAAAGTTAATCTTTATGACTTAAAATGAATAAGGTTTCTTAGGGTTGCAGAATCAGTCAAAAGTACAGACCTTCAATAGGGTTTATGTTGGGTCAGTTGTTCGGAAATGTATTTCCAGGAATCCTGAAATCTTGTCACGGTGAGGGAATATCAGTACTGAGCACCGACTTGTATTTCTGAGGTGCAGGTTTACCCCGGTAACTCTTTACGGATGAAATCTGGAGAACCTGTGAAAATTCTCACTACGCATCCTCTCTTTTTAAGAAAGGTGTAAGTCATATTTGACAATTTCTGTGATCACTACCTCAGAGTAGTGACCCTTCAGTACTGGGGAGCTCCTAGTATGTTGTTCCTTCATGTTAACATTCAGAGTGAGTTAAATTTTGATTTCTGGACTACAATCTTTTAGACCATGCCCATGTTTCTGAAAGATGTATTTTTTCCTTGCTATTGCTATCGGAATGCCATCAGTGCTTCTCTCCATAAGTCTTATCTCTGTCAAAAGTGGATAAAAAGCAGGAAAAAATAAGATTTTTTTTTTTTAAAGGGAAAGAAGGAAGGGAGGCCTGTTGTTCCAAGAAGCTCTATAACTTACTTATGTTTACTTATCAGCTTCTTTATTCAATAAACCACTGGGCACCTGGGACCATAGAAAAGAAGACAAAAATTAATTATGGAACAAGAACTGCAAGAAGGGGCAATACATGATGAGAAGTACTCTTAGAGAGTGAAACATTACGGTTTGAAAGAGGTGCTGCTGCAAGAAACTACTTACAGACAGATACCTCTCTCTCCTATAAGTTTTCACATGCTACCTCACCCAACATTTTTTAAAATACTCTGTTAAAGGCTCTGACTCAGAGCAGCTTTAATAATCACAACAGGGAAGGACAAGGAAGGAAAAAACCTATGTGTTTGATCCCTTCACATTTAGCTGCACTGAATGTTTTGTTTGCAGTGTGCATTTGTACGCTATTAAAAGGCAAAAGACTAGAAATATAGAAAGGGCAAAATATGAAAATGGCTCTGAGAGGCCTCTGAGAGGTTTTACTCTACTAAAACTCTGAGGGGCCACCAGTGGTGAAACTTGAAAAAAAGAGCTGAGCATGGCCAGAGTCTATCAAAGCAAATTAGTTTATGCATAGCATTTCAAAAAGATTGAAGACCGCAAATCCTACATAGCCAGAATGACAATCCCATCCTGAAATTGTCATACATTTCATACACTGTAGCAGGTAACTAACTGTAATCAGTCACAGACAGTTAGAGCACTCAGCATGGTTTTGCTGTGAGGTGAGATTCCTTCTTCTGTTGCCAAGACAACTCAACAGATGCTAATGGTGTAAGTTTATTTGGCAGCCCTGCTCTATACCACACTGTGGATATTAATAGGGGGCCTTCAGGCATTCATAAAACATTTAAAATTTTTATTTTTGCCATTTTTTAAAGCAGGCATAATATACACATAGGTATAAAATGAACACTTCTGTCCATGGAAAATTAATAGTACTGTAAAAGAAAGAAAATGATGGTAATAAAAATAAGTGTATGGATTAAGCGAAAGATGGAGTCTGGACAAGAGCCTCCCAGAAAGGCAAGAAACTACTTTGTCTTCACACTTTTTCTTTGTGTGGACTCTCTATTGCTGGACACTGACTTTGCTATGCAACCTGAGGATTGTCCTGATACTGTTGTTTCCTCACCAAGCAATATCCTGGAATTATTCAACCACTTAACAGAGAACAGAAATTCAGTGCTGATAGTGATTATAGACACTTTCAAAAAATCAGAGTCAGCAGCTTGTATGTGTCCAGCACAGTAAGCAGGCCAGTCTCTAAAGTGCTTTTAAGATTTCAAGTGCCAAAGCCCACTTTTCATGTTTACCAAACTCAAAATAAGCCAGCAAAAACACAGCAACATCACATCCTCAGTAATGGATTGAGGAACACATTCTAGCAAAGAGGTAAGTCATGCTGTGGAGGGAAAGCATACATCTTACAAGGACTGATAATACCAGTGCACTACAGCACTTCCTTACAGTAAACAGAGTGAAAGTTGAAACACATTGTAGGGTTTTAACATAAAATCAAATGTAACACATCTTTTTTTTGAAAGGCAACTTAAATTAAAGCAAGGTCTACAAATGCATTAGAGAATACATGTTTTAACTAGACTTCTTTTAAAACAAGCTTTCAGCTGCCGACAGATGCTAAGGTTGGAAACATCTGAAGGAGAATGGCTCTGTCCATATGTATTTCTTATTGTTATAGATGAGCATATGATTTCAGCAGCTAGGTAACAGAAACACTTCCCCTTAGCAAGTTAGCCTTTGAACACTTCCTTTCTTTGAAGTACAGAAAAGGTAGGAAAGAAGAAATTGAGTTAATAGATGGCCATGCCAGAGACACATGCACGACTTTTTCTCTTCACTGGTGAATGTGGCCCTGCAATAAAGACACACCATTTGATGGCTCCTGAAGCCACTGAAACTTGCTTTGTTCTATTGTTGGACCGCTTTGGAAGTCTGCTTGGGAAAGTCCTCCACCAAGATTTTCAAAGGCAACAAGTGAGTTGAGCTGCTTGTTTAGTCATTGAAGTGTACAGGAAAATGCAACTAGATCCTCAATTTGACTTTGAAAAATGAAATACTTTGAAGTATAGGATTTGTTTCACATCAGCAAAGTAAAAACTATGTATGCTGGGCTTTAATTTGGTATTGTCTGGAGCTCTTTTATCTTGCCAGATTTCCAGAGGACATTTATTTTCAAATATCTGGGGAAAACTAACTCATTTACTATTCCAAACACCTTGAAAGGCAACAGAATATAATATTGTGTTTCTGCCACTGACATTAACAGATGAGATAATAATGATTATCTTTAATAAGGTCAGAGAAGGGTTTTTTCACCTGTCAGTGAGAACCAGAATAACTCCATCATATTTGTCCTTGGATTTCCGAATGGTTTTCAGAGATCAAGATCCAAGTGATTCCAGAGAGCTCTAAATTTTGTGCTAGGAAGGGAAGATGTTCATAGCAAGAGTGTAAATAGTTATGGTGAGGTTTTAATGGGGTATATTTAAACTTGTCATTATTGTTTTATGCAATACCTTTTAGTTGTATTTTAATAAAGGCATCAAAATGTTTTTTATGGACATCTCTGCGTATTAGTATTTTTATATTTCACCTTTATTAGCTGCAAAGATAATGAGTATTTTCTTAATAGTTCTGAATACTAATTTACCACCTTTAAAGACACCAATAAATATCTACATTATCGATAACATTAGACACCAACAGAAACATTGCTTTGGAAATAAATCACTGGAAATAAATTACTTCAAATATACAACCATCTTAAAAGAAAAAGTTCACATGTAAATCAGTCCATCCCGAAAAAGAAAAAAGGACTCAATTCCCATAGAAACTGGATATCAAATTCACAGGCGACTTTTAATGGTGTGTACTGCTTTTCCTTTTCCCTCTGACATTTTTAGTCTGGTCCTATAGGTTCTGTAAGAGGCACTGAAGTGTTTTCTTCCCAGACGCTTGGCAGACATTCTTAGGAGAGCTTTTATCACAGAGTTACAAACCTTTTCTCCCCAGAAAAGGTTTCCAGATCAACGTTGCCAAGTGATCTGTTCAGAGCTCACAAGTGCCAGAATACTGATTTCCTGCTCAGGACTGCAGAAGAGGCAAAGCAGGATAAGGTAGGAGAAGAGGGTTACTGAAATGTAGAGAAGCTGGTGGAGCAGGCAGTGCAGCTGGGCATACGCAGGGGAGCAGCAAGGTCTGCAGACAGCGAGGATTTTTGGAGGTGTGTGTCTGCGAAGGGTAAGGATGCCAGTTATCACAGTAGTAGAGGAATGGTCACTGCTTCTACATATGTACATGGCCTGACACGAACCAATACACAGGGACACCGCTGCTGGTGGCAACCTAACTGCTGCTGCACCACCTGCAATACACTATTGCTGGTTGTAAGAGCTTGGACAAAACACCCTGTGAAGCAATGAGAGTGACAGCCTATGTAAATTACGCCCCACATGGATTATTCGGACTGTTGGACATAATAAGGCTTTAGAGTCTGTCTACATAAAACATGATAACAGCTGCCATCATTCTCGCCACAGTAACCTTAGACACATGGCTCTGCTGTGTTTCTCCTGTCATCCTGCTGCCATCCCTTCCCCTGCCTCAGAGACTCACTACATACCCAAATGTGTGACGACCTGGTATTTGAGTTTATCAATAACAGGAAACACTGAAAACCTGTTGTACTCTTCCAGACTGAACTTCTGAAGCCTCACAGCCTTTATTTAAAGGATCTCCATTGTTTTAAAATCATTTCAGTTCATAAATGTTTCATTGCCAGAAGAGTTAAGAGGAGTTCCTCTTATATAGTGTTTAAGGAGTTTGCACATTTACACGTGATTTGGCATATATGTGTTTGGTTATAAAGCAGAGCTATTGAACATGGGAATCTATGCCCTATTTCCTTCTCTTATAATGTGTCCTACAAAACACACACTAAGTTTTGCTGACTATTTTCTCTGGCCTGTGGAACAATCCGTCTGATAAAATTTTGTGCATTCTGCCTTGGACCAAGAAATTTGCAGTAGACGCACAATCTGAAAGAAACTTTCGTTCAAACTTCTGGCTGAATGTGAAACTAAAATTTTATCTTGGTCCTTTGGGGTGTGGGTGAAACCAGTGGTATTCTTGTGCATGTGTGGAACAATATAGCAACCAAAATGATGCTTTTGCAATTCATTTTCTAAGCAGCACTTGAGTCATGAACAACAAGTAACAGTGGCAGATAAAACAAACATAAAATCCAACACACTATTGCTCACTGGGCTCATGCCCATAGCTAAAGTCTTGTGATGGTCCACTACAAATAAACAAAAAATGAAATTGCATAAAAGGCAGCTCAACTGTTTGAGAAAAGATGGGTCAAATCAGAACAAGGTCTCAAAGGAAGCTTTCATAACAACTATGCATGGCATCTCACAACTCACTACTGCTGTAAAATACACTGTGTGACAGTAAACCGCTTAACCTCTGCTTAGTCTTGTACTCCATAGCTACTTCTCTAATGTTTGGAGAAATGAACATGTTGTAATCTGAATTATTATCTTTAATTAAAAAAACAGTAACTAAACAAAGGATTTACACTTACAGATTTATCACTGGAAGCAGGTAAGGAAACATGTACAGGAATTATTTATAACTATAAAGCAATGGATAACGTATCTCTCATTTTAGGAAATAGATATTTTTTATTGCCTTTCCCTTGAACTAAAGTGAAGTTCTGAAGAAGGCTGGAATGGTCAATTAAAATGCTCCGTTTTTAATAGTCCCTTCATTCTGTTCAGTACTGTTCTATATAATTCATTTTTCCTTATACCCCAGTGGTTCTCTAGCAGAACTTTCTCAGGATGGAAGATTAATATATTACTAGATTAATATATCATTTTAATGTAATTTCTTGTACATACATGCTCACAAGCACTAGCAAGCAGCAAAATCAAACTGGTAATAAGTTCTTTAGAACCTCCTCAGAGAACAGAGGTCAGGCTGTAAACTGAATTTCTAATGGGCTTATTGCTACAACATGCAGAAGTTCCAATTTCGTATTCATCAGCACTCATATTCACAACTAACAGCGTAAGGGTGGAGGAAGGAAGCCGAGAAGCCAGCCTTTAAGAGCCTGGCACTAGCAGCAGAAAGTTGTCATCCATGTAGTGGATGGCAATAAGTAATTTAAATGGCAATTAGTATAATGCAGCCAACCATCTCAGCATTTACAAGTCAAGCCATCAGAACACGGATTTCCCCTTTGCTGACATCAAGGCCAGGATGCTGCTGTCCTTCCATAACAACCCCATTCCCATCGCATCCCCGCCCCAGCAGCACTTCCAGACAGGCACTCCTTTCCTTTCCCTTCCCTTTATGAGAAATGCAGAAAGAGGGGAAGGAGGTAGGGAGTAGTCCAAAGCTGGACTGCTTAGCTCACTCATACTTGCCACAATTACATTAACAGGGCTTTTGACATTAAGTCTGGCTAGCTAGCAAAGCTTCGCTGGGGACGGGATTACTGCCTTATTGTTTGGTGTTGGCCTCATTGTCTTGCAGCTTCTCCTGCTTTTCTAGCTATTTAAAAAAAAAAAAAAAGAGGAAGAAGAAAAGAAAAAAGAGAAAAAGAAAAAGGGAAAATAAAAAGAGAAAAAGAAAGGAAAACGGAAAAGAAAAAGAAAGGAAAACTAAAAAAGGAAAATTAAAAAAGGGGAAAGGGAAAGGGAAAGAAAATGGAAAAGGAAAAGATGTTTCTCTGAACACTTCCATTTCTCTATACAGCCAGATCTGCTGCAAGTTAGCAGGTGTTTCACAACTCCTTAGCTAATCAACAGCACAACTATCTTTTTCATTTAATTGCACATAGAATAGAAAACGCAAAATGAAATAGTTTGCCTAGCACTTTGTTCCCAGTCCAGCTGTCTTCAAATACGCATTTTCCAAGGGGTCAAAAGATTAAGTATCTTTTCCTCGTAACTGAACAGACAAACAACACATTTAACACTCAGTGTTATGCTATTAACTGCCATCTATATAATATACAGATTATTTCTATGTTATATATATATTACATATTCTTAACTATTATCGATAATTAGTTTCTAACTGAAAAGTCCCTTTTTCTGACACATTTTTTCCATTGTATCGTCATTAATACCTTCTTTTTTGGTTATTGTTTTGTACCTTATTGGGCAAACTACTCTGAATCCCAGAAGCACTCAGTATGCTATCACTTCCACTGGCATTGATCTTACAGATCCTGTATGGCACTTGAGCCCCAGTGATGAATGTGAAGTGGTCCCATTAAACCGAGCAGGGCTGTGGGGTACCTCTCACCTGCAGCGTGCTTGTGCATCCCTGGCACTGCCTGCCCCGGAGGGGGAATACCACAGATGCAGAGAGCTTAGCCAATATCAGTGCACAGAGCACTGTGTAAATGCAAGCATGTCAGCCACTTGTGGCTGAAAATTAGTATCATCAACTACAGGGTGCATTTCTGTGCATCTAATATACACAGCTAATTACATTAAGCTATAGTTGCCTAATGCTAATTTCAACATGATATGGTAAATGAAGTTACATAGCATGTTAATGCTGGCTTAAGGTACTCAGAAGATATTATTTCCTTGGGAATCAATAAGAAGTGGAAGCATTGACTCCAGCAATATATATTAAAAAAAAAATAATCATTCTTTCATGCTTCAAGCTAGAGATTGGTACAGATTTCACCAATGTCAGCTACATATTAGCGCCCAAACTGCTGCAGTAGTACCTGTGCCATTTGTGTGTTTTACAGGTCCTATTTATTTCTTTGATAACTGGAAAAAAAATGAATCCCTTAGTTACAGTCAGATATGTTAACCGGAATGCATTGTTCAAACACATTATTTCTCTAGACATCTTTTCAAAGTAGCAATATAATAGGATATTGACTGTATATGAATTGATGGAAAGAATAAAGGCCAGTTGTGACCAAATCATTGAACTTTGCTGATTCAAGTTTTGATCAATAATGTATTAATTTAGACCCCTGAGCAGAAGCCTTTTACCTTTTTTTCCCTCCCACACTTTCTGTCTGTCCTTCTCTTTTCTTTTTTTGGTCTCTTATCTCTCAGCATTTCAAAGGGCCCCATCATCGTCCTATGCAATGAAATGGAGGCAGTGAAATTGTGAAAGGTTACCAAATTGTAACATTTCTATAAAATGTGTTATTGTGTTGCTGTGAAAGAACTTTTTAGTTATTGCAAGATTCTGGAGAATTGTGAGTGAACTTTGGAGCACTCACCCTCTTATTATCAAACTAACAGCAAACACTATCTTTTCATCTGTTGCCGTCTGCCTTAGCTGACATCTTTCATGTCCCAGTCAAGCTGTAAGATTCTCAGCTCCAGGCGCCCTCTCAGAAATGCTCAGCTATATGTTTTTGGATTATTGGATTCTGGAAAATATCATTTCTATCTGATGGTAGCAAATAAAATGGAAGGGATTATGTTAGATACCATTTTACATGTAACTACGTACTTAGTTATTATGGAAATTAACAGGAGTATCTAATATCTAAAAATATTATTTTTCAATTGTTTTCATGGAAGATAGGGAAATCTTAGAGCTGATATACTTCACTGTGATTTAAGAAATCCTGTATCCTGTATGTCATAAACTCTGTGTGTGACTGTGTACAAGTCAGTTTGGTTGCCAATTAAGAAAGCCCTGGAGAACATGGTTAATCTTAAAAATATGTCCTTGTTTATTCAAAAGGAGTAACGTGTGCTTAATATTAAACTAAAGCCTCCATACTTTCTGACCAGGAAGGGGACTGTCTCTATGCCTTCAGTTATATCGCTTCAGTTCTGGAGTGCATATTATCAATCAGGTTTTTTGTTTTTCTTTCCACTGGAAATGTGGAACTCTGAGTAATTCCCTGATCTGTCTTTCCGCTTTGGACTGTAATCTACCTAAAGTTTATAATGTGTTATTATATAATGGAAATGTCATATAATGTGAGGCAGCCTGGTGCCACTGTAATATAAGTAATAAACAGCAATAACTCATAATATAATCTAATGGCTTTTTTCTTCTACAAATAAAGTCAGTGGCAAGGTCTTATATTAATGTTCAAAAAGAGAGAAAAAAATACATCATGGTTCATATATTTTCATGATTAGTCTCACAACGAACTGCAAACATGGCCTAATTCATGTGATTACCTGATCAAGTGAAATAGATCTCTTTAAAACCTGTGATCTGCAATTACTGGAGACAAAACTGCAGTACATTCGCTATGCATACTTTAGCTTGCTATGAAAAAGATTCCTTTAATGCATTTTAGTCCAAACCTCTTAATCATTTTGCACAGAACAAATAACTGTTAGAACAAAATTGGAGAAGCAGAAAGGATTCTTTCACACAAAATACCCCATAGCATATGTGTATTTTTAATTAATACTACGTTCTTGTAAATATAGTTACAGGTGCAGTTCACTTTGAAGCTAATGGATCTGCTCACATCACATAGTCAGGCTAGGAATGTAGTTATGTACAAACATCCATATGTGAAATTATGTGATCTGGTTGTTCTTTTCTCTTCATCCTATTCATCTAAAATAGCTTCCAGTCTCTAAGTGCAAGAATGAGTCATATGGAGGGCAGGGAGAGATGCTTGAGGTATTTTGGTGTTCTGGTTCTGGTCAGAAATACATTTTTAAAGTAGATTTTATGAAACATTACGCCAACCACATGCTGGAAATGACATTTTTCAGTGAACACAGTACCCTATCTATCTAAGTTTGGGAGGAGGTGAAAGCAATTAATGCAGTTTAAATCCAAAGCCAGACGCTCAGACAAGACATGCCTTGCCATGTTCCAGTGCTGTTGGGAATTCACAAACAGGGAGCCGTGTTCAAGTATATTTGTTTGGTGAAGCTCAGGATGGGACAAAACTCATCTATTGACATGACTTTAGAGCATTGATTTCATATATGCAATTCCCCCTTTAAAAAGAAGACACTGCTCTTTGATTTGAATATAAAATATTAAAATTGAAGGAACTGAAAGGGGCGATGGACCTAATCTTAACAATAAGAGAATTATTTCTCCTGCCCTGCACTGCTGATCAAGGCAGCAGTGGAGGCAGCCAGAGATCCTTCTAGGAAACATCTCTTCTAACACTCAGTGTCCACAGTGCAGTTAGTCATCCTGGGCTCTTTTTATACCTAATGGCATTTCTACAGAGTGATTCACATGACCTGATTTATACAGCTCCATTAGGGTGATACATATCAGGACCTAGAAGGTCTATTTCTCTCCACTTTGGATAAAGTTTGGATAACTCTTTCAATATAAACATTGAAGATGTTGTGCTTGCTCAGCTGAACTGAATTTTTCTCTGTGGAAGAGTGGTTATCATTTTTCCTATATCACAAGAGAAAATGAATCACAAGAAGGACCTCCATAGAGCATATCATTATCACCTTAGAGCACAATTTACAGAGGTCTGTGTGGGTATTTTAGAAATGTTTTTAAATGCTTTTACTAACTTATGATAGGGTCAACATTCCTGTCTTTGCAATCAAGGCTTCACGCTAATATTAATTCACTCCTGTTTTGCTCTGCTTTGCACTTTATCCCGTGCTGAATGTAATGTTAGCCGGGTGCTTAGTGCCTTTTGTTCCACCCTGATGCGAGGCTGCAGGTGGGAAGTGTGCCTGCTGGGAGGGCTCCTGCAAGCAGAGAGATCTGCTGGACCAGGCTAGGCTTCTGCTTTGCTTGTTTTGGGAGGTAGAAACTGCTCCACGTCATCAGCTTCAGGATTGTCTGCTATGGCCAGCCTTTATGGAGGCTGTGCACAGGTTATTCTCCTGGCCTTTCGGCACTCCTTCAGCTATGCTCTACTCATCAATGTATGAGCGCATCAAAATCCAGTCCTTGCTTTTTACAAGGTATTTTGAGAGCCTAGTACTGAAAGCACAAGAGAGGAACAGAACATTACTGCAAAAATCTTGCTATTGGTAAAATTCCACACCGATCGCATGTTGCAAGTATGTAAGAAAGAAGGTGAAAATGTTTTGTTTCATCTGTGTGATTTAGTAAAGAAGACACAGTTTGTAAAACCTCATAGTGAGTCTGGCTGATACACAGGTAGTGCTGGGCAAAGAGATCACTCAGGAAGTTCAGCTGTCACGCTAATGCCTACATAAAGACCTTGCATTTACTCCATTGCTATTGCTTCTATGAAATACAGAGCACTAGAAAAAAACGAGAGCAAATAAGAAAGAAAGAGAGACTGAGCACAAAAGCAAGAGGTAAGAGAAATTCAGAACATGAGAAAAGCACTGAAAAATAATAAGATCATTCAATTATTTTTCCTTCTTTTCAGTTGATGTAAATCTACATCTTCTCAAGGTGGGAAGCCATTGCAAAAACATAATGAAAGCAGAGTTTTAATGTGAGATCAACCAGCAGAAAGGCAAAAGTCATCAGAACAAAACAGACCCCAAAAGCTAACACGCATCATTGGCCTAAACCCCCAACAAACCAGTCATTTGTTAAATTGACTTCAAACGTCCCCTTACAAAAACCCTGCTTCTCAGTGAGAAAAGCAGATACGAGGCTTTCACTGGGGAGAGTGACAGAAATGCTTCTTCCTTGTTTTGCTGTGAGGCATACGATGCCAAAAGAAAGGTGACTTACAGACACAAATGTTTTCACCTCTAAAACCAGTGTTCTACTGTAACACCTATAATTTGGCTTACTCAGGCTCCTGGGAGGCAGTGGGGGATTTACTGAGAAAAAAAACAGTGATCAGAACATGTTTGCTATTTCAAATAATATGAATTCGTGACCCAGAAAAAGCTAACTCCTGCCACCTTAGTCATTCTTCATCTCTTAATCCTCAGGTCAGCCTCACATCTTAACTCATCATGTCAAGTAGATTGGGAGATGTTTATTGGCCTTGCCTATTTAAGGAGTAGAATTTTAGGCTGAATGCACACAAGACAACTATGAAACAGAACAAAAATGAAGTATGGGCAGGCAAAAGCTAGGCAAAATTCCAAGATACTTTCTCATGAAATAATACTGCCCTCAGTTCTCAACTCTGTGAGATGAAGTAGATATACTGCCTTGAATAGTTGTTATTTTACACGTCCAGACATAATCCTGAAAATGGAGTTATTTTTGATTCTTCCATTTTCTTTAAATAATTGCAATTGTAGAGAAGACATGAATATGCTAGTAGTATGCAATGAAAGCTGAGATTTGAGATGGATTATGTATTCCCAGTGGAGAACATTGCAATTGATTTATTCAAAATGCAACCTATCATTATAAGTCAAGGACTCTTAGAAACATAAGAGTTCTGAATTAAAATGTCAATTTTTTCCTTTAAAAGTACAAATTAGGCATCCTTCTTTTCCTATATATGATCTGCATTAATTTACACAAGCTTTATATGAAATAATATGCTCTAATGAAGACAGTCACTTGGTAGGATTGTTGTTAACTCATTTTGCCATTGCCCTAGGCAACATTGGTTCTGTCTCCATTGTTAAAAAAGGCTTTATCTTCTAAGGCAAAGAACTGGCATATTTTATTTTACCCGCAACGATTCTATATATAGAGAATAATTTTTAGAGTGGTCTATGTTTAAATATATATTTAGCACATTTGTATGAAGGGAAGAGTGGACCCATGATGACTGTACTAATTTAAGCCTTTAAGAGACCTAGCTGCAGTTTGCTGACTACTTCTGCTTTACTTATATCATGATATACAAAAGGGATTGGTGCCGAAAGTGCGACACAGGTATGATTTAGGTGTTGAAATCCAGAACCACAATCCTCAAAACCTTGGCTTAATCTCTGGAAGGTCTCCATGTCATTGTTTCAGAAGAAATATTGGGCAAAGGCTACTTTCAGACACTTTTTACTCATCTCTAGGACTTGTGTCAAATGAAGAAAATACAGAAGTTAATAATGACGATAAAGGAAGTCCTAGAAACCAACACACTTTCTGGGGGACTTTCACCAGGAGGTCTAGTAGCATTTTAAAAACAATCAGATAAGAAGATAACCAGTTATTCTTTGGAATTTGATTAAATTTCAAGTATCTTTTTACCCTCTACTAACATAACTATAACTTTTCATAAATTAGTATTGTACATTAAACCTTACTTTAAATTATATTTTAGGGATTAATTAGGCTTTTGCATTGATTTTATTTACTACATCTGATTTACTTTTGTAAAGAGTTTCGTTTGGTTTTCCTTGTTGATGTGTTAACATTAAGAGATCTTCAACGTTTTTCAGTTTTGTGCATCACAAATATTATTTTTTAAAATTACCTTATAAATGTTCAGCATCTCCTTCAAATGCTAAATACTCAGGAGGCTGGATTTGTTTTTCCAAGTACATTATTATGAGACATAATAAATCATAATTAGAATTTTAGTCTAATATATTATTAAAGCGGTACTGTTAACTGTTCTGGCAAATGCCATTGCTGTTCTCTTAGGTCTTCAATGGGCAGTATCTCAATTTAATGGGCTCCTCATAAACCAGTTAGGAATTTAAAATTTATTTTTCTTCTACACTTCCCAGGTAATCTTAAGCTTCTGGTTCTGTGAAGCCAAAGCCTTTTTCCATTCCAAAAAGACTTCTGAAGCTTAAATTGAACAAGACTAATTTTTGTAAAAATTAATCACCAATTAATTAAATTTTGGGAAAACATATTGTTGAAGAAGACAAAGGAAATCCAAAATTACCAGGAAATGTTAGCAGTTTTACAGGTACCTATTTTAAGTTTTTGGAAGCTGGGAGTCAGGATTTACAGTGGACTCTGGTATGAAGCCACAAAACTTCTTATCTTTGTCTCGGAAGTAGACTTTCTGTCTTTCTAAGAAGAGCAGCTTCCCAGTGACGAATACAAGACCCAGAGGGAGAAACTACAATTCAGTCAGAGTCACTTCCCTGGTGGCAAAAAGGAGTGTAAAATTTCTGTGAATTCTCTCCCTCCTGCTCAGTCTCTTCTGCTGACAAAATTCCCCAAAATCTGTGGGCACTGGGGAAGTGCAAAGCCTGTGTACCTGCATCTCCACATAGGGATGGCCGGTTGGAGACTGTGTCTGCTCTGAGAGCCCAGGTGGGCCATTTTCCCTCTTCATTTCCCAAAGACAAGAAGGCTGCAGACATGTGGCACTTTCAGAGAAACCTGTATGGCCCTAGGGTATTGTTTTCTTTACTTTGGTTTTCAGTAAGACACAGTATCCTAATTCAGTCACGTTATTTTGAACACCCTACCAATGTAGTTTGTTTTCCAGATATTTTTGGTAATAAAGAGTGATGTAAACTGAATCAGACATCCATTTTCTCTTGGCTGGTATTCAGAAGCATAATTATTTATACAAAATATTTTTTTCAGTTTTTTCCCTGTGAATTTTTTAAGGATTCCTTTCACCATATGTAGAAACAAAGAAAGCAAATGACGCTGACAGCTATTGGCCTATAGAGGTTAATCTCTTTTAAATAAAAAGTAAGGCCAGACCTTTCTTGTTAACTATAAAGTATTGTTCCCACAGGTTTGCCTATTTTAAGTCTTAAATATCAGCTTTTCACTTAATTGCTTGAGCATACGTATGCTGAAAACACCTATTCTGAAGAAATGTTATGCATACCTCGTTACACTGTGTATGCTGATCTATTGTTATACACCTCATTCATTTAGAGCTCATAACACTCCAATCAAATTCCTATGAAAGATTTTGTACTGCAAGGTCCAAAGAGATTTTTCGTACATTTCTTAGGATTATCTCCTATGGCTTTTGTTTAATGCTCTTACCAATTTTATGTTCCTAAATAATCGTAAAACCCATGTTGGGATTCCTTTGCTTATTTAATTAGATGTAAAGTATTGGGGAATTACGCTTAGATTTTTATAGAGAGATCATTATATACCATGCATTTTGTTTCTCCTTTTGAGATACCGAAAGTCTTGAGGATAAGATGTGAACATTCTACAAATCAAAACAATTTAAATAGTGATCATTTGTAAAATAAAAGAAAGTTGGGCTGTATGAAATAGAGAAACTGATGTTATTGCAGTTAGGTAGTGGCTATGCATGCACTTTAACTCTAGGGAGACAACCAAAATGCAATCCAAAAGAAGGTATTTCCATTCTAAGTTACTTATGCTTACATTTACACACATTCTCACACAGTATGTACTACCCTACTGCAAATTCTTCCCCCTGTTTTTATTCACTTTTTATTCACTCTTTTTAATACAGAAAATTCCTCATGACTGCAAGAAGAAATCTGCACAGAGAGCCTCCCCAAGTTTGAGTATGCAGGGCTGAATGAGCTGGGAGGGAGAAGTCCCTTTTACTTGTTAGCTGAGAACTTTCAGTACAGAATCACGCAGAAAACCCAAAGAAGGACCCCTATAATGGCATTATCACAGGGCCAGAAGAGAACAGAGCCTCAAGGGAGCTCTGTGCAGTGCCTGGGAGTCTGGGAGCTGATTTCAGGGCTGCCCAGGGGTGTGAGCTTACAAACAGCTTCTGTACGGAAGCCTAGGCAACCTCACCAAGATATAAAATAATAACTAAATAACCAAAAGGCATCCAGTGTCAGAAAGTATTCAACATCTCAAAGGTGTAGATCTTACACTTCATCTGCACATATTCTCTTTTAATACTTAACTTTGCATTTTAACCTGTTCTGGTAATTATGTTTCATTATGAATAGCCCACCTTTGATTGATAGGGGAAGCTGACACTGTTAATTAGCATTTTGACCATGCTGCCTTTAAAGCCAATGACAAAACTCCTGTTGACTTCAAATAGCACAGGGTAAAGCTTTAAAGAACAAGCTTTTATTGTACTCATATCAAATAAATTGCTAATATCTAGACAGTGCTGAAAGATGATGAGTATTCCTGGGGAGACACTGGGAGTCAAAGATGCCTTGCATTTTTCTACACAGGCTTCAATTTCAAACTTTTTCAATATTGTGTATGGAAAAGATACCTACTTTCATAATGCTTAGATTTGTCATTTGAAATTAGATAATTGTTGAAATGAAACTATTTTACAGAGGTATGTTCATTTTCTATTACTGTGCATTCCAAAATATCATGGGAATTTTGCTACTGGCTTCAGCACGTCCCAGAATTCATTCCAGAAAACTGACAGATTTATGGAAAGTAGATTGTTTCCCCCCCATTTCATAGAACAATAATATTGTATTTAGAACATCTTGCTTTCTGTATGCACATATTTCCTTTTCCGCAGAAGGAAAGTTTATAAACAATGACCCTACTGTGATGTGGATAAGGAAGAACATCAGTAGTACAATTAATTCTTCCATGTCAGACATGAAAAAGGAAAAGCTGCAAGACTGACACATACAGTGGACTTCCCATCAGCACAAAACTGGTGGGGGGATGTTCAATGGGACTGGTGTGGAAAATACATTAGTAGGTACTTTAAAGAGTGGAAAAATTGGAGCCTGGGGTTGCAACGACATGTTTTTTCCACAACAAAGCTGGCACCCAGGTCTTAACCCCATTTTGGCCCATGCCACTGTTCATTTTTCCCTCAGTTGTGCTGGTATGCTTGTTTGTGGAGTTGTTTTGGTACAGTGTCACTCAGAGGCAGGAACAAACAAGGAACTTCTAAGATACTGGAGAAGATAGAGAATATCTAAAACAGATTTATTCATGAAGACATACTTTAAAGCACAGACAGAAGAATCATTTATGTGTAAATCATTGACTCATATAGTTTGCATATATAAATTGTATTAATTATAACGAATCATGAGTCCTGAAGTGTGAGTCCCCTCACACTCAGAATAGCAACTCTCAACAATCCAGTCCTAGAATTAATATGGCATCAGTTTTTTTGAAAAAGTTATCTTATAAAAGATCAGAAATCTTTTAAAATAGCAAGGTGTTTTATTTTTTTACCACAGCATTTTAGAGAGTTGGGTTCATGCTGCCACTGTTGGCAGATGTCAGGTATCTAGTGGAGTTCTTCACCCATTGGGTTTTGGGTCCCTGATAAATCATGCTTGAAATTAGCCTTGGGGGGAGGCACACCTTCAAGAGGCTAGATAGCTGAGCTGCAATAGCAAGCAGATAATCCCTTTTCCATGTTGTGGATTTAGCATGGTGGCTTAGGATCTTCACATTTTATACTCGTATATGCTTCCACATTTTGCTCTCTCCAGTATGCTTTCTGGCATTGATATGACACATACCTTGTCCAAGGGCAGTCATACCCTTTGGCAGCCCATGCATTTAAGAAGAGCATCTACTTCTGCTACGGCCTAAATTTCTCTTCTGCAAACAGGCAAAGGACCAGCTGCAAAGGGTAGATAGTTGTTACCTCCTACCAGGTGGAAATGATTAAAGAAATAATCATGATATGCACTGTCCAAGTTATGGTCCTACACTTCCCAGATGAGTTAAATTAGTACAATTGCAGCCTGATTAGACAACATCTCTTGCATCTTAATTTCCTTCTGGTATATCTGGTTCAATCAGGCTCCTTCCAATGGATTCCCATTTCCATTTACAGTATCACACCAGCCTTGCAGATCAAAGTGGACATTTATCAGAGTCCTTTTCAATGAATAGTTATATTATAATGGGGCTCTCAAAAACTAATTTAGAATACACCAGCCTACATAGATCTTGTTTTCATAGCAAGTTGCTTTTAAATAAATGTCTGATAATGCCAAGAAAATGAAAAATGAATTGACATAAAATGCATTTTTTTAAGTCTGCTAAGTGCATACAGAAATATATTTATCTGATGGAATATATGAGGGAGTTGGACAAGCAAAAAGGTCTCTTATGTCTATAAAGGTACACCAATTTATGAGAAATTATATATAGTGTTATATACTTACTGATGGGAACATAAGAACATAAGTCAATGATAAAACCACAGTTAAATCTGCTTAGATTATTTTTCAGGGAAATGTAATTGTATTGTTGAGTAGGTTTTAATTTCCACACTACTTCTGCCCATAACACACACCAAAAAAAAAGTTGATGAAAACATAGAAGGGTGTATGAATGCTTTATTAGGGTCCTGACCACTTTATTTTGATGGACTGTTGACCAGTTTTCTACAAAAAAAAGAACCACATAGGTTTGGTTTGGGGGATTTTTTGTTAGTTTAAGAGATACGCAGCACAAATATTTTAGGTGTTTAATAGTGTGAATAAAAATAAGGCAAAAAGCTACAGCCATGATTCAACATTCGGATCATGAGCTTGCTCCTCAAATAGGACAGGCGTTCACCTGAACTTTGCATGAAGTTTGAGTCTACTGTAAAAATCTTGGTAAATATGATAAATCTCCAATAGCAAGAATATTCAAATGCTACTGTGATTAGCTTAGTTCTAAAGCAAGCTAAAAAGGATGCTCCAGGATAACAGGAGTGTATAATTAAGTTGCACAGATTTAACATATTAATTACAAGCTAATCGTAATGGTTTACCTATCCTGCAGCTGGGATCTTCCAGAAATGTTAGAAAATACATTGTTATTATTATTACTACTCCCAAAAAATTCAGAAATATTCTGTCTGCTGTTGTAGAGTTCTGAGTTTTCTATTACATTTCTGTTTCATATCTCAAAATGGGGATAGGTTTCCACAAATAAAAATACATAGCTTTTTCACAGTAGGCAGGCTAACAACAAGTTAGAAATAGTCAAGAGAGAAATGTGTTGCTGACTTTAAAATTTATTTTTACCACTATTGTACTACTACTCCACTCATCTGATGTCTGTATGCCCTGTGAACTGTCTATACAGCACTGACAGCTGCTGGGTCTAAGCTGGTGGTACTCACGTGGTTGGTTTTTGTAGTCTATGAACATACTTCAAGGTAAGGCTTTGTTGAAAAATATTTCTGGTGGACAATATATTACAGCTGCAGCAGATCGCTGTGGATTTGAATAGATGTGTGTAGATCAGTAAGTGTAATCGTGTATAAAGTTGATTGTCCATAATAGACAGGAATGCCATGTATCCTTTGAGATAGGTGAGCTGTTTACTTCTCACTAGATAACCTGCCATCCCAATATGTGTAGAGCACAGCAGCGTCATGTGGCAATGTATTCAACTAGAACTTTTACCCACTACATAAACTTCTCTGAATTCCAGCTGACCTTTTCTGTTCCCCTCTAACTGGGAAGTGAATTGTTAAAGAACACAAACTGGCCAGCTAAAATCAGATGTTCCGTGTTAGAAGTCGAGTTTGTGTTATATCTGCCATCAGTGTACGCCAGTTACATGGTGTGGTTTAACCTGGCAGGCAGCTAAACACCACACAGCCGCTCACTGACCCCCCCAACCTCTAGTGGGATGGGGGAGAGAATCGGAAGGGCAAAAGTAAGAAAACTTATGGGTTGAGATAAGAACAGTTTAATAACTAAAATAAAATAATAATAAAAATAACAATAATATTGATAATAATATTGTAATGAAAAGGAAAACAACGAGAGAGAGGGAGGGAATAACAAAACAAAACAAAAAACCCCAGGTGATGCACCTGCTCACCACCCGCCAACTGATGCCCAGCCAGTCCCTGAGCAGCGATCGCTTCCCCCGGCCAGCTCCCCACCATTAATATACTGAGCATGACGTCATATGGTATGGAATAGCCCTTAGGCCAGTTTGAATCAACTGTTTTAGCTGTGTCCCCTCCCCTCCCAGCTTCTTGTGCACCGGGCAGAGCACGGGAGGCTGGAGAAGTCCTTGACTAGTGTAAGCACTACTTCGCAACGACTAAAACATCAGTGTGTTATCAACATAATTCTCATACTAAATCCAAAACACAGCACTATAGCAGCTACTAGGAAAAAAATTAACTCTATCCCTGCTGAAACCAGGACACATGCGAAGGATGGTTTTGTTATCTATCTACTTAAAATGTAAAGTTGTCACTTTCCAGATATTCGTATAATGGGTGAGCTCTACTTTGCAGTTTAATCTTCTATCATTGCCCCTACTGGAGGGGGACAGACAGGTTAAAGAAAAAATACAACTGATTAAGGTATGTTAATATAACCACACTTGAGAATTTGGTAGTTATTAGATTATTTTCCATTTTTTAATAGGTGGACATTTTATCTGGAATAAATTGAAGCCCTTTTAGTGATTTTAAGTTGAAAGATTGAAGAATTTTCAATAATATCCGTAGTGTTGATTTCTTTTTTTGTGTCAAGGTCTGACGTCATGTTATTGTAATATTTTTATCGACTGTAATGAAGGAAGCAAATGTTTTGTACTTTTTCTTTTACATTTGTTAAGGTTAAAGATCACACAGCTTTTTACCATGAGGCTGAAAGTCAGTTTCACTTCCAATAAAGAAGTTCAAGAAATTCAAGACAGTTACCTTGATCCAGTCAACCCTTTAAACAGGAACATCATGCACAACAATTTAAAAAATCTACAAAATTCAGCAGAAAAAAAATCAGAATTTCCACAATCCATTCAGCTTATCCCACCAAGAAAAGTCACTTGAAAGGCAGTTTGTGCCATCGTATTTCTGACTCATATATGACCAGCAAGGCTCAGAGGCATTCAGAATTTCTTAGAAACAGGCTATTCCCAGAAGTATATGACATGCTATTTTAAGGCCAGTTGTTCTGAAAAAGAGGACGTTTTTGTCTCAGGTGAATCATGGATTTAAAAGCTGAGTAATGTGTCAGAGAGGATCTATGAGGTATGCCTCCTCTGAAGAATTATCATTACAGAGGTAGAAGCATTTGCTTGGTGTTATAGCCAGGTAGTGAACGTTACTGAGATAATCTGAAGATACTCTTGGCCTCTGGCAGCAGTTCACACCTTCCTTCTCACCATAATGTCACACTTTAAAATAAGCAGACCTGGCAAGAATCTTATCATAAACTGTTTATCATAATCAAAACAGCCTCTGGTGCAATATCCTCCAAGATACATCAGTAAATATCTCTCCAATACAACCACAAGTTTTAAAGGGTGATAACACTTGATGACAACTAACCATGCCGTATTTGACAAGGACTGCCTTAGGTCAAGCTCTTTGCCTATGAAATGTATAGTATTGAATAATTTGGCTAATTATACTCATACCTTTATGTCCAAGTTCTCAAGTAATTAATTAATTCTGTCCTTAACTAATTGAATTTCCACTGGACCATTCTTCAGGTAAGAACAGTTTTCAGAATAAAAGTGGAAGATACATCTTTTATGAACCCCGGTGACTTCCTTTTAAGAGAAAGAAAGGAATTAATGGTGAGTGAGTTACTTTTTGTTTGCCAGTAGCTATACCCATGAGATCAACTTTGCCTAAACCAGTTGCACTTATTAGTGCTGGATACTGTAGCATATTTCTGTTAGTGAGCTTTTAAAGTGTGTGTTTCTGGGATGTTGGAAAAAATCTATTACTTCACTACAAGGAAGTAGATTTGACTCGCAGACACATTCCCAATACACCAGGGAGACTACCAGACCTTAAGAAGGTGGTGAAAGTATTTTGAAGCACTTCCCTATACAGATTAATTTCTAGTCACATATCTAGGTTGTCAGCATAAATTTCCCTGACCTCTGCCTCTCATAAATACGTAAATTGACAATTTAATGTTTACTGATATTAGCATCGATGGCATCACTATAATGATTATACCTATTACTCCTTCTGCAATTAGGGGATAAACCAAGGTCTTCCAAAGTGATTGGTAAAGTATATTTTGTGATTTCAAAAAGCCTTAAAGAGGTCTGTCCATCAGAGGGTTAATATTTAACCCTTGAGAAGCAGGACTGTATGAAAGATTACTAAATTGAGCATCCAAAGAAGCACTTATAAATATTACTCTTTTTTAAAAAAAAATCTTGACCCACATGTGACTGCAGGGTAGGTATCATTACAGCTGACAATGTGCTATAAATATGAAGTTCCTGAGCCTCTTGAAAAGTCTGCAAGGTAAGAAGCAGACACTTTGTAAATTTTACTGTGTAATTTTGCTGTGTACATATTCATGTACAATACCAAATTGATAATGACACACTTTTTGCATCTGATTAGTCATGATACAAAAGCCAGAGGGAAAAATGTATAGTCGTAAGGATGAACTTCCCAAGTGTTTTACTTTTGCAGCATTAGTGGTATTTCTACAGGTTCAAATGGGGTTATTCTTGAGTTATTTCAAATGCAGCAGCAGCATGAAAGCTGAGGATCCAACACAAACCAAAGCAGTAAATGTACATCCCTCTAATATTTACACAAACATAAACTTTATCCTAAACTCAGTTTTAATTACAAAGTATTTAATGATAAACTGGTATTTCTACATGTGTCCAAGCTTATATACACTGAGGTCTATAAATTTACTATTACCTAAGAGCAGTCTCTAACCCTGAAAGAATGTCTGAGCTGTGCAAGAAATCAGAGCTTCTGTTTTCAAACCTTATGAGCTGACATAAAACACTAGGTTAATATTCAGACACTATATTTATTATACATGACAAGAGATAATAAGGTGTTATTAATACATAATAAGTATCATATATTAGGAATGTAATGAAGATGCAGTCTCTGACTTTAAACCAATTATATCATTCCACTATTTTATGCTGCAAAATTTGCCTGAATTTTCTTAAGACTTCAAAAGGAATCAAATCAATACTTCTTGAATATTTTGTTTTGTAGATCTGATCATAATGTTGCCAATCTTTCCTGTGAGTCTCAGTAGTATTTTCTAACTGAGCTCCTAGAGATACATGAATATATCACAAACCCATCTTTGCCTTTAACAGAAGGACGTTTTTGCAAAAAGAAAAATTGAATATGGGACCATAGCTGCAGCCTAGGAGGTCTGAAAGCCAAAAGGTGAATTCAAAGCTACACACACTCTGTATAGATCAGTCTCATAGAAGCCTGATTCATGCAATTTCTGTGCTTGAGAATGGCAGTACTGTGGATGAGTTAGAATATCCTCACTTCTTGTTCTTTGAGTAGATTTTTCAATATTTTCTTTTATTAACCTTTAATTAAGATTTTAAGACGCTGTAGCTCATTTGAGCAGCTCCAGATTCCAATAGCAGGCAAATATTAATATTATTCATCATTGTCATTCAAACCCAATATGCTCTCCTACCTCTGTTGTGTGTTCATATCAAAAAAGCATCCAATTGAAAGTGTTATATTTAATTAGCAAATGAGCTTGCCTGTGGTAGTTCAAGCTAAATACTGAGAGGAGGATTTATCAAGTCTAATATATGGAAAAGCTGCTGGAAAGAGAGATGCTGCTTGAAATAAGACCAATAACAAAAACATGCTATGGGCTAGATTTGTTGTTAATAATAATTGTTACGACTATACATTAATCACACAATTATAAGCGCTATTATAACCCCATGATATCTGTTAAGAGTAGCAATGTCTCAGACTATATAGCATCTTTATCTGGAAAGATTCCAAATATGTAGTAGCTGTAACAAACTACAGAACAGACTCTTGTAAACAAAGAGCAGTAGAAAATATTGTCTATGAATAAACCAATCACTAACGTGTCCTCTTATTAGCTTGCGCAAAATGAAGTGTTTAGAGAAGAGAATCACTGGCTAGCTTAGAGGTGCATACCTAGTCTAGAAACTCTGCTTCCCCCAAGAGCTCCTGCAAGCCCTGTACAGCTCCGCATTGCGCTGAGCGTGGAGTGGTGCCTCAGAAAGCTAGCGAGAGCCTACACCTCCTTTTGGAAAATGTGCCACCTCTTTCCAGGGCATACAGACATGAAATTTAAGGTACGAAAATGAATTTTTCAGAGGTATGACTGTAATTATTTGACCAATGCAATGGTGTTTTCACATATACTGAGTTCCTTGAATTTATCTCTCTCACACAGAGAAAAGAGAAAGCATTCCCTAACAGTTCCCAGTCCCATAAACATTCCCTAACATCAGGACAGAGCAACACACATTATTGATCAGAAGAAAGAAGGAAGTGTACGAAACAACCAGGATATCCCTTACTGGGCTTGGTCTGATGAATTTTTAGGCTTTTCCAAACTAACATGACTGTTTTTGTTATTTTCATCTTGTGGTGTGGCTTCCTTTGGACAAGGAGCACGTACTTGGCTGAAAATTACTTTAATCAAATGCAATCACAGTCTTATAATATAATGCAATAACAACTATGCTTTCCTCTGGCATGTTAGATATCAATTGAAAAACTTTGGACCAACAGTTATTCCTCAAAGAGCAAATAAGAAAAGGATGGACAATCTTAGTATACCGGCTTGTTTTTAATATGGATTTATTTTGGTAAATACATCATCTGTACTGATGACAGCGATGTCCTATATTGTAAATTCAAAGCATTTCACAAATGTCAATGAATGAAAGTTCTGAGATAGATGAGTGATAGAAGGGTTTTCAGTTGTTTCAAACAGATGGGGAGCCACAGAAAAGTTTTACAGAAAAATAAACTCAAGTGAGACTTGCTGCAACCCGAAAGGTAGTTTGACTCTTCTTGTCTCTATGCATGAGTTCTTGTCCCTTCCTTTGCACTGCAGTTCTCCTGACCCTACCATGAGATTTCAGGAGCAGAAGAAAACTTGCAGATCTGTCTCACACAGCCTCAGAAAAACCCTGACGCTGGCACAAGAGATGGCTGAAGGTATGGGAGCTGGACCACCTATTCTGGCAGCTGGCAGTTAGGCGATCTTTCGACTAATCAGCCCTAGCTACAATGTCAAACCAAATGCTTGCCCAGTGGCAACTCATCCATTTTGTGCGTTGACCAAGAAATTATAAAATAACTCCTGTCATACCATAGCCACAGTTGAATCCAAACATTACATGAAGACAAAAATCTTGAAAAACCCCAATAATAATAGCAGACTTAAACCTGACCCATCTTCTCTGTTATACATGAACAGAAATATCTGGATGTGGGGTTTTGTGCACCAGAAACATCTGTTGGGGCTCCAAAAAGAGTAACTGCCTTACTTCATTTTATACACAGACCTTGAGATGAAGGCAGCTGAAAATGCACCACATGCTACAACGCCTTTTTTTTTCCTTTCTTTGGGTGGGGGGAGAGGCATTTTCCTTCAGATATGGGCTGCAGCAGCAGCTGTCCTAGAACAGTCTGGCACTGGTGGGAGGTGAGAGGGGAAAAATGAGAGAGAACACTGCAAAGCATCTCTATACCTATGGCAAAGAATCCCATAGCATTTTCTGTCACTGTACTAAACTTCTGCCTAAGATTCTGAGGGAAAAAAGTTATAAATAAAAACCTGCACTAAGCAAAGGAATCTTGAAATGATGCTGAAAATGTCTGAGATGCTGCGACGCTACAGAAAAAGAAACACGGTCATTTAAAACAAGCTACAAAAGGACTATGGAGGGTTTCAGAAGTCTCTTGCAAATCAAAGGTCTCACTCTTCTGAATAGACAACTTTCATTAAATTTTTTTCCTACATAATTTTAAAATGAATGAGTCAGCCTATTAAGATCAAACAAGGGAAAGGACATACTGTATGTTTAACTTTTTCTGTTGTCTATGTGATGATTAATCCAGTGTAGAAAATAAAATCTTCATGTAACCTACCTGAGACACACACCAATTATTAGGCAACACTATGTTTTGAATTTTTTTTTTAATTTTGATTAAAGATTTTAGCAGAAACATTTTGAATAATTGAATAAATGAAATTTTAACTCATTCGTGAAAGCCATTGTCTTGCATAGATATGGAAAAAAATTAAAAAGCATTTCAGCATCTGGATTCTCTAAAACTTCTGTTTTCATGAAAATTTCAATGGCCCTCAGTTGAATCTATCCACTGAACAGAGTCAAACAGTTCCAGTATCTCCTTTTCCCTCTATTTGTGGAAATAGATGCCTGGGGACAGCTTCTGTCAAGAGAAATAAACCTCACCAGCCAGATAAAAGTGGGCAAGCAGGAAGCACATTAAAACCAGCATCTTGCACTGTGAAAGGAAAGTGATATGAGCTGATCCTCGCTTTCTGTGGCAGATGATATGCCTGTAAATGAGAATTTGGTTAATAACACCTTATCTGATATCCAGAGAACCTGTCTGGACAATATGATTGGGGTTTTTTTGCTTCGTAGCAGTGTTATTTTGTGTTGTAAAGAAAAAAACAGTTTTCTGCATTGGCAGAGCTTGGGCTACTCTTGAGATGGAGGTTTGTATCACTGCATTTAAATAGTGGTTTCATTTCTAAGGGCTTACATATATGGGAGTTACTGCTCCTTCAGGCAAACTCACCCAACTTGGATGTGTACTTGCTGGCTGAAGCCTAGCTGGCTGCTGGTATGCTGCTCTGGAAATCCAGTGATGCTGAGGCACACACTGATGTTCAGCAATGGAGGCAGACCACACCAGTGATTTCTGAATAGCCAACAGTGTTTAAATGGGAAGAAAATCTCACACCACTCTGCACATAGTCAAAGAGCTACCTATCTCCCTGCCAGTTATGCAGCTATTTTTAATTTGGTACCTTTTGAATACAAAGCCATGGAAATGACTTATCCAAAGAAATGTGGACCACTGTCTTTGTGTGCCACCGCCAATTTTTAGAGGAATACTTAACGACCGTTTTAGTTTGAACTGCTGAGAGTCCATACGCTGAGCCAGGGCAGAGTCCCTCCTGCCCCTCCAGTGTGGGAGCCCCATCAACAGCCTGCTGCTTCAACACAGCAGGACACTGTCTGTGGAGTGTATTCTGGAGTTTCTGAATGATTGGGCTCATAACCCCACTGAAAACTTCCTGGAATAACATTATCTCATTTTATAGCATATAGTAGATCTAAGAAATAGGCTGTTAGGAATGCAGTTTATGTATTTAACATTGTAAACTAAAGTGGGTTTGCAGTGTTGTGAACAATAACACATGAAGTATTTTAAAACCATGTCTGGCTTAAGTTTGCCTGAGTTTTCCTCTTAGCCCTTTGAAAAAAGCTCCTTCTTCTAGGCAATGAATGGTGAAGTCAGATGATCAACAGCAACCTTCTCTATTGCTGAAATGAACCAGAAGTACATAATATATGACTAGTCAGGGTGTCTGGCACTTAAACTGGTACCAACATGAATTATTCTTGTCCCTTTGGAGGGATAGATAACATCATAGCTGAGATTTGTAAATCTATCCCCTGCTCATCCCTCACTGCAATTTGTGCTGCTCTGATATTGTGTCTAGACCCTTCTGAGCACGAGTCCAGCTGGTTGAGCATCAGTCAGCTAATGTCATCCTTGGCTCTGTGGACTGTGTTTTATCTTGAAATGTGTGTGAAAAAGTAGACAGTGTGAGCTAACCTATACTTATCAAGGCTGACATGGCAAGAGGAAATTCTGCTGAACGAAGACATGGACATTTAGCATGCAGATGACAGACAAAAGATATATTAAATTCCCAGGGTTGTATGGCCAGTGATGTCTCTCTCTCTCTCTGACAGATTCCCATTTGTTGTTTTGCTTGTTGCCCTTTCAATGGTAATTTGCTGCTTCATGTCGGTCATTCTCGGGCCTTCTGCTGACAGGGACATGAGAAGAGGGGTGCAGAATATTTTTCTTAGCATTTCTAGACTCCTAGGCACTTCCCAAGGAGAAAAGAGTAATGAGAATTCAGCTTTGGCTTTTTTCCTTTTGAAAGTAGTGCTGGAATCACATGAGAAGGTGTTGTGGTTTAGCCTTAGTCAGCAACCAAGCACCACACAGCTGCTCACTCACCCTCCCCGCCCCCGGTGGGATGGGGGAGAGAATCTGAAGAGCAAAAGTAAGACAACTCGTGGGTTGAGATAAGAACAGTTTAATAATTGAAACAAAATAACAACAACAATAATAATAATAATAATAAATTGTAATGGAAAGCAAAATAACGAGAGAGAGAGAGAAACAAAACCCAGGAAAAACAAGCAATGCAGCCGCTCACCACCTGCTGACCGATGCCCAGCCAGTCCCTGAGCAGCGATCCCTGCCCCCCCAGCCAACTCCCCACAGTTTATATACTGAGCATGATGTCATATGATATGGAATAGCCCTTTGGCCAGTTTGGATCAGCTGTCCTGGCTGTGCCCCCTCCCAGCTTCTTGTGCACCGGGCAGAGCATGGGAAGCTGAAAACTCCTTGACTAGTGTAAGCACAACAACTAAAACATCAGTGTGTTATCAACATAATTCTCATACTAAATCCAAAACACAGCACTATAGTAGCTACTAGGAAGAAAACTAACTCTATCCCAGCCAAAACCAGGACAGGGGGAAATACAACTGACTTTTTTTTTTTTAATTTCACACACTCACATACGTGCACACAGACTCACACACGAAACCATACAGAAGCAAGACAGATAAGCCTGCAGGGTTCAGGCTGAGTTGAAGAACAAACTGTTTTAATGAATATTTTGATCAATCTTGCCAAATTGATTTAGAGTGTGAGTGCAGTCTGGGAATTTTTCTCATTAGTACTGAACTTCATGATAGAGGAACATGGAGTGGTGAGCTCATTAGTATCAGGCTGCCTGTGTCTGAAGGCGTACATGATGACAGGATGACAAAAGTGACAAGAGACAGGGGCTGTGGTGCTGCATGTTAAAAATACCCCTTGCAGTGCTGCTCTGAAGTATTAATTTTACTAACATAGTTCTTACGATCAGTTATGTTGAATTAATAGAAGAATGAGGTGATTTCAAAGTATTTCCCTAAAAGGAAATATGCCAGCTCCTTCAGCAAAGAGTGAAACAAACACTAACATCTGCCTTGCATTAACGACTCATTTGCTTCAAAAAGAGGAATGTGCTGCAGACATGTTACATAGGAAATCACAGCTGTTTCCCTTTACTGAGCAGAAAGACACACAAGATTGCCAGATAAGCTTTACCTGTAAAAAATTAGTGTTCTTAGCAAAATATTATCACAGAGAAGTAAATGAACAAAAATAACAGCAAGAGTAAGAGCATAGATGCAATACACGGACCTACAGTGCCACGTCGGACTGGCAGCCTACCTTGTCTTCCCTTGACTGTAGCCAAAGCATGGCAGTAGCTCCAAGGAGCCCTGGAGTGGCTGCTACAGAACAACCTGCCAGCTGAAAACATTTCCTTCTAACCCCCGTGAGTTAGTGGTTGCCTTATGGCCTGAAGTATTGGACTTTATGTCCTCTATAAAAGCACTTTATGGTCTCTAATGTAACATGGTAACTTCTGATTATACATAAAAATGTCCACTCTTTCTAAATCCCGCTAAATTCTTAGCCTCGGTGCTACCCTATGGTGAGAAGTCCCATAGGTTAATTATATGCTTTGTAAAAATGTCTTAATACATTTTAAACCTGTTGCTTTTTAATACTTTTGAATACCCTTTTCTTGTTCTGTTGTAGGAAAATCTATATAGAAGCATAGCTCTACAATATGCAATGCATACATTTATCTCAGGTTTTTTTCCTTTTTTTGGTATGCTTGAAATATCCCCAAACTCATCATGACTTCAATATTTTTAGCACAAGTTTCTTAATCCCACTGCCTCTGTCCTGTCTTTGAAACAGGTAGATGAGATATGAGCATGTCATCCCAAGAAAAGCCCTTTATTGTAATCACTTTAATCACAGACATTTTTCTAGGTTGTTCCTTGTTTGCTATATCCTAATATTTTTATTTCTTTCTTTGTCTTCTCTTACATTGACTATGCTACTCGCAGCGATAGTCAGGATTTTTGGTTTTTTCCTAAGTAGTTATTCTGAATTTAGAACGCTAGGTGTGGTGGTATAAAAGGTATAGAAAAGTGATTTTACCAAGGTTAATGAAGTGTATCGTAAACATCTGATCTTTGCACTACAAGATCAGGTGACGAGGTCTGGAAGATCTGGCTGCTAGTTCTGACATTTCACATAGATAACTGAAAAGCTATAATATTTCCTTTTTCTTTCTGTGATCCGGTTGGCCTGCTAGCAGGGAACAAGGTTTCCTCTGAGGTGCTTTGTTTGGCTTCTGGTGTAATTCTATGGAAATCTATAGAATTACAATGAGATGTGTATGTGTTTACAACAGAGGAAAAGCTCTTCCCAGTTACTTAATGAGATCTTTATATAAAGTACAGATACCTATAAACTAGTTAAAATTAAAATTCTGTTTTAGTTGAATGTATTTTTCTTGACACATTATTTTTCTGCAAAAGATTGTATGTTTTAGAAAATTATCACAATTCATAAAAGCAACCAATCAATTCAGGGAAGTTTGAATGTTTGTTCCAAGTCACAAGAATCGTATTTTTAAACACAGCTCCAGTGCCTTATGGGATTTGCATTTTCTTCTCATCCTCCTCTTTATTTCTGCAGCCAGAGCCAGTGATACAGCGATAAATCTCACCCAATGAGCCAGGCAGAAGGAATACCTGGAGGTATTATTTCAGACGAAGCTGCCTGCTTGAGATGGCAGCTTGTGGGTCTCAGCTTGTCTCTGAAGAGAGATTGGGAAATAAGCCCATGTGTTTACCAATCAGCTGCAACTGAAAGGAAGCTCTTGGTCAAATTCAACTAAATCATTTGGTGGGCAGTGATTTCAAACCTAAATGAAATGTTTCTTGCTCTTCCTAAAAGAATATTTTTAATATTCTTAATACTCAAAATTAATTATTGCTACCAAGTGTTCCTTGGCTATTATTCTGACTTTTTTTTCATTTTGCTACCATTTTCTGGTTTCTCGCTGTACAAGAATGTTTTACGGTTTCCTTCTAAGACCACCGTTTCCAGTGGCTGCAATTCCTGGCAATTATGAGGATTGATATCTTACAGCAGAACTTGAGCTACTGATATTAAGGACTATAGTAACAGTAAATGATCTAAAATGTAAGTGGTCAAAGCCCAAGAGTCACACAAAAGGCAGTACCCGTAAACTGAAGTTAAACTTTTTAAATAAGAAAAGAGAGGGTGGTGAAAAATGCTACATTTATACATGCTATAGAAAACTTTGCTTTGTTTACACATCTGGAACTATTATTCTGTCTGGAGTAAAGTAAAAGAATGAGAAAAGCAAAATGTTTGGTAATCTCTGTTACGTGTCCCTTGCCCAGCCAAC
Organism: Fregata magnificens; assembly: GCA_013389945.1. Classification (NCBI taxonomy): domain Eukaryota; kingdom Metazoa; phylum Chordata; class Aves; order Suliformes; family Fregatidae; genus Fregata; species Fregata magnificens. Next base: position 49,231 of record WAAD01026673.1, on the reverse strand, counting down.
TCCACCTCAGCTTGCCCCTTCCAGAAAAGAAGAATGCTTCACTTTGTGACAAGAAATTAATTAGCACGTAAATAAACACCGTGTAGACAAGGTCCTGGGCCTTATATCTAGTAGATCATGTACATAGTCTGCTCTACTAGCCTGACTCAGAAAAGCACAAATATTTTATATGTCAGCACCTCATAGCATAGACAAAATTCAAAGATTTGTTAAACTACCAAGATTTCCAAAAGTTGCTGCTGTCAAAGTTATGAATTTTTAAGAAAATGAAGGAGCAGATGCTCACCTAGTATAAAAGATGTTAGCTCTACTGTAAAAGGTCTAAGATGTACAGATGTTGTCTTCAACTACCAGACTTAACAAAACATAAATGTGGTCTGAGCAAAGGCATGAAAGTTAGCCCTTACAGTCCTGGAGCTTACAGAAGGCAGTCTAAAAAGACACCAGGCCACTGAAAGAAATCAATACTTTTTAATGGATTTGTTTATGCATCTATATTTGAATGACTGTATGGTGTTGACCTTCTAATCACCCACTGCAAATTATAGGTATTATAATTTTTAGACTGCTTAGCTGAAAAGCCTGATATTTAACTGCATCTTAATCAGAATGCTATACACTGTCCAACTATTTCCAAGTAAATGTGAGACCCCTTTAGCTCTCATCTTTGTCTTTAAAACCTAAAAGGAAAGATTTATTTGAAAATCCTAGTTGTTATTTTGCAATTGTGAATTTTGCCTATCCTTTACACTTTGAGACGCAACATGTCACAGAAGTGAAAGCATTGGTTTGGAGAACCTCCCTAAATTTCTACAGGTGCTAAGCAGTGCCATCAAGTCAAGAGCTGACAAAGGTCAGGATAAATCCACATTTTTTGTTGTACCTATGTTGCTGCATTGTAATGCTGTGCAGTTTTGCAATGTTTCACTACTCACATTATTCATAATTGTTAGTCTCTTAGCAGGTTCTGGTGCAAGACCATTTCTAGTCCTCTTTGTGACAGATGGCTTTTACCCCCATAGACAGGGTTTTTTTGTGTGTTATTAACTTTGCATTAGACCTGTTTTAAAAGCACCATAAAAAGTTATGTGCTACAGTTTTCAACAGTAAAATATTTATGCATGCCAGAATTATTTATGTACTGTTAATTGAAGCAAAACAATTTGCAATTCTTTTTTTTCATAGTCAAATCAGCAATTATGTTGTAAACAACCAAATTATCTGCACTAATAACTTAAACTTAACTGTATATACTTTTAGTGATCAAAGATGTTTTTCATCTAATTTTATTCCTTGTGATTTTAGACACTTGCTTTCAAATACAACCAGGTACAAGAGAACGCACCAATAATTAACTTTGAGGCAGAATCCAAAGCACTCATTAACTTTGATTTATAACTAAAACTACCTGGGTTTAAGAACGTGATATACAGAATGAATCACTGTTTAATAGAGTAATTCTTTTCTATAAGTATAAGAAGGTACACTGGATGAATTTTTGCCTATGTACTACATAATGTGAAGCTACCAGAACGGTTTCAGACACGCTGTGCAATCTTCTTTCATCTGTCAACGGACTAGTCAGTGTGTTTGCTCAATACAGCTATATCTTTAATCAGGGTAAAAGATGTAACTTGACGGAGTGCAATTATTTTAATTGCCATGGAAAGACAAGGAACTAAACTATAAGAGAAACATGATTTTGAAACTTAGGTCTGTTCTAGAACTGAAATAAGATTTCAGACACCTCACAAAATTTTGAACTATGAGGTTTGTCCTTTCATAGCTGCAATAACTTTTTCTGAAAGGACACATCCAACGAAGAAGAAATGTTTTTATCTATGTCAACACTGTTAACTTTGAAAAGACTTGGTTTTGAAGCACTTTTAGGGTTTCTGTTGTACAAAATAAATGCCAAGCAGCTTGTTCAACAACCGTGCAATCTTTTCATTCTTCTTTCTGTACCCTTAAACAGTTTTTGTCAGGAGTGGATCATGTTCATTTGACAGTCACACTAAAATGAAAATAATTTTGATTGCTGACATTCCTCCCTCCACCCCTCCAAGCTGTCTTAAATTGTCAGAAATAAAACAGAAGATAGTCTTTGGGCTTCAGGTTGCAAACAATCATTATCGCCTAGTGGGATTTCTATATGAAATTTACATCTAGTGTAGATTGGGACATATTGGAGCCTCTGTTGGGTAGTCATTCAAAATATATCAAGCTGCCAGTTCACATATTTTAGCCTAGAAGCCTTAATGTCATATCAAAAATGTGGGCCACTTTCTTGTGTTTAATAGGAGCAAAGTCGTAGTCTCATAGCCCATAATTCAAGAGATTTCTCAGGTGTGACTGTTTCTGGCTTGAGCAACAACATATTAAAGCTGAACAAGGAGAGTATTTCCACACAGAAGGTAGCGGCAATTTGCTGGCTGCCAGCATGTTGCTAGCCCTTCACGCTGTAATGCCCAGGTGGCTTTGACACGGCTCTGCCACGCTGATTGAATGACTGATCTGCATGCAGGTATCTCTAAATTCGTGAGCCAGCTATAGTCTTGTAAGGACATTTGTGTTATTTTTGTTTATGTTCTTATACCCTAAATGAATATGTATTGTTTTCACTTCTTGACAGCTTAGAAAATCCACAATACAAAACAAAAGACATCCAAACGTTCTCAAGACCTTGGAGACTTCTTCCTGAGTGTAAATACTTGCTGCTACCTCCTGCTCTCACCCTGCCCGCAGAGGGCTAGAACCTCAGCTAGTATGAGGCTTTGTAGCTCTATTCATTGTCACCATCAGAGGACACAACCAGGTTTTTTCGTCTTTTCCACACTGTTATAATGTGAAAAGAGAAGGTCTGGGAATTTCTTGCTTGAAATCACCAGAAAGCCAGGGGAGGCACCAGTATGAGACGTCATGGCATATTGTTTAGGCTGTCACTTAGGTCACACACGCATTTTAGTAGTCTTTTCCTCTGAGAAAATCTTTTATTTTGAAAAATCTGCACTCAGAAATATAAAAAAGAAGCAGAAATATACAGGAATCTATCCCAAAGAGCGTATGCCACTGAGTGAAATGGAGTAGGTGAGAAATATTCTTAGTTCTCTTTGACACATTCCCACCCAATTTCTTTGGTTTATCATCTGTTAATGAGAAGACTGGGCCTGATACTGTGTTATGGCAGGCTGCACAGAGCGGAGGTTTTCTTGTAAGTAAAGCTTACATAATACAAATAACTGTGGTTGGAAAAAAACCAGACAGGCTTCTAGATACAATAGTTTTGGGGTTTTTTTCAGCTATAGCTATATCCTTAACCGATACTACTTCTAGAAAGGCTGTAATTTCTTTACATATTACTCCAGGTAGATAAGCTCCACAAAAGTTCTCATATACGTGGGGGACTATTTCCACAATGCCTAGGACAGAGGTTAGCTGCAGAAATATCTTAAAGCCACTTGTGCACCTTGAGCACTTTTGAAGCTGTGAAATTATTACTTGGTACAAAGACTGATGGAAAAGACAGCACTTTTGTTCAAGTTGTCAAGTGACATTTGGAATCCTTAGAGAACTAGTTAAAATAAGTTCCACTGCAGATGCCTCCACATAAAAGCGGTTATCAGAAAAATGGATCATAAACATTGTACATATTATCCATTCACAGAAAGAGTAACTCTTACAATTATTAGCTTTTCCCTGCATGCAAACAGCACGCTGACATGGTATCGAACTCTGTCTGAGGCACGAGAATTGTCAATCAATGCCTTTTAGAGGGATACAAGCATGCTAATCTTGATAGAGGCTTCAGTTTGTGCTTTGTGATGGTGGGAGACAGGAAGCGTAAATGAGTCAAAAATCAGCAGATAGGGGGCCCTATTATTTGGTTAAATCCTCTGTAACTTCTGATCCCCAGCTGGCAAATAGAAGAGTCTTGCTTCATGAAGGTGACTTTTCAAACTAAGATGCAACAAGCAGACAGGTGGGGGTTTTTAAATACTCCAGTATCTTTCATGGAAATACAATCTCAGATCCTGTGATGGTCTTAGTCATTGGATGAGGTATTCCCTTAATTGCTAGGAAAGGTCTACATGGAAGTAATTATACATTAAACATCATCTGTTCAGACCTTAGCAGGGGTGAATCGGCATAACTCCCATGAAATGGAGTATTTGCCCTATGATTATTGTTACTGTACAAAAATGTTCCCTGTCTTTACATTTCCCTGGCCATTCTTACACATGCTTTTCTACACTTCCTTGGCCATCTCCAGCTGAAACTTATCAAGAATTGCAAGTGATTCAGGCTGTGATAAAACTTGGTGAAAATGCACCCATCAGTGAGCATGGCAGAGAGATCTCAGGGCATGATACCTACCCGGGCACTGTACAGTGAAAGTCTGAGAGGAAACAGCCAATAAATTGCTGCCTCTGCAGGAAGGTTAAAATCTTTCATTTTTGTTTCTTTCACATATTAATGTTGCATTTAAAGCTGCTCAAGCTTAAAACATCTTTTATTGAAAGGTTAAATGAGTGACATGGAAAGATCCCAAGAAATTGTTTAGTTCTCTGTATAGTTATGTCATATGAGTTTGTGTTACCCAATCGTAAGTCTTTCTAAATACAATTTATTCACAGTGAGTATTTAAAGCTTATTGTAACCATTACTTTCTTTCATTTATGCAAGACTGTTTAATACGTCTGCATACATGCTTCCTAGTAGCTTAATCTACTGATCTTTGTGGGTTTTGCATGCTAGCATCGTAAGACATACACAAAAGATTTGTTGTTGATTATACATATAATCTCTTTAAGTCAACTCTTCTGTTGTAAAGAGGTTCTATAGCAAAACATGTTTTGAACTCTTTTTTTCAGGCACTAATTTTCCTTTCAGTTTATGACAAGGTTTTAAAATTATATTGTATCAACTATTTCCTTTTCTGTGTGTGTTGTTTTTTTTTTAAATGGGTTCTCTTAAAAAAAAAAACCCTCTTCCTTTATTCTAAAGAGACACATGCATGCACATGCTTTAATTTTAATGTGTAACTGAACAACATAGGTCGGGTGAGGAGCTGAAACACATTTTACAGGAAAATGCTTTTCTCTCTATGCAGAACGAGAGCAGCCATCTGAGGCTATTCCTTTTTGCCACACAAAAACCATAAAAGCTGAAGAAACCTGAGAAATAAAGGAAAATCCAACACAAATTATGATTTAGAGCAAGCCAAAGCTCATCATTGTTTTTAAAATCATTCCATTTCAAGTAAGGACAAAGAAACGGGTGCTTTTAAAGACCAGGAAGCAAGTTTGAGTAAGACAGCTCTGAGATGTGCCTGGAAAGCTGCACTCCAGGTGCAATTGCTGTGTCTTATTTCTGCAACAGTGCAAGATGTAAAACAGGGATTAGGGCTGACCTAGGCCACATGCGAGGGCATGGGGACAATGACAGAAGGGCTTACTGGGAAGGAGCACAGATACATACAGTCGAGGTAAGTATGACTGTGGGGAAGGTTAGAAGGGAAAAAATAAAAATCATTACTAACAGAAACGTAATGTGACTCGAGAGAAAACAAATTGCTCCAGGTTCTCAGAAATTCTGACTGCAGTGACCTAATGGTAAAACCCTCAGTGTACTTCATGACCTGTGTGCCAGCCAGGACAGAGTCTGCTTTGAATATCAGCCATGATATACTGTGCGGTGTGCCTGAGTTAATTGGTGAATGGAGGAATAGGGATTTCAGTAAACAAGTAGCTGCTCCTTATTGTAAAGAGTTGAGAGACACTGAAATTTAAACCTTCGTTTCTCCTTATGTGTGTATGCAGTGTGATGTGCTGTTCTATGTAAAGTATGCGAATTAATGACATTCTTGCTGCTTAATTTTGAGATTTTGCTATGTTTCACCCCTATCTTTCAGAACATTTAATTATGTCTATCAGTTAATAAAAAGGACTATTTAGGATTATCAGATATGTTATTATATTATTAGATATGTTTTTGAATATATGACCATAGTTTTCATTTTGTAAGCTTGTTTTTTCAGATGACAGGAAACAACAGTGCATAAGGGGAAAAATACCAGTTTCTACCTCAATATAGCTCACATTGTTGAACTAATTACCCACCACTTGCAACTGGAGAATTTAGAAAAACTCTGAGTATCACTAAAAAAGCCTTGCAGTACGAGGAGGTCGTGATTATAAGAGTATTCTATGTAGTAGGGAACTTTTATTTACACACCAAAATTAAGGTGAGGGTTTGAAAGTGAAAGAGAGAGTAATTAAACCAGGACCAGATAGGTTCAGCCACTGCAAAACACACTGTTGCTTTTTATGAGATATACTGCTGATTGTTTATGATGTTTATGATGACTGAAACAGAAGGATCTCTTTAAATAAGAGTGGAATTAAATTATGCATATTCATGGGACTGTTTTAAAACAGTCTTCATCTGCCATTTTTTAAAAGCCATAGGTAATCCAGAACACCCACACTGTGCTGTGGCAACAGGTGGAGGCCAGACCAAGATCCCAGACAGCTCTAGGCTTAACACCAAGTTCTGGATTCCCAGTCTGCACTGACTGCTGATGGATGGATATTTGCAGAGCCTGAACAATATTATCTTTATAAATGAAATGATAAATAAAAATGTGATTTTTAATCTTTGTGGATTCTTCAACTCAGAATTAAAATTCTCATGTCATTTCCACTTGTAAAGATACTACTTCTACCACTGTCAGTGATATTATTTCACTACATAAAGACATCTTTTACAATTGTATTTTACAAGGCAACTGAGCGCTGGTGTTAATGTGCATAGCCCCTTGACAATTGTAGAGACATTTTCCTCCAGAATATCGAAATATTCATTTGTACACGTGCATTTTCCTGGGAGCTTCTTCCCAAGAACTTTTAAATCAATGCTCTATTCTGATTGCCAAGTGCACAATTTTATAATGTCCTATTCTATACAGTAAGTATGAAGGCACACAAATGAAAATGTAAGTCCTCCTCCTAGGAGGATGAACACCTCAACAAGTGTTCTGTGCGCGATATGCTAGGACTTGAGCTACTCTACACTGAGACAGAACAGAAACCTATCAGAAGGTGGAGCAGAAGAGATTCTGCAGAGTGAAGTCACTTCCACCAAATCTGCTGCCACATCTTTTTCATACTATGTTGCTTATAGCTATATATCACCCAATAAATCCCTCATCATGAGAAGCACTATTTCATTCCAGAAACACTACAACACATTAAAGAATGGGACTGAGAGAAACTTCACTGAAGATGCTTCTGAATTTGTCTTTTTATTCCATTGCTTCACCATGTTGTTTTTCTAATGATTGCTATGATATATTATTTTACAGCACGTAAAATAAAGCAGTTCCAGTCTCCCTAATCCTATCTCGCAGATTTAGACAAGTATTCTTTTATTCACTGAGCAGTTAAATAGGGCGTTACTCTTCTGCAGACAGTTCATAATGTATTGGCATTTGAATGATAAACATTCACTAGATTAGATATTCATAACAATAGTGGATAAATATTAGTAGACACTAGATCAAACCAGGGGTTTACACGACCTGGGGTTCTGTTCAGATGACTCCAGAGAACACTTTTGGAAAGAGGATAAGAAATAAGGCACGTACAGAACAATAGGAACTGGAACTAGAGGTCACATTCAGACCATTCTGCTACTAGGTTAGAAGATGAACAATTTATAACTGGGCTTCAATAATACCTGACAGCAATGAGTTCCACAGTTTAATCATGCTCCAGGGTGTAGGGAAAGTACTCTCTTCCTCTTTCTTTTAATTTGCATCTTAATAATTTTAGATAGCCTATAGTTCTGCTGGAAATTTTGAGAAATAATTTAAAAATATAATTTTTGTTGAACTATCAGTTAGTCTATAGCAACAAATCAACACTGAGAATTGTAAATACTGAAGAGGTTTCTTGTGCAGCCTGCAATGCTCTAAGTTTATCTATGTCCCTTTCTCCTTTGCACTTACCATAATATTTACTACAAATTGACCAGACTGTATCTCAGAAACTGCAGACAGAAAATGGATAAACAGCAAAAATTCAAGGATAAGGCTTCTCCCTCAACTATGAAACCACCACACATGCTGTTGATGTTACAACCTTTTGAAAGGAACGGGCATGTTGCCACCACAATGAAGTTTCTGTAACCAAGATGCAGATGTGAAATGAATGGCCAACATGAAGGCATTGAAGTGCCTCAAGGGCCACTTTGAAGTAAAAGAGAAGAGTAAACTGTGAATCACCAGGAAAAGAGAGAAAAAAATATCCAGGTATGTTCATGCATAGGCACACACACTGATATTTCTCAAGGTGGATTGGTTTGACAAAAATTATGTCCTTTTTTCCTCTACCCTATTTTATTTTCCAGTACTAAAAATATTGGAATTACCTGAGGCATAAGTCAGAGCAAACCTCCATTATCACTCCAGAGACTTCACACTTTGCTCATTAGGCTCCTTAGGATCTAACTGAGTGACCTTGTTTGGTGGGAAGGCACAGATGGAGTCTGTCAGTAAATCTTGTTAATGTAACAAGTATTCCTACTGTTAGATGAGGTTTGCACCTCATATAAGCATTTCTATCCCGAGTGAACAACCACCATTCCCTCCTACCAATGTCAGCCCCCTTATTTCATGCCACCAGGTACTTCAGCATTTGTTTTTGCTGTGAATTACCAAAAAAGAACATCTTGCTGTGAGTGTAGGATGATCTTTCTCTCAAAGGTTGTCATGCACCTTGCTTCTAGAGAAAGTGATGTTTGCTTTTAAATTTGGAAGTGTTACCTGATAAACCCAACAGCTTTCTTCTGCTGTGAATCTTTTCCTGATCTTAAAAAATATTTTTACAACAGGAATGCAGATTTTTCATGGATTCATGCTCACCCAGCTGTACTGTATGATATACATAACTAATACATAAGATAATAAACAAGGGCTTTATTTATGAAATAATTTTAAGTGGTTTAAAATTTTAGGATGTAGCCACCATTTTGTTTCTGTGAGAAGATAAAAAGCCAGTTTCAAAGTACATTCAGCCTCTAAAAGGCAGTGCTAAAAAGGTGACACCACCTTAGTTCAATGGGCCCCTTTGGGTAAAAGAAGAGGGATACAACACTAGCTGAAATTTTTAAGTAAAATTCAGCGTTGTGAAAAACTGCTACAACCCTGAACAGCGGGATAAATTTCATGCTGAATAAGCAGTCATATTTCCTAAGTGTTTTGCATTGTTAAAGCACAGCAGCAAATTTAAGAGTGGTTGAATTAGGGACCCCCATTTTTCATTTCTATCTTCAGATTTGTTTTCTAAGTTTCCCAGTCCAAATGGGATTGTGAAGGCGCAGTTTGAAAGCAACATCTTTACGTATTTTTAAATTATATTCTATCCTGGTTTGTGGATGGAAGAATCAAGCTTGAAATTAGAAACCAAGATGAATCTGCACTCCCTTTTCCATAGCCACTTGGCTCTACAAGCCAGTTCAGGGCCCCAACCCCCAGATTTTACAGCCCAAATACAAGAGAAAGAATAGTCCTGCTCGCCTATGCCTGCCCCTGCATGAAGGGCTGACTCCACTGGGATCTCTGCAACACCACCTGATGGTTTAGAGTGCTTAAAAAGAGGAGGGGGAGCAGACAGAAGAAACCACACCTGCTTTTACTTCTGCCTTTCCACCCCTCAGCCCTCTCCTAGAACCCAGCAAGGTTCTGTGTTAGAAAGCCACCACTGTTCACAAACTTACTAAGGACTACGGTTTATAGTGTCTGTTTGTTTGTTTTTAAATATGGTAATTTACTTTCTTCCATGTATATTTCTGCCAAGTTCTTGTTGCTTCCAATGTTCAAACACTTAACACTATTTAAAACTTCTTTTTGCTACTTGCTACTGTAGGGATTATAAAAAGAAATTAAATTTAGGACACCAAAGACCATCACAGGCAGAGCAATAAAACCTGCCTGCAAGCTTAATTAAAAAGAGAAGATGGCCCGATAACAGACAATATGTTGTTAACTCGGCACCAAAGGTAGGAACAGGCCTGCAGAAAAGGACAGACTATCATTATTAAAATCTTTAAGTTGCATGGAAACTGATGTCCAGATCCTGCTACTACAAGAATGGTAAAGGCTTCTCAGAATCTGATGGGAAAGAAATTAGCAGAGTATGTTAAACAGATAAATGGGACAGAGGAAGCTATGCTAGGCAGAAATATGTTGGAAACATTTGTTTTGAAGCATAGTCCTCGCAAACTGTTCTCAACATTGTTGTTACTGGTAAAGTTTGAATAACGCTGGCTTATCTTGATCTTTACTTCAGAGATTTAGACAAGAAGTGAAATTATGACCTAGTATGATCTGTGACTCCAGAGGTAAGTGTCACTTTCCTGCGTCTGCGGTAAGAGGTTAAAAAGTCACATAATTACTGTTGCCACTTATCTTCCTATGCAAAAGGGGATTATTTCATTCCTTCCTTCCTTTGTTTTTTCACTAGGGTCTTGACCTGGCAAAGGCTCACCCATTTGAAGCTACTCCACAGCATAAGAAATAAATACATCTAGTTTTGGACAAGATGACTAGATTATTCCTTTGGTAAAATTGTCCTTCAATACATGTATGTAGATACTCTGGAAGACTGTCCTCCTAAACAACACTGTAGACTTCACAGAAAACATATTCTGTTAAGCACACGTTCTATAAATAAAATAGTAATAAAAAAATTTTGAAGAAACTATTTTAACTTTACCCTTTCCTTCAGTGAGCTCTAATTAGGACTTGCATAACATGTGAAGACCTTTCAAAGATGTAAGTTGTTATCTGTGGCAAATTTGCATGCTGTAGGCATAAAACGGAAACAATGCAGTTCTCATAAATTAGCTTCATTACTTCTCAGATTGATAGGTCAGGATTATCAAGCCCTTCCTTTCACTTGTTCCTGTTCACTCAAGCTATTTTCTTGTTACAGTGGCTCTGTATTGTAGCGATCAGTGTATTCCAGGTGTCCTGTCCTACATTACTATTACTGTAAGTGCCTGTGGTAATGAAATAGCAAGCCTTAGCAATTCTCTCTTCTAATGGTTTGTTCTCCTAGTTAATTGACATAGCCATGGAAGTAGAGCCTTAGATTGCTTCTGCATCACTGTGGACACATTTTCGGAGAAAATATTCTGGTCCTAGGAAAATACCATTCACTTCAACAGAGAGGCCCTGCAATGAAAGCCTGAGGCAGCTGGAAGAAGTGGAGCCTGAAATTCAGATTGCCCTCATTTTATCAAAGCAAAATTACCTTTTTCCCCAGGTAATTCATAAGATATTTCCATTGCTAGTTGATTTTAGCCAACTCGTCCTAAACCTTCCAGATTTTTTGGTGAGGCTTTGTCTTTCATTGCATTAAAATGCAGCTTGCCCTCATACAAATTCTCTATTTGTACCATCATATTATTGCATTTCTAGCTAACCTGCTAAATTTAGAAATGAAAAGATATTCAGCAATGAGTAAACTATTCTGAGACTGAAAACTTTGATGCAAGGACTATATTTTTCTCCCCATGTTTCTATGTTGAGCTACAGTTGGCAAACACTTTAATAATTGAGATGTTGGTTTCACAAACACCAGAGCAAGTTCACCATTGATTACAGTCACCTAGAATTATCCTGGAGCAATATTTCACTTCACAAGGCTGGGTTTGCTGCTAACAATGTAAACTTATTTGCTGATGATTTGTTGAAATAACTGTGCTTCCTTCTATGGGTTGGGATTATGACTATTCTATTTCACATCAGTATTTTGTGGCTCAAGAAACATCCATAAGGTGCTTTCAGATCATTAAAAAATACTACAGGGGAACTGAAAACAGTTATCATGGCTTCATTAATTTAGCGGTCATTGTTTTCCTTCTTACATGCCACTGTCAACACCCTTAAAGCAAGGTCTGAAAGCAAAGTCTATGAGTTGTTATTTTGGCAAGTTTCTGATTTCATTTAAATCCATGCAAATCCAGTGTAACACCATTAAAGTGTATGAATAATTGAAAACTTTCCACTGAAACTATTTTTCTGAGTGGGGAAAAAATAATATTGACAAAACTAGTCCTCCTTCTTTTTAAAAAAAACCAAAAGCTCTGATTTTCATGCAAAATTTCAACTGAAGTATTTCTCTCATTTAAAAAGTAGAAAAGGAACATTCAGGCAAACTCTAATTTATACTGGCCTACCAGAAACTGGATTCAGGAGTCCTTTGTCATGCTTTTTATCTGGAAGGATCCAAATCAAGCACTTACACCTCCTTGTCAGTCTCTGCAGTGTGCGTGGCTGTGGTTCATATACATACATAAATACATAGGATGACATATTTCAGCTTTATCCCCTCAGGAGGAGGGAGAATTATGTGCAATAGTCTCACAAAAGCACTTAGTTGATAATTAAACTCTACAAATCTCCAGGAGAACTAATATTATTTTTCTATAGTCTCACATGATATACAAAATAATCTTACCAGGAATCTGGACCTTAATAGTGATTGGCATCAGTTCCAATGTCCTTGGTATGTGTCATGGCATGGATTATTGCTCCAATCAATACAAAGCAATTTCCAATCAAGGGAAACAATTGTATATTGGTTTGTTCTGATCCATTTTCAGATAGGATTTCTACAGCCTCCCATGGATTTGCAGCTGCTCAATTACAGTCTAATTGCATGACCCCTGTAGAGCAATGCCCAAGGAGTGTTAGTGGTACACAGTGACATTCAGAACGAAGCAAACCTGGTGAAGCTTGCAGTTCACACAGGAAGGGAAAATGGACAACATGAAACTAAAGATGGCACACTAAGATACAGGTGCCACATATGTTCTTGTTTACAAAAACTCTGGAGCACTTGTATGGCCCTAAAATGCCACCCCTCCATTAACTTACTGTAAGACACGTAGAAATACTCATTCAAAATTGTATGTTTCTTATTTACAGAAGAAAGAATAAAACAAAGGTGTGATAGCTTATATAGCTTATATAGCTTATATAGCAAAGTTCCCGGAGAATTTCCTTGTTAAAACTAAACAAACATCTTTTAGCAATGCTAGCCTACTAGACAAGATCACAAGTCATTAGGGAGACTAGGAGGCACCTTCAGTCTTCTAGATATTTCAGGTGTGGCTCTCAGGTTGTGCTTTTGGGCATTTTACCTTTCCAGTAGTCTTTTTTTTTATTGCTAGAACCTCAATTTCTGTTGATGCATCAGGGAGTAAAGGCATTATATCAATGCATAGCAACAGCTTATACCAGGACAGTTCAGAAAAGAAAGTGAAAGATATTGTTTCTCTTCAAAGGAGCAGGGGGAAGATAGGTAGGACAAAGTCATTTCCCAGGTTGAAATTTTCTATAAGATTGGAGATTGCTGTTCTAATCTTATGAAAAGTGTGATAGTGAATTCAGGTGCCAGGAGAGCTGCCTCAAATCTCAGCTTAAAAGAGGTCGCCCAGTTCCGTATTAGGACACAGACAAAATCATATGCGTGGGATGTGTTGAGCTCTAGCCAGATACCTCAATAAGAGAAATCTCCCCGCCCCCGCAGAGAGACCACAAATTCTGCAATTAATTCTAAGGATTTTTATGGTGAAAACCATTATTTTCCCTGTGATTTTCCTGAAGATGTTTAACCAGTCTCATTTTTTACTCTTAGTTAGAATTCCTGAACTTTGGAATAAACTGGTAAGAGTACTGGGTAAACTTAAAGCCATCATTAAAAAGAAAGGACTCTGGAGTGAGCTCTAACTCATGGGAAACCTTTCTGCCTGCTTTTTACAGCAGCTAGAGCTATTCTTTGCAGACTTACTGGGGATGACACTTGTTTATGGATGTCTTGCCACTGGACTTTGCAACTATACAGGTGTCAGTAAATCACAATTTGTCAGCTCTCAGTGAAAAGCCAAAACGCCTTCTTCCCAAAGGCCCTCAATTTTATACACTAAAAGAGAAACTTCAGCTCTATAAAAACAACTCTTAAACAGGAGAAAAAATAGTTAGCATAGAGTAATATTAAAACACAGGAATGCAAAGGCCAAGCAAACAATTGACGGTATATTCAGACTGCTTCCACTGCGAAGTAAAGATAGAATCTTTTAACATTCGGCTCTCAAGTCTGCAGGGATAATTACAGGCTGGCTGTGTCACCCCAACAGTGAACATTTGCTCTTGCTATTCTGAGGTGTCCTGGCCACAAGGGAAGTTGATGGGCTCAAAAGAAGCAACCAGCAATTGAGAACTCTAAACCAACTTATTTTGTAGTCATAAAAGTAGAACATTTTAGTCTGTCCAAAGTTTCACAAGCATTTTCTTAAATAAAATAATAATAATTAAAGAAAACCCTGAATGTAGGGTAGGTGTATTTGACCTCTTGACTTCTAGGACCTGCATGGAAGTTGAGAACAGACTTCCACAGCTTCAAGCCAGCAAGAGGCTGAGAGGGGATGCCAGAAGAAGTCGGCTGGACAATGGGAATATTCCAACATAATTGTGGGAAGTCGGCAGGAAAATAATTTCAATAAGGCTAATACCAAAGTAAACTTTATCCATTCAACACATATGATATATTGATGCTGTAATGAAGCTGTAGCTCTTGTTCACAAAACCCCTGGCTTTTTAACTCATATTGTAACAGGGCGAATGTATAGCATAGGGCATTTGTAATTTAGGACAAAGATCCTACAGGGTGATGTAGAAAACTATTTTCATTTTAAATCACAATAAGCAAACTTCTAATAAAGAATCTGCCAATAGTGCCAAATGTAAACCCGGTAATGAAAGTAGTTGGTCAACTAACAGTTAGTGTCTTAATTCCCATTTTATACATTCTTCTCCATAGCCTGTAGACTGGCAATAGTTGCTTTATCTTGCTCAGATCTTACAAATTTATTCTACTTGTTTGTTTTGTTCTCATTTTGTTTTCTCATCATCAGTTGTATCTAACTGCTGAGAGAAAACCATTTCTTTGTTGAGCTTTCACTGTTGTATTTCTGGGAAAGAAGGGTGGATTTCTTTTTCATTTATTCTGCACATACTTTTTGAACAAATTAATAACAGCTTAGTGTCATACATTACTTCTACTCTTCTTCGTGGAACTATTTTCCCACATTGTAAGGGGTGGACGAACAGGTTCTAATTCCTGGTACACTTTTTTGAATGGTTTCTAGAACTTTTGTTGAAAAGGACAGTAACCTGCCAAAGCACAAGGGCATCATTTAAATTCTCATTACAGCTGTTTCATTTCAGAATGTTTTTTGCAAGAAGAAACTATTGTGACAGTATTTGTTATAAATAATGTTGAACTGAGGTGAAAGGCAGTTGTTTTTGCAAGAGAGCAATGCCTTAGTGAAGATCTTGATAAAGCACCTCACTTTGGTGAAACATCAGCGTTGTCCTGAATTAGCCTCAGAAGTTATCGATTTTAACTTTGCATATGCCTTAGAACTCTTATTTACCTACAAAAGAAACCTTTAATTTTCATTAGTTTGAAGTGAAAACTTTAGCTAGTGATAATATTCTCCCCCTGACACACACCTATTCCTTTAACTCAGAATATTTGTTTACGCATCTGTATTAGATGGGATAATACATAATCTTTGCTTGATTTTAATTATCTCAGACTCCGATGCCAATGTCAGTGATGACAGATGCCAGTGGGAGTTCTGAGTACAAGTACAGGGCGAGTCAAGGGTCTGACTGAGCACTCCTTTGCGATAGTCTTGTGTTCAGTTTCTGAATTACTTTATCTTAATTACCACTCCCACAGTTCTAACAAATACTACCATACGGATGATGTTTATTTGAGAATATAGTTAAGACTCAATACATGCTTCTCCTTTAATAAGTAAAATTGTTTCTGACATAAATGTATTAGTAATCTGAATACAAACCGATGCATTTTTTTTTCAGTCATCTGCACAAAGGATAGTAAGGGAAATTTGGTAAAGCTACTACAACAGATTAAACAAATTTGCATTGATATTAGGGTTATTTTTCCTTAGGGACTAGTACTCTTTAATAACGTTTAGTAAAACAGAAACTAGCCAAAAGTAGCAATTTTACGGCAGCTGACCTTTAGACCTTATCATACGCTACCAAATACACCTTGTCCGGTCAGCCTGACCTCTGTGCCGGGGAAGATCATGGAGCGGCTCATCTTCAGTGAGCTCACCGGGCAGGTGCAGGACAACCAGGGGATCAGGCCCAGTCAGCATGGGTTCATGAAAGGCAGGTCCTGCCTGATCAACCTGATCTCCTTCTATGAGCGGGTGACCCGCCTAGTAGATGAGGGCAAGGCTGTGGATGTTGTCTACCTGGACTTTAGTAAGGCCTTTGACACGGTCTCCCACGGCATTCTCCTGGAGAAGCTGGCAGCTCACGGCTTGGATGGGCACACTCTTCGCTGGGTAAAAAACTGGCTGGATGGCCGAGCCCAGAGAGTGGTGGTGAATGGAGTTAAATCCAGTTGGCGGCTGGTCACAAGCGGTGTTCCCCAGGGCTCAGTTCTGGGGCCACTTTTGTTTAATGTCTTCATCAATGATCTGGATGAGGGGATTGAGTGCACCCTCAGCAAGTTTGCAGATGA
>WAAD01026673.1:8097-32406 GCA_013389945.1 Fregata magnificens | reverse complement strand
GTGTCCAGAGAAGGGCAACGAAGCTGGTGAGGGGTCTAGAGCACAAGTCTTACGAGGAGCAGCTGAGGGAACTGGGGCTGTTTAGTTTGGAGAAGAGGAGGCTGAGGGGAGACCTTATCGCTCTCTACAACTACCTGAAAGGAGGTTGTAGGGAAGCGGGTGTTGGACTCTTCTCCCAAGAAACTAGTGATAGGACGAGAGGAAATGGCCTCAAGTTGTGTCAGGGGAGGTTTAGACTGGACATCAGGAAGAATTTCTTTACTGAAAGAGTGGTTAGGCATTGGAACAGGCTGCCCAGAGAGGTGGTGTCATCCCTGGAAGCGTTTAAAAAAGGTGTAGACGTGGCACTCCAGGGCCTAGTTTAGGAGTCATGGTGGTGTTGGTTGATGGTTGGACATGATGATCTTGGAGGTCTTTTCCGACCTTAATGGTTCTATGATTTCTATGATTCTTCAAAACATAAACCACATTTTAAGTATATGAGCCAATCCTTCTTACTTAGAAAATGTATGTTTATTGCTTTTGTAGTTACTAAGATTCAAGCACACACTTCAGATGCTTTCCTAAGTGAGATTACAGTGGGAAACAGTATATTCTAGAGCTCTTGTTTCAAGTATTTCCACTTCTGATTGTACTTCCACTCTCTCTCTTAAGAAGCCATTATTATTCAGAAATAAATCCCTCCAGAGCTTTCTTGGAGTCTTTTTTATGATAAATATTACAGAAATGCAGGTGTGTGCCATGTCAGATTGTTGTAGAGGCATCGTTGTCACTAACTGAAGTGAAAAACAAGGACTACATTCTCAGATGTCACAAGAGAAGACAATTTTCTTGGTATTTAGGCATAGGTCAGTTTAAAACTAACAAAGTTATTTATGTAAAAAGCGTTAAAATACTAAAACTGCAAACCAAGCATGTTTTCTCATATGAAACTTTCTGAGCAAAACTGGGTTTTAAACAAAATTTTAAGTGATCTCTACACGGAATATGACACCCTCAGTGATACTGACTACTTCTAGTCAGATAAGTGGTATGGGAAATACAGACAGGATCATGATATCTACTGCAAAACTGACAAAATATATACACCGTGATTTCTTTTTCCAGGTGTGAGCCCACATCCTCAGCTTGCAAATGCTTCAAAACTTTTTTAAAATAGAAATTATAATATGTCTTATCTATTTCCTTCTCAATCTGCAGCTAAAACAGTTTGATAAGCCGATATGCTTTTGCTTCTTTTCTCCTTGTTTGCAGTGTGGAAGAATGAGGAAACATGGCTTCCTTGTGGCATGGAAAGAGCTGACAGAAATGGTTTTTCTCCAGCTTGACCTTGTTCCTAGAAATAGTGTGTTCCACAGTCACCTGAGGGGGCAAGCCCAGTGTCTCTTTCAGCCTCCAGTGTTTCTGTCTCCTGTCAAGAACTGTGATCACGGCTGAAATATTGTAGCACAAGCAGCAAGAGACAATCCCATACTACAGTCTGAATGTTGGTGCACATTCCTTGTGCAGGATTTTATACTGGAAGAGCTGGTGCAGATAGTGGAAGACAGATTTGATGTGATTATAGCAAGCTGCATTGCTAAGCGGCCACTGACTTTCCATGAGGTGCATTCTTGTATTCCAAGTTAGATGAAATTACAATATCTCTATCTGGAATACAAAGGTCTTAAGAGAAGTACTTCTATCTTATAATGTTCGGGGGGGCTTTCCCCAAATCAGTTGGCATTAGCTTTATTCTTTCCTGTGTAAATGTTCAGGTTAAATCCAGCAAGCACGAACTTTCAATACCTACTCTGGGAGTACATACAATGCATGGAGATAAGGATCTCTGTTTAAAATTGTACCATGGGCAGGTCAAATGACACACTCTAGATTCCTTTCTCTCTATGCATGGGTTAGAGGAGATGTAATTTGACTACTTCCAATTTCAGAAGCTTAGTTGGGATCCTAAGTTAGGAGTCATAAAGCCAGTCCTGAACGCTGCTGCTGACAAAAAAAAAATATAGAAATCATGCTGTGTGCACACACTGAAAAGAAACTTTACAGTTATGTCCAGTGACACAGAACCCACGGGAGCTGTTCTATCAATTGCATTTGGACAAAGCAGAGGAACACTACTTCCTGGTGCTACAGAAGTCTTTTATAGCCTCCATCTGCTGCTGAACACGGAACCCAGGCTTTTAGCCTTTTGCTCTCTGTAGGGAGCCGGTTCAAATCAGTCATCTTAGACCCAGACACATTAAAGGTGTAAAAGTCTGCAGTCCTTTCCATCACTCTTAAGAAACTGGCACCCTAAGCCAGCAAAGAGTTAAAATACAGCACTTCAAGCATGTATGCCATTCCAGTAATTCCTTTTATTTCGTATAAACATACTTAAACTTCCATACCTGTATAAGTCTGGCCTTGGCATATCCATTTAGTACTCTGCCTTATGTTTCCCTTGTCTCTCCCTCCAGCTTTCACAGGCAAGGCACCATCTGACTCCTTGGCGTTTTGCACAGCCACGCTCATCAGATTGCCGAGTACGTTAAGGCAAGTCTTTTGTTGTTGTAGCTGATAATATGTTTTTTCTCTCCATAATGAAAGTCTCGAAGACAAAAGTTGATTCCTGAGTTTGAAATTATACTAGATACAGTAGGTATACAGTAGGTATTACAGAAGGTCACCTACCACTGATTAAAGAGAATAGCTTTTCTTCTATGTTATAATTTAATCCATCGTTCCTTGCCAGTTCTGCAGCTCCAGTTGCTAAGCCTGCTATTACCCTTTTTCCAATCCTTTTCTACAACTTGGAAGACATCCTTCTATCTACAGAAAGGAATGTAAATACTTCTGCTAATGCTATTATGAGATTTCCTTATGAATGGGGAAAATATTCTTATTAAAAACCTTGACATTAGATTTTGAATAATCTACCAATCAATTGCCCAGATGACAACCTGATAGAAGGCAGCCTATATCTAAGTAGTCTAAAATCATATCCCTGTCTTATCTTAATTAATGCATTAAGACCTATGCACACATTTCACTAACTTCATAAAATATTGACAGTTGAACTCATTTCTCCATGGCATTTTTAAAATGCATCTATTGTGCTGCATCCAGTGTGCAACCTTACATTAAAGAAATCTATTACAGAATACTTCTCTCAAATAATTAGTCTCAAGGTGTTCAGAGAGATACAAAACAAAGGAATGGAATGAGAGACCATGAAGATAACAAATGACTGTGGTACAGAAAGTAAAGTTATGCTAGTAGTAGTTGTGATACTATTCACCAATAAAAAGGATATAAAGGCATCCTACAACTACCATCCCCCTTATTATTCCTCTCTGTTCGTTTTCCTTTGGCCAGTGGTTTCAATTTGCTCAGAATAGAAGTAAACTGTATACAGATTGTTTCTGCTGTTTACGAATTCAAATTGTCTGGTGAGGAGTCCATAGTATTTTCTATACTAAGCTGCTACTAGCTTTTAATTACATAAGCAGTACAAAGACAGTAATCTGGACATCGGTAATCCATTTAATTTCAGGGTTGTAAAAGAGTGCTTGAATATCAGAAGTAAGAAAATAACTTGCAGTAATATATTGATTTGAACAGAGTAAGTCAGCAGTGATTTCTGCTTCCAAATGGCCATTCCATGAGCAAGGCATAGTACTCATCTGGCCATTAACCAAAGCAAACAAAAAAAGATATTTCGTTATCAGTAAGATGGCCTTTGTTTTGTTTTGTTGTTTGGGGTTTTTTTTTTGTTTTTCCAGCTTATCCAACTGACATAGACAGGATCACAAAAAGGCCCAAATCTGTTAAAAATGGTTATATCTTCCACACAGACTGTTGGAAAATCTTCTAACAACTCTCTAGTACTAATCATAGTAAAGATGTGAGGGATTTTGCCACTTTGCCTAGATTTTTCTCATCTGAATCAGAAAAATTGGTGTCAAAAAGGCTGGAACATACACAGACAATACACATGTATCAACCCCACTCATGAGGCTGCTTGCAAGGCACAGGCAGGAGCTGAACCTGCTCCTAACATGGTTGGTACAGACTCTGGCTTGACTTTACAGTAAGCTTCAGTCTGTGGGTCTCCCCCTCCAAGCTCAGCACCATTATTTCAAGCTTTAAAGCATTCCTGTGCTGTTATTTGCTGGACAGGTTGAGTTTATTTATATAAGGTGGGCCCACTCACAGCCTGTCTGCTAATCAGGTTTCTGATTTTCAGAAAGACAGCTTCTTCTCCATCTGTCTCTAGGGTCCGCATTGGTGCTTTGCATTGTCTTTCATGCTTCACAGAGGGACATTTTTTAACATGGCCATTAACCCAAAGGCTGGCTCAAAATTTGAGCTTTTCTGTGAAGCATGAAGAGCAGCAGGGAAGAACGAAGCACCTATGGTACCTGGGGAAAACCTGGCAGGTGGTGAGAATCCAAATCCTCTGTACACTGAAGTTGAATATCTCAGCTGGAGCAAAAGGACAGATGGAATGAGACAGAAAAGTAGCAGTAATATTGTATAGGATTGAAGGTTAGAAAATAGTGACACAGAATTTAGCGAGCAGCAAAGTGACTAGAGAAATCAGGGGAGGGACACATGGCAACTTTTTAAAGCTATATCCTCACTCAAGCAAAAAAGGTGGTGCAAGTATCTTGAAGCCAGTATAATTTTGAATTACGGTAGTTTTTAAACCTAGCATAGCAAGTTAGGGTAAAACTTAGATGAAGCAATCAATGGCCAATCTCATCCAATTACATGAATCGAAAAGGGTTCCTTAATCTACTGGGCATCAGGATTTTACTCTGAGTTCTTCATTTTGATATTAAAATAAAATGTTATTTTTGATATTAAAAATGACAACACCATAAGTGAGGAAAAAAGGCAGCTGGAATTAAACACTGAGTTGTACTTTGCTTCTGAGGGGGGATCCCCAAAGACTAAACATACTCTGCTAGAAACATGTACAGCGTGACAGGCCATACCCTGTTATGCCCTGTCAGTTGTAGGTGGTAAGAAAACCATCATCCTCTCCTCACACTGATGCCAGATTAAGCCATATGATTATGTACATTGCTACCTCAGAATGAGGATGGTCAAGAACCATAGAAAGATTCTCACTGATCTATTCACTGGCAATATCGTATTGGCTACTATAGGTAAGCATTATTAATTATAAATCAACATAAATGAAAATGTCATGAGTCAGCTGTTTCTACTGGAGAGAGAAAGAGCAACTATTCAAAACCATAAGCCACTAGGAAAACAGAGAGTAATGACTGAAATGTGAAGTATTAGTTAGGAACAACCCAAGGGAGAGAAGCGTTGACGGAGAAGAGAGATCTGGTTCACAGACAGTAGCAACTCTGGAAACTGATATACTAACATAAGGAGATGATGCACTATTTCATAGCCAGAGACTACATAAGTGACATAGAAAAGGCTCTTATACCAGGGAATGTTGCTGATCACTTTGATCACCTGTAACTTTTGACAGGTTTTAGTAGCATCCAAGAGGATTTAGGGACCTGTCACACATGTAAACAGAAATGCCTGGAAGAGAGAAAACAGGAAAACTCTGTTCTGCTTACAACAATCAGATGTGCATATTGTACAGACTGTGCCCAACGTGGGGAAATGAGGCAGTTAAGGTGTCTGGAAAGAACATTGGTAAAGGATATTCGCACAAAGCAAGACCTAGTTACACATATATGAAACTGTCCTTCTTAAATTGGACTCCTTTGTGGCTTCAAAATGCACATCTATGGTGCAGCTGCAGTCCAGTGGCATAGGAGGTGGTATGGGTGAAAAAGAGAGACACTAAAATTCTGGAAGAAAGTTAGACCTTCTCCCTGACCCTTCTACAGTGTAAGATGCTAAGCAACAGAGAGGGTTATCATACTAGGGAGAAGTCCTTAAGCTTTTGGGATTGCAACCACATATGGACAGAAACAAAAAGGAAGATTTTCTTGCACCTTGTAATGTTCCACATGAATCAGCAATAATGTGTTACACAAGGAAAAAAGAAGAGACTATGTATTTCAGCCAACGCTTTGTCCTCCATATTAATTGTAACTCAGCCTCTTCCAAAAGATTTGCTCTTTAAAACGTACTCATATTGTCATGCAATTCACCACACACTCTTCATATTGCTCTCACTGCTCTCTTCTTCAACAGCTTCCTGAAGAGTTAATAATCTTGACTCTTGACATTTAAGAATCTGTTTTGCTTCAGAAACATGCTAAATCCACCACACTAATCACCATTTTACCCACCTCACTGCTCTGTCTCCCACTTACTCTCCAGGTGGGCCCTGGAAATGTTTCCTCTATGCTTTTTTTGTATTGCCTTTTTTCTTTTTTAAGCTTCCCTCTCTAAGAGAAAAACAACCAATTTTTGCCTCAGAAACTCTCCTTTTCTCCCAATTTTCAAGTCCCAAGCAGTGCCAGATACGATTTTTTAAAACTACATTTGTTTTTCACTGTCGTGGAGCTATTCCCCAAAGTTGCTGTTCACCTGCTTCTCAAACCTCTACATTTTTTATGGCTTTTCCTCTCATCTTTTAGAAATCTGGGTGCTTTTTCATAATGTCCTCATTATTATCTAAATTTCTTAGACACATTCTGTGATTCCTCCTCCAGCAAGTGCTGAAAGTGGGAAGAGAGAAAAAGAATAGGTCAGTGCAGCTGTTCCAGTCTCTGCCCACCCCCTTCCTCTGGTGATATTCACACCTCCCTCTCTTCAGAGAGGAGACTTCCAAGTCTGTTTTTTTCCAAAATACCATCAGATGGTTGCTTATCCCCAAAAATGCTCTGTGGAGAATCCTATGGGATACACTGCAATAGCAAATTTATCTATTCTGGGGTCTAGAAAGTTTTCCCTTCCTTTAAATACTGCTGAAGGCACACAGCATTTTTGGGTCCATTACAGATACAGCTATGAGAAATATGTGTGAACTCCAGTGACTGAGGCTACTAGAGGTCAGGCAGACTTGGCTCCTGAGTTTCAGATAGCAGGAATCAAGATCAGGACAGATTTTTGCACCACCACATTTCAGGATGTTTTGGTTTCGATCCATGTCTAAATCCAAACTTGGACTTGTTGAATTTCTATTTTCAAACAATAAATCCCCATGACCCACTTCACCACTCTTTCAACTTGCACAACCAATCATCAGGGCAAAATAATAAGAAAAAAAAGGTGAAAAATGTTACCTTTCAAAACTTTCAGATATTAAGATGCCTACTACTTAACCTGATGCCCAATTATGTTGTTTTTAATGCTATAGCATTATATTTATCTACATACATGTGTGTCTACATGTACATCTATGCATATATTTTTGGACTTGATGATCTTAGAGGTCTTTTCCAACCCAATGATTCTATATGTTTGCATGTATAATATACATGCAGACACTCTATATAGGTACAGTAAGAGTACTCAGAAGGCACTACTTATTTACTGTTCTTTCCCTAGCAATACCTGGTTGAAGTAGAATATTAAGGTGTGCTAGAGTCAACAAACAGAGAGCAGGGGGAGCTATATTTTACATTGAGGAAGGATTTATTCCTCTTTTGTTCCTGTTTATTTGGTTTCTCATGTGAGCTGTTATCATTTGGCAGCTTATCTTGATACTGCCTGAAAACAAGTGAAACTTTTGAAAATGAAAACAAACAAAAAATTCTCCACACGTTTAAACACATTTGGGTTTTTGTGCTGTGTTGGCTGAGCCAAGTAATTTTTAATTTTGCCAGTGTTTGCAGGCCTATTTCTATATCCATGTTTTTAAAATACTATTAAGAAAAACAATTCACTGGCTGTCAACATTTCATCAAAATCTTGGTTTTCAGAAGCAGTTAGTGCATGCCCAGAACTTTATTCACTCCAGCAGAAGTTGGGAGCACAAGGATCAGATTCCAAATTACCAGCTGAAAAACAAAAATACAAACCAGGCACCCATACCATATTGTCAAAGCAATGTCAGTGTTTAATTTTTCATATCTTCCATTTTAACTAATTTTATTTTGATAATATTGTGGATTAATAAAAACAGCTAATATTATGTTTTGTACAAAGGTCCCTATTGGACATGCATGCAGGGAAAGGGCAAAGGCTGGGGTAATATTTCTGACATTCATTTTGGAACTGCTGTGAACAGTGCGAGGAAGAAAGTGTTCTCACCATATATACAGTTTAGGAAAAACAGGAAGGTCAGTTTTTATAGGAAAACTCTCAGAGAACAGACCTATGCCCTTCTGTAGCTCCTTTGATTTAGATATAAAGCAGTCTGTTGCCATGTTACGTGCCAATGAAGCTGAAACAGAGGGACTCCTTCCACTAACTTATCCGGTTAGCCAGTAGTACCATTGTACTGAAAACCTACGTGGCCCTCATAGTACATCCCTACGCTTCAGAATGTAACTCTGGACTGAGCATATGTTATGACATACATCTATTATCCTGCCCTCGAAGATGCAGAAAAACTTAACTGCTTGTGAGTAGCAACCACTGTTGCTGTTTTCCCATTGCTTTATATGATTTCATCACCTGGAATTAGCCCTTACAAATTGCTGCAAGGCCGGCAGGAAAGCTCCTTGGTTTCTGCAGAGCAGTTAGTAGCTGACAGAGTTGTACCTCTTCAGCTGTGTGCGGCATAGCTGAATCCTCTTGTGGTGGGCTGACCCTGGCTGGACGCCAGGTGCCACCAAGCCGCTCTATCACTCCCCTCCTTCGCAAGGCAGGGGGAGAAAATGAGGTGGAAAAAAACCCCAAACTCGTGGGTCAAGACAAAGGCAGCTTAATAAAACAAAGGCCACGTGCGGAAACAAAAGGAAAAGGACAACAAAGACCACCGNGCAACAGCCAAACACTGGTGCCGCCGCCAGCCACCAACACAGAGCACGGGAAAACCGACTCCCCCTCAGCCAGACCCAGTACACCTCTCTAAACATCAGTTATTACTTCTTTTACAAAAAGGCACGAAATACAGACTGACTTCAGCTAGAGAGAGCCAGCTTCTCTGCGCGCTCGCAGGCCACTCCTCTTCCCAGATCACCGATTATGGTCATTCTTAACAGTATGGTGCTGCAGCTAAAACAATAAACCTTGACAGTCTATCTTTTTAGTGGATATTTGTCTCAATCTGTCTCTAAAACACAGCTAATATACAGCTGCCTGCCAGGACTCTGGTGAAGCACAAACAACATAACCATTGTGTGTGTTTTTACACAGCTGCACTTGTTGTGTTCCCAGTATAAACAAACTAAGAGGAGCCCAAAAAACCTTTTGGGGTGCTCCTCATCTTCACGAACTGATTTTATAGAGATACACAGGCAGTGTGGTGCTGGGACAGCCACTTCAGGTTTAGGAAATACACAGCTGAAAAGTTTAAGAAAGAGAAGCCTGAACTGCATCACCTTGCATTTAACTAACTGTGAAGCATTTGCTAAAAGGATACAAGGAGGTAAGGCTCCATAAAAGAACATAGTTCTGTGTCTCTTCTCCTACAGCCTACAGAAATTAGTAAAAGGTATATTATCATCTAAGGAAATAAAAAACCTTCTGAATTTCCCATTCTCCCCGACACCAGCTAAAGGAAAAATCCCTTGCTACTGCTATAGCTGAAATCTGCCCTCTTGCTGCTAAGCAAAGATAGAATATTGCAGGTTTCCTAAGATCAATCTGCTGTAGGCTACCATCCCTACTGTCTATTTGAAGGCCTACAGGTAAATACAATGAGTAGCCATATTAGTTTGCCTGTATCTCCCCCTTCCCACCAAACCCTCTCAAATGGAAGAAGCTGAAGAACACAGCATACCCTCATTAAATAAAGTTGCAAATCTTTCTTCTCCTCTTTGTGTTGCATCTACCACAGCAGCTTTCCTTGAAGTAAAAAAGCAAGCAAACAAGCCCAGCTGTTGTCAGTGCTCTTTATGAGTCACTGAGCAGCAGATGCTGAAAGAACTGTGTTTCTAAATGCAACACCTGCTGCTGAACCTGAATTTCCAAGCCATAGCTTTATACAACTGAGTAGGTATGTACCACTAATAGCCACTCTTACAGTAAAATCAAAGAGAGACTGTCAGCAGGTAATTATAACGGAAAGCTCTGGAGCCACCACAAAATTTGCCGCAGTCCAATGGCACAGGATTTCTTCAAAAAGCAAAAGAAGTGCAATTATTTCACTTTCTTTCTTTTATACCTTGTTAGACAAACACTTTGAAGACCACCCTAACTTTTTCAGTGTGTACTTGTATGTGGGTACTGCCACAGCAGACTCCAAATCCAGTGCTTAGGCAGATATTTCAGAAAATGCTTTTTTTGGTTGCAAAAGCAACATATAAAAGAATCAATTCATCCACAATCATTTACATGGCCATCGTATAGAACTGCTCACTGAACAGTTTCAGGTTAAAACCAAATATTTCTCTCCCTTTCTTTTTGGAAGGAGAGAAGGAAAGGAAAGATTATTTCTGAACTGGAATCAATTTATTTTTCTAGCATACAGTATAATGTCCCAAATTATTGCATTAAACAACGTAGAAGTCAATAAACTTCAGTACCTGACAGAAGAAGGAAATAGCCAGCACAGGCACTGCTTAAAGGGACCCAGGTTCAAAACACACTGATCGTAAAACTATGGCCCTAGTTGCACATATTGATGAGGGTCCATTGCCCACCCAGCCTCCCTGCTTGCACAGTGACCAAGTGGACTGGCACACAGCCTGGGTGGACCTTTCAGGGTGGCTTGTTATTTCTAATTTTCTAAGTCTTTGTTGTATTTTTTGTTACAAACCACCACTGCAGCCTAATCCTGGCAGGGGTACACATCCACCGTCTGCTGAACAGAAAGTGTTACACAGTAGCCAACACAATGTGTCACTACAGCTCAGGAAACAAGGTTGGCTCAAACAAAATACTCTTAATCCCTGGAAAGATGGTTCCTCGTGATGGAAGTAGAGGACAGTGCGGTGACACAGCTAAATCTGCTCACCACCTTTCAATACTGTGGTTAGCCTGCACCTCCTTTTTTCTCAAAGTATTTTCTTCCCAAAACTTATTCCTCCCTTTCATTTCTGTTGGAGTTTACAAAGCCAAGCAGTTCCTAATCTCCACTTTGATCTGAATTTCTGTGAGAATGACCATTGATTTTCATTTATGCTCACAGCTTCTCAGAGGAGCATGGTCTCCCACTATAATAGCTGCAGTCAGTGAAAAACCTGCTCCATAAGAGCCATGACACACTACCGGTAAGGCTCGCAGTCATGCTGCAGTCTCACAGATGGCCTACGCTGGATTTATTCATGGTCGTCTAAGGTGCTACCCCTCTGCATCTCACTGCCTTCTGCCAAAGGTTAGCTTAAGCTATCGGTGAGCAGGATATGCCCTGTGAGGGCTGAAGGTCCAGCTGCAGCACTTGCTCCCGCGTACCCCTGCAAGGAGGTTTCTAGCAGGGGTGTGTGGAAATGCCTTCAACAGCTCCAGGCTGTTGAACAGAGCGGACCCCCACGGCCCTCAGCACGGTGCCGAGAGGAAGCGGAGCCGCCACATGTTCCCAGGTGGTGCCGTCCTGCAAGGACGGACAGGCAACGGTGAGTCCGCTCTTGAGACTGACACCAGGGCAGCCTTCGAGAAGCAGCACAAGCACAGCCAAAGCACTTAAAATTACCCCTATGATTATGTTTTTGATGGTTTGGGGCCAAATCACTAATTGGTAATAGTCCTTGGAAACTTGATGGAAACACAATTATTCACTAGAATATTCAATTTTGCTATTCAAATCATCTCATTTGTCATCTAAATCATACATGTGAAAAATCAAAATGCTGCATGCCAATCTCTGCCCAGAGTAGCGTGGAGTACCCTTGCTAGTGATTTTGGTAGAAAATGAGTGGAAAAAAGTGATAAATCCCTGGTCTGTATTGTTCCAGTGTATTTTGTAGCTATTTACATCTGTGTCATATATGTGGCAAACAGTGCTAAATGTAAGGATCTTTTTGTGCAGGTGATAACTTTCCACATTCAACATCAGCTCTGATCCATGTCTGTTAACAGGGGGGTCATTGGGTGTTACAAGTGTCAGGGGAACATGTATATACTTGTACTCATGCATACATGCATCTGCAAGAAAATTAATAGGAAAAAAACTAAGATAAACATTTTTATTGTGACTGAATATACTGCATTAATTATCCAAGCCCAGATTCCCAGCCAGTGTAAGGTGACATCGTAAAACTGAAGGCAAGCAGAATGGGCAGAATTTAGCAAAATTTGACCTATTTTCCCAGTTTGGCATGCTGGGGAAACCATAACACTTACCACGTTTGTCTCCTGAGTGAGTGGTGTGTTTCACCTTTCAATGTCACACAATGTAGAAACATACCAATAATTGTAGTGTCTCCACACTTATCTTTACACTGTCTGAAGTATTTTTTGTATGTGTCCTGACATAACTGCATCAGTTGCTCACACCTGCAGTCTCAAAGAAGAGTATAGTTTTCTTCTGGGTTTGTTTTTTGTGTTTGGGGGGGGGAGGATCTTCTGGCAAGCTAAATAGTAAGTTGATTTCTCCTTTTCATAAAAATTATCATTATAAGTGGATGTGGGTTTTAACCAGATTCCTTTCATGCTGTAGCTCAGTTGTGTGTTCCTAAAACCTGCACCTGGGTTTTTCACCCCATATACAACATTAAGTGCAACTAAGGAGTTACGGGGTGGATTTACAGACCAAAGCCATACCTCATAAGACCAAGGTAATGAATCTGACTCAAATATTTTTGTGGGAATATTTCTTTAGTTCTGAGTGCATTGCTCATAGTGATTTCCTTCAGACTGATTTACTAATTCCATTGAAGCAGCCTATATTGTTATTCCATAAATTCATTTTACTAGTTTCTTTTAGCAGGTTTTTATTGTGTTGCCTACTTACCTGGCAGTAACAAAAACCAGTACTAAGATCACTTGCGGCACCAATTAAAGCTTTATGAAAGGCTAAAGTATGACAGTGCTCATGGGGAAGTGTTATTGAATAGAAGGTTGGTAATTAATATGCTAACTTGATATAACTGTTCAACTCTCCTGTGAACCTTGAACTTTGACGGTCTACTGATTCATCATTCTAAGAAATTATAATACAGGTTAGGAAGCATACCAGGACTAGTCTTAATTTAATACAATCTGTGATGCACTCTTGTCTTAGGGAATTTTAATGCACTAGATCAAACTGGTCTCTATGGTAACCAAACCCAGAAGGCTTATCCACCAGTAACTGTGGTCCATTACAGTCAGTGTCTACTAAGGCACTTACACTTACAAACTGAAAGAAGTTGTTTCTATGTGAAAACAACAGCAACAAAACTCATCTCATTGCTGTGCAGCTGTGTTCTTCAATTCCCTTTAAAAATCATGTTCCCTCTACATTTGATAAATTATTCCTTCCTTGCTTGAGTCAACCTTTAAAAAAACATGGAACAATTAATTTGCTAAAAACAAACATAAGTTATCTTTTCTGCTTCTGTAAGCAGAGAAAAATCAGATGTCATGGATCTGATCTGGAGGCAGCTGGGGAGACAGCAGTTTTAAGCACTTTCTCTGACTCTGGCCTCTAAAAAGACGTTTTTGAAAGCTAGGCAGAATGTTTCTGGAATGTTCATAGGCATGGATGTCTATTCAAGTCTTAAGTCTTGCAGAATTGCTAAAAAAGGAGATTAAATTTGGCCTTTTTCATTTGTATGTTCTAAAGGGAAAAGATGGGAACTTTAAGTGAAGAGATTGGTTTCCACAAAAGGTTTAGTGACTGAACTGACCCTCTTGTTCAGTTTTTCCTCAGAGGATCTCAAGTTACATGAAAGCTCGGGTGACCCAAGATCACTTCTAAGCTCTCAAGTTCAGGCGCATTTCTCCCCACACCCCTTTGTGTATCAGCTGCCTTCCCCTGTGCCCTGATTGCCACATTGAAGACTCTTGAACCCATGGGCTGGGGAGGAATAATGTAAAATTGCAGGAAACTTGGTATTTCCTCCCTGACTGTGAGGTGGCTTTGCTGCTATTAGAAGAGAACTTTGTGAGCTAAAACTTGGACGTACTGCCTCTTATAGCCTTCTCTCCTGGCTATGTCTGGGTGAATTCTAGGGCTTCTGGGCTGCTGGAAAAGATTTTTTTAGTGTAAAGTGTTCTGATACTTCCATGAAAATCAGTGGTAAATTCAACAGCAGCAGATGAATGCGTGCATATTCTGCATGCATCAGTAAGCCCCACACATTCACAGCTTAGAGTCTGGACACATGAAGCTGCAGTGCATTACATTTCAGAGTTTAAGGGTCATTGTGGCTGTGACTATTCAGTTTCTTGCCGTGTTTGTTCAAAATAAATTGCACATTCTTCAATAATTTGCTTTTTTCAAACCTGGCCCATGCAACTCTCTAAATGATAATGCAGTAAGAGGACACTTTTTAAGAGAAATTAATTGGTTACCTTGGGCAAGCTCATTCCTTTTTATTTTAAGAGCATTTTGGGGTTTCTAAACACAACTAAGACCTTAAAATCTTCAGCAAATGTAATGATCCAAAGCAATAATTTCTACAGACATTTCATGAACTCTCAGTTTTCTAACATGTCTCAGCTTATGGAGACACTGCACATTGTTACAAAGGTGACAGTGCCAATGTGGCTTTTTCCAAAGCATCCTGTCACCATTTTTCTCAGTTTTAAGGACATATGGGCCTCGGAGCGGCATATGTCTGAATGGGAATGTGCATCTTCACTGTGGCAGCTATAAGGATATCCGATAGATTTTGTTCTCAGTTGCTTAAAAATATGTGTACACAAACAGAAGCTCATAGTGGTGAGCTAATTTCAACTTCTGTTATGATGCTGCTAGCAGTTTTGCATAAAAAGCTTATTTTTCATTTCCAAAATCAAGAACTGTGATATACTAGGTCCCTAGTGATGTTTATACACAACAACATGGTCCCATGACTGCACTAGGAACCCCTGAATCCTGACAGCTGTTGACTTCCCATGGTCCTGATGTGTGTCCCACAGTGGCATCAGAAAACAAAAGCCACCAATCTGTCATATAAACTCCTCCCCTGGTTCAGCCATGCCCACTGTCTATCAGGGGTCTCAGGTGAGAGCCTCAAGAGGACCACTAGAACACTGGCACTAAGATTTGTGGAAAAGAGGCTTTTTGACACTGGACCCCGATACCTTACTAATACTCAGCCTTTTTCTGTACATGAATTTGTGATCTGAGAACACAGGTAATGGAAAGCAATGACATAGCTGCTGGATAGGTCTGCTTTCATTTTAAAATGGATTGTAATGATCTTGAAAGGGTCCCTTGGAGACCAGCAGAACTGATTCTCATTAGTGTTTTCCCATGGCCGGCATAGTTGAAAGATCTGTCCAAGAATGGATATTTCCAATCCCTATGTATGAAGTACTTCACATGCAGAGCACTGACTCTGAAGTAGCAGTGCCATTTGTTCAGATATGCTTTCTATGAATACAGTCTGAATATCCTAGACTAACATCCTATCAACCAACTCTATTTTTCATGTTTTGGGAAGACACTCTCAACAGTCAAAGCAAAGAACTTGGTATTTATGCCCTTCCTTACTCTTCACACATAAACAATTTTGTATGATACTGATTATCTCTCTAGAGAGCTTTTGTCCTATAGCATTTTTTTCATCCTCCAAACCAACTGTCCTACCCTAAGTTGTTTCTGTATTGTATTTCTGACCAGTACAGTTACAGAGCTTCTTACAAACTTATTCTATGCAGCCCTCACTCCTCAGCAGTGCAAAGGATCCCAACGTGTGCAGAAAGGAAGGCATGTCAGAAGTTACTATAATAAACACCTAGAAAACATTGTTATTGCAGGATGTAGTGGTAAAGCTGATGAAAAGATGAGAGCCAGGGAGTCTGTTCTAAAGATTTGTCCACAAACCTACGTTCACATTTTAAATTTTTTAACTGTGTGGATTTCTTGAGTTTTCTGAGTTTGTTTTATAAAAACTGTGGAGAATCCAGGCTTTTCTGGTCAGGAAAAAAATATATTCTTAGGAAACTCTTCTGAGAAAGTTAGGACTTCTTTACACAAGAAAATCTAACAATTATACTTGAATATGGTCTGCAAACTGTTATAGTGAAACTAACTCAAAGGTCTGCAGATTTTTATTTAGACTCAGCTCATAAGAGAAATGGAATGAGTTAATCTACTTCTGCAAGAAAACAAGTAGGTTGAGCTGCTTTAATCACACAAATTCAAGTCACAAATTACTTTCTACCAAACTATCATTTTATGTAAGACATTAACTTTTTGAACTTTCCTTTGCAGTTGCACAAGAATTCAAGAAAAAGGTATGTTTTTGAATCTTCACATATACAAAAAACTCATGCTAAGAGGGCTTCCACACACAACGTACGTGATGGTGTATGATCTGACTTACGTGTCAGTTCAGTATTTACAGTTCCAGATCTATCCACAGATGTAAAATTTCCAATGAAGTGTTTATCAGAAATTTTTAGTAATAAACTTATCTGAGCAACCACTGTCAACACTGAACAGAAAGGTAGATTAAACCTACAAAATTATGGGGTTTTTAACTGTACGCATTACTTTTGCAAGTGAATGCAGGTTGGCATGTACCTCTGGATATATGGCTTTAGATAAGGAAAACCTAGGCCAAAGGAAAAAAAAGCTATAGTCTACCTAAATAACTTGAGAGCCACTGATATGTGAATAACTTTTTTCATACCTTGGTCCTGGCTAAGGAGCATAATGAAAAACCAGGACAGAGGTGCGACAGCTTCTGGACACCCATGAAATGGAGAGACACAATTGTTGTTACAAGAGCTCACAATCTAAGTACTAGACCTTACAAAGGAGCTGAATAAGCTAACTAAAACTCCAGACATTTGAGGCAAAACTATGAATAAAAATATTTGTATGATTTAGTAGTTATCATGGGCTCACTTGATTTATCATAATTGGTGCTGTGTTTACAGGGACATCTTTCCTAACATAAATCATCATACTTGTAGTTTATATACTGAGGATCTACCTCACACCGTGTGCAACCTTATAAAGTTCATATTTCTTATACCTTTTTCTAATTTTCCCTAAATACTGTGGTCTCTTTCTCTATTTCTAGTAATGTTAGCCAGATTATTTCTTCTCTCCTAGCTAGGAACCGTGAAGTTACAGTGAATTATGCTGTCAGTAAAACTGTAAATTGTTGCAGAAAGATACAACCTCTCTTTTGCTAGTTATCAGCCAAGAGATGCCCTTACAACTATTTGTTTCCTTAATGCTTTTATATACATTATTGTCAGGCTGACTGACAGTAACAAAGATAAAACAACAAAGAAAAGATAAATAACAGGAAACAGAAAATAAAGGAAATAATAGTACAAACACTACTGGGAGCTCCCATGGACCCCAGACTAACAGTGAGGATGATGAATATGATAACATGAATACAAATGATTTCCAAAGAATTCTTCCTTGTTGTTCACACTTCCATTTATCTACTTCATGTGGGTAATTTGCATAACTGGAAGGTAACTTCCTGTTAAAAAACGTGACAAAACGCTTTGATTGCAGTGTATGTATCTCTATGCACGTGCTAGCCTGGAGAAGTCAGAAGTATGATAATTAAGTAACATTTTGAAGCCTGTGTACAGATAACTAATAAATAAAATAATGGAGAGAAAGCAAATTAGAGCACCCCCTTTCAGGAGTCGTCCTTTTTAAGAATTCTTGATGAATGTAACTCCAAGAGTCCCAATTCATAAAATATTGAAGACACAATGAAGTCACACTTTTTATATTATATTAATCCATCTTTTGAATAAGTTATACAACCAAAGCCTTGACCAGGAAGGATTATTAAATATTCCATGACCAATTTGGTAAGTGATACTTTTTTATTATAAAAGATGGTTGGAGACAGCTTTTGCACAGAGGGGTCAGAGGCCCTGAAAAAGGCACCCCACTGCACCCAGTTTACTAAAGAAAAGACTCAGCTACAGTCTGACTTATATCAGATGGAGTTTCACAGTGGGTAGAGAAGACTACAGTCTCCTCTTTCATTAATTTGCATCAGATTTACCCTCTCTCTTAACTGCTGAGCTTTGGCGTTACTAAGCTTGAATACCTTATAGATCTATCTCAATTTATCTTCCATGAAGAGTCAACTGCTTTGTGCAGGTCTGATGAAAAGAGGAAAGAGAAACACAATGTTTCTGAATAGGCAAAGTAAATTTGTATTTGTAAGAGCTGAAGCTGCCTGGCACTCAGTTCCAGGTTTTTTTCAGAGGTTCTGTTTACTGGCCATAAATTTTCACAACTATCAGTCATTGAAATCTCAGCGCAGTTTAATTTCACAAATGTAAACACCACCTCTGGTCCTGATTAGACTCAGTAATGGGCTGTTAACACCTTTTGCACAGATTGAAATCCATATCAGTTCATCACCTATAAATCCTCATTTTTTTAGGAATCCTATTCCTGAAACAAGTTGCGTATCCTGGGGCCAGTAGCTACCGGTTACCTCACCAAACACTAACAAGAAAAATATCAGTTCATATTAGTGACCCTCTTTATTGACAGTTTATTCAAGGATACCTCAGACCAAAGGCACAGCAATGGAACTACTTTCACCCCTCTGATACAGGGGACCAGTAATTTAGCAGGACTAACACTAAAGGCTCAAGGAAATTTAAACGGAGGCTGCCACAAAGGTTCCTCTACTGTAGATAAATAGTGGCTATTAGTCTCCAGCTGTGGGGCTCTTACTTAATCAACAGTAAGTGCCTATTTGCGTGCCTAAAAACATTGAGACCAAATTCCATAGCTAGAGATCCAATCCATAGGCTAGTGATCCAATAGCTGAGCAAATCATCATACTGAAATAAACAGATAATGCCTTCGGAGTTTGAAATTACATCTGAGTTCACTGAAATACAAGTTAATAGTGTAATTGAAATCAAAGGGCCTAAGATTTTATATCGTGATTTCATCTGTGATTGAATCTTCCAGTAGAAAAAGCTCACAACTCTTTCACCTACTACTAGTTTTGCTACTGACTTGCTGTGTTACTGTGGATAAACCATTTTTCACTGCAAAAATGAACATATTTTTTGCTTTTGATGTATGGCTTCAGTGAAATTGCTTTCATGCAAAATCAGAATATTTGAAAACAGGATCAATCACATGCCCAGAAATTCCTTTTGTGTTTGTAGGTTCACACAAAACTTTGAACTGAAGTCTACAGAATAAATTGAAAGTTTTCTAAAGGCTTGTGTGATTTGTTAGACCAGGACCTCACGGTCTGAATATAAGCCCTTAGGTTTACTTCAGTTTAAGAGAAGGATTTGATATTTAAAAAAAAAAAAAAAAATCTAATTTTCAAAATCAGTTTAAATCCCTTAAAATGTGTTGTTTTTTTTTTTTTTTTACAAAGGAATTGAACTGAATATTAATTTAAAGAAAAACAGTTTAAACTGTTATTTTTTCTTGAATCAGATTTGAACCAATTTCATATGTTACATATATTTCTGGTGCCAGTTGAAATAAGAGTTTAATTAAAATGTGGTGTGGTACATAAAGTAGTCTCATTTTTGCAGCTCTGGTTTTCCACTTTGTTGGTCCTTCCACTTTTCCCTATTCCTTATTTTCTCCATGGTAAGAATGATATTTGCTCAGAAATAGCCATATGAGCAGTGAATATAATAGAATCACTTCCCAGGATCAAAGGAAAACGAACTACTGAAAACATAGCGTAACTGACATTATTATGTCTTTCTTCTGTCACAGCTGTTTCAGTCAAGAACAAAACCTCTTCTTATTCTAATCAGCAGAAGGAAAAAAGATGAAACTATTTTGTCACAAATTTTCTGAAAGTCACTGGAAGTTCCCCATTATAACTTTAAACAGTATATTCCTTCCAGAAGTTAAGTATCTCAGGCTTGCTGAGATCTGAAGACTCAGTTGTCTAACGAAGACTGATCTGCATGATAATAACCATTAACTACATTATTACTTTCATGTAATAGTTTAGAAATACTTGATAGTAATATGGAACTATTTAAAAAATGAAGGGTTGCCCTAAAGTAACAGTAACATTAATACAAACTGAGGTTTACCCTCTTGCATCTAAAAGCTCTTTGGGTATTGAGATTTTCTCAAGTTAGGAAGATTCAGAGTATAGTTGAAATATTATTTGTTGACTGTAGGTAAATTAAATAATAGAATATGATGTCATTATTATGGAGTATTACCTTTCACCTGAAGTATTCACATATTTCCATTTTTATGAAAGTACTCAGAACTGAGGGTTAGCTAAATTTCTGAAAACATGGTCAGCTATGTAACATAAATAACATACCTACTAGAGGTGTGTCGATAAGCCATAACCACAGCTCTGCGTAAAGTCATGCCTCCTCTGACATGCCTGATCTGCTGGTTAATAAACAAAGCAAAATCTGTAGCAAAAATATGCTTCATGGTGTCTTGCAATTGCAAAGTCATTGTACAGCTTTGGACTTCAGACCTAATTGTCTTGTCAAGCGATGTACTCCCTCTTTAATGAATGGCTGGGCACCAGGGTTTATGAAAAGTTAAGAATTCGCACAAACTCCTCTCTTCCCAAAGACAACTGATGGTTTCACTACGTCACAACCTCTTCACACAGGAAGAATCTGGAATACACACCCTGCTTTTGACAGGATTAAGACATATACTGATGACTGTGGCCTGTAAGTCTACCAGGGTAAAGAGAGTAAGCCTGCAAAAAGTGGTGCTTCCTGCATTTCAATGCAACGCTTTCTGTAGTTTGCTTACCACAAAGTAGGTTTAAAAATCTGCGTATCAATGTTATTATGTTGTACAGTAATCAATTGATGTTTATAATTAACAAAATTTCTTGTTATTAAGTAAACCTTTCCATGATTTAGCCTTTAGTACATTACATTTTGATACAAGATTCAACAGCATTACATTTTTTTGGAGGAGAGGTAAATTTCTGGTATTTACTGTTTCTCTTGAAGTTTGAAAACCATAAGAACTACTTCTCATCACACCTTGGCACTACCCTTTTTAAGCTTGAAGCAGGGAGTCTGAAGAATGAGGTGAGTTATGAGTGAGACAGGAGGAGAAAAGAGAATGAATTTTATCAGACTGCTTCAGGCCTTAGGAAAGGTTAGTTGGGATTCATTGTGAGGACAAGCTAAGATTCTTACTTTATTTCCTGTAAAGCTGTGCACCTGACTATTTTATTTACCTGATTTTTCAGGTACATTTCAGAAAATTACTCAAGCACACCGCACCTCACACCCACACGAGAGTTCACCAGAATCAAACCAGACTGTTGACTTCATCAAGTGTACAAACAATGGAGTCATGATAAATACATGGGATTGCTGCCCACACATTGATGCATTATTATTACATGCAGTGCAATGAGGTATCACATTGCACATATACAAATCATTTTTCTGCTTTATGTTCTTTTGAAACCTCTTACTCAATTGCTCCCTTCTCTGGGGAAGTACAGGGTTTTGAAAATATATCCAGCATACTTTGAGGCCATCCAAAGAAGGTAAAC
Source organism: Fregata magnificens (assembly GCA_013389945.1). Taxonomy (NCBI): domain Eukaryota; kingdom Metazoa; phylum Chordata; class Aves; order Suliformes; family Fregatidae; genus Fregata; species Fregata magnificens. The sequence goes on along the minus strand of WAAD01026673.1, from coordinate 10,795 downwards.
AATTATTTTGATATTTCACTTCATTTTTTTGTAAATGAAATGGTATGCTACAACTCAGAAAAGCATGCTGAGTACACACTGGAGAGCAGAAAGGAAATGTTGCCCTGTTTATTCTTCATAAATTATTAGACATGATATTTCATTTACATTACCTTACATTTTTCTCTTGGAAAGACAGTCTAGCTAGCCATGCTGTAGTAGACATTTAAATGGCCACTATTGCTTCCTTTTTATTGTACAGACCTGCTGGCACCAAATCATTTGCAGCCTGCTGGGCTTAAGCTCGGCAGTCTAAGACATGGTTAACATTGCTTAGAAGAAGAAAAAAAATTCTGGAAGAATGCATTTAATAAAGCATACTTCTCTATAGAGCTGAAGCTAAACAAAATTCCTAATGTTTTCCTAGGGAGGGCTGTAAACCTGACAGTGCTGCTATTCTATTGCTCATACAAATTATAATTTCATGTCAATAATTCATGTTTCATTAACAATATTAACAGAACCTGAAACCGTTATCACAAATAAAGGTTCATAGTGCTAGTCACTATACTGATGCACATGTAATAAAAAGAAGTCCTTGTTTCAAAGATCATTAAATAACTACTTAAATTTATTGAATGTTGTATTAATGTCTGTTTCAGCTAAAGCGTGGCTTAAATTTGCTAGTAAGAAAAATTCTGATTTGAATTGTGCTGGATCACACCAAAAATGATAAATCCATCAGTCATGCTAGCTAGATTAGCAATATAGTAATGGACTGCTGCATCCCACCACAAATTCTCCTTTGTTACATTGGGTTGAATGCATATACTTTATGTTTCCTGAAAGCACTTTGGGCTGTTTTGGGATGAATATAATATCTTGTTGGCTCTAATTCAGCAAAATACACAAAAGTTGTACAAGATTTAAGTAGGTGAATAATCCCCCTCAGCTTCAGTAGGATTTCTAACACGCTGAAAATTAAGCACATACTTAAATCTTTAGGTGTTTGGAAGTCAATTTCTACAGAACTAGCTTGTTAGGGTGCTTACTACAATGCACAGTACAGTTTTAAAATGGCCAATATATTCGAAGTTGGAGAATTTTATTTTATGAGTGAAGTCAATCAGCTAAAGTAAAAGAAAATGAATGCTTGGAAATTATTTTGAAGAGGGAGCTTTATCATGTTTTTCTCATTTCACAGATCTTCTTTATCTTCATATTAGTATAATCTTAAAGGCTCTTCCCCAGTTACTGTTGCTAACAGGGCAAAGCTGTCCCTATTGCGCAACATTCTCCATTTTGTTCTGGATTTGTGTACTTTACAGTTTCAGTTTTTTCCCTTGTATTTGCTGTAGAGGGCCTCACACACATAAGATACTTTTCTAATTCTCTTGGTCAGGGTCTACTGGGTTTTAGCTGGGCAAAATAGATCACCTGTGCATGCTTGCAGCTTCCTAGAATGCTTTCCTCACACTCATGTACTTCCTCCCCTTTCACTTGTTTTCCCTGCTTGTTCACAGCGCTGTATTATGCTGAGAAAAGTATGCTGTTTATTTTAGCTATCTATCTAAGCTATAGCTAGGAAAGCTGGGTGTGACAGATATGGGGAGAACTACAAGTATTTTAATGAAACGAATGCCACTTGTCGAAACCTCTGCGTTTTTCTGTGCAAACTGTCACCAGAAATTTCAGGGCACATTAGTAAAGAAAAGGAAGAAGGGACCTGCTGTGGTTCTGCCACTGATATAGGCTCCTCACTGATATAGGATCCAATTAATGATCAACTACAAATTATACTAATTACAACTGTCTGGAGGTAAGTGGTGCCAAGGTCATGGTCCAGCTTTCAAAAACGAGGAAGATGGCCACGTCTGGTGAGTCTATGTGAAATAATCTGATCTGATCTCTGCAATTTCAGGAAGTGATAAGAAGTTCATATATATCATAAGACCAACAAAATCCATTAATAGGTTAAGTTCTGAATCTGATATTACCAACTAGAGTACAGGAAATTGAATAAGGGAATTTGATTATCATTTACAAAGGTTCTGAGAAAAGAAATGGCAAATAGAGAGAAGACCAGTGTTATTTAGGATTGTCTAAAGCATTGCGACTAGGAAACATGGGCTTTAAAGAAAAAAGGAAAATTAAAGCAGGCTATTAGGAAAGTTCACTGACAGCCCAATCCATTATTTTGTAAATCATAGAATCACAGAATGTCCTGAGTTGGAAGGGACCCACAAGGATCATCAAGTCCAACTCCTGACCCTGTATAGGACAACCCCAAAATTCACACCATGTGTTTCAGGGCGTTGTCCAAATGCTTCTTGAATATTGTCAGGCTTGGCGCTATGACTGCCTCCCTGGGGAGCCTGTTCCAGTGCTCCAGTGAAGAACCTTTTCCTAATGTCCAACCTAAACCTCCCCTGGCCTATCTTCCTGCCATTCCCTCGGGTCCTATCATTTGTCACCACAGAGAAGAGATCGGCACCTGCCCCTCCTTTTCCCCTTGTGAGGAAGCTGTAGACCGTGATGAGGTCTCCCCTTGGTCTCTTCTCCAGGCTGAACAGACCAAGTGACTTTAGCCGCTCCTCATATGGCTTCCCCTCTAAACCCTTCACTATCTTCGTGGCTCTCCTCTGGACACTCTCTAGTAGCTTCATATCCTTTTTATACTCTGGTGCCCAAAACTGCACACAGTACTCAAGGTGAGGCC